>OX451346.1:37630925-38149894 GCA_949629155.1 Myopa testacea | reverse complement strand
ATCCCGTCTTTCAATATAAATTTCTTGATATACGACCTTGGACAACTCTGAGCATACCCCGGCTATAGACCAGGTCCAAGGACCTTATAAAGAAACACCGCCTCAGTAGGACCGAGGCGAAAAGGTCGTTTCAGAACCTATTTGTACCCGTTTAAATACTCTTCCAGAATTCAATTTCTAGTCATAAATTTAACGACCATAAAATTAATTTCGGTACATATATACATATTTAAGCTTTTGAATACCTATCTACAATTCTTAAAATATATAGCAGATGTTTGGGCTTCCTGTCTACTACTAGCGAATCTGTTACCTGCTGATATTACCTAAAAAGTTAAAAGGTCATACATATTTCTATTTTAACCCTTCTGTCCATAACTAGGTCTGGCCAGACCTTTTGCATTTTCAAGAAGGCTTTTTTAATATTAATCTCAAAGCACGGTTGATGAAACTTTCTGACTTTGTTTCTGTAAGTTTTTATTATGATTATGTGCGGAAAAAAAAATTCAGAAAAAAGTTTTTAGCGAGAAAAGGCGTTTTTTCTATAACAACCCCTAGCATCAACGGACTAGGTCTGGCTGGACCTAGCTGGATTTTCCCACATATCATATGTGAAAACGTTTTTATAATTCATTGGAAACAATATTTTTTGTAATAATTAGGTTCCTCCCACTGATAATTGGTTTATTTTTATTGCACCATAATAAAAAACGTATTTTTTACGGATTTTCACCTAGGCATTTAGTACCTGGAATTGCTCCCTAATTGTTTTATGGCGCTCATTAGGGCACCTGAAATTTTTTATAATTATACAGAATATTTTTTAGGGAGTTTTTTTGACACTCTAGGGCCCAGTTTTTCAGTGCTCGTTTAAACGGCGTTTAAACGGAGATTAGTTAAACGCCAAACAAAAGTTAAATGAGATTTGAGTTTTACAGTGCGAGTTTAACTTATCTACGTTAAACGTATCTTTTCTATATTTCATACAGAAGTTATCTAAATTCAATGAATATTTAGCGTATACCTAAACCTTTTTTGGCAGCACTTGACAATATTTTCATTTTTACAAAGAGAACAGCTGTTCTGGTGCAAATAAACAAAATTATTAGCATAGTTTTGAACAAAGGTAAATGTCTGTACTCGAAGAAACAGCTGTTTCTTTATCTATTAAAAAGATAAATTTACCGGAGTTTAACTGAGCAATATCGGCCGGTTAACCTCCGTTTAAACGAGCACTGAAAAACACAATGTGTCGTTTAAACGAAGGTTAACTGAGAAACGACGATAACTGAGCACTGAAAAACTGGCCCTAGGTAGTTAGCTTTTCAGTTCAAAAGGCTAAATAAATGAAGATGAAAAGATCCTTATTTTCATTGCATAAAAGTATTTTGAAAGTGTTAGAAGCAATATATAATTACTCGTTATAATGGCTGAAGATCTTCAAGCATTTAACTGGCGGCGAATGAATGAAGAGGAAAGAGAGGAGTATCTTCGACTTGTTGAAGAAGTACCAGAGACTTCTGACTTGGAAGATTTTAGTGAGGACGACGATGACGATTATATTCCTGAAGAAGACATGTCCGATGGCGATGCAGAATTGTTAGTTGGAGGAATCAGCGAAATTGAGTATAGCGATGACGACGATGTTCTGGAAGAGCTGCATGCTGAAAATGATGGAGTTATTCAAGATATGAGTGACGAACTATTAGACGAGTATTATTTGGCCCGCGATGGAACCAAATGGTATAAGCAACCACCAGCAATAGGTCGTCTAAGAGCTCATAACATCATTCGAAGAGCCGGTGGCAGCGGAAGACGTGGAATAGCTCGTAATCATCTCAGGATCTTCAAAACGGTCATTTCTGAAGATATGGTGGATATAATCATGCGACATACAAATAGAAAGGCGCGGATTCAACGAAAGCAATCCGCTTAAGACGAAATCCTGGAAACTTATCACACAAGATGATTTGTATGCCTATTTTGGTGTTTTTCTAGCAGCAGGTCTGAATCATGCAAACATGCAGCATGCACGAGAATTGTGGAAAACAAACAGGGATCCTGTATTTAGATCAACAATGTCACTATGTCGATTTTGGTCTATAAATCGATTCATAAGGTTTGATGACCAAAGGACTCGCGCAGAGCGAAATAAATCTGATAAAGCAGCGCCCATTAGGGACTTATGGACAATGCTGAATCATCACCTAGAAACTGCGTATACAACGGAGGATGTTATAATCGTAGATGAACAACTATTCACATGTAGATGAAAGACAATATTCACATAATATATTCCTTCGAAGGCGGCGAAATGTGTATCAAAATGTGGTGGGACGGTGATTCGAAGAAGGCAAAGAAGACCAGCAGCGTAGATCTATTAACTTGGGCGAAAAAGTGCTGCTGGAACTTACTTCGAAGTACAGAGCTAGAGGGAGGACGGTCGTAGCCGACAACTTCTTCACAAGTTTTGACGGCGTGGAGAAACTGCGGGATTCAGGATTGCCTTATGTTGGATAGATCGAAGGATAAAATTAAAAAGGAAAATCCAATTTTCCTGCAATGCTTGCGGATATGCTGTTTGCTTCCAGCGTAGCACCAAGATATTTAAATGTAGTAACTGTTTTAATGAATAATTTCATATATTTATAACAATATTGATGTAAAATAATAAAAAACGTAAGAAAATAAAGAAAAGACCTGCTAATAATTTTAAAACCATCAAAAAATGTAAATTATTTAGCTCCTTTCCAGTTATTTTCATACAAAACGTATGTAGGTCCAGCCAGACCTAGTCCGTGGATAGAAAGGTTTTAAAATGGTTATGGACAGAAGGGTTAATTAAATACATGAAATCCCAAAACAAAACAGTGGAAATGGAAGTGAAATAATGTCAATCAGTTGTCAAAACATAATTGTAAAAAAAATCAGGCAAACAAAAAACATAAATTTGGTCTGATGGTCTGTCAAGCCAAATGCGAACAAAGCGGAGAAAACACTTTTCAAATGCGTGATTACAAATGCGCATTTGGGGTCGGTGTATACATAGCATTAAGAAATACTTTTAACATAAAAAGATAAGGAACAATATCTGCCGCGGGTTCATTCTGGGACAACCCCACTCGTATGCCCAAGCGTTGAAGTCGCCTGCGATTAGCATCGGGTTTCTTTGTCTCGCATCAGTGACCAATATATGCAACATCCTATTGAAGCTGTTTATATCCAGGCTGTGAGGCATATAGCAGCTGTATAAAAATATGTATCGACTTCAACACAGACAAATCCCAATTCGCTCTTGTGTACCCTCATGTGCAACGGACGGCAAGTCCAGACGGCTTCCTTTTTTGTGGCATCCATTGCCCATGCGGAATCTTGTTTTGCGGAATGGGGTTCACAGAGTATTGCTATTACAATTAATAGCTCGAATGTAGTTTGCACCAGCAGCTCCTGTGCTGCTTTGCAGTGGTTTAAGTTTAGCTGTAAAATCTTCATTTAAGATATGCCTTAGTACTTCTAAGACTAGCATGGTCTGGATCGCTGGCGCACGATCTTGCAATGCGATCCTGCTTGCCACACTTAAAACAATGTTTTGCGCAATCATCAGTGCTAGGGCACTTACTCGCAATGTGCCCAAAGTCGTGGCACTTGTAGGATCGAATTAATTTCAGTGACTCCCGTATACGATAGTTCACCCAACCAATGCGGATTTTTCCAACGCTCAGCAACCTATTTGCCACCGCTGTATTAACTCTCAGTTTTGCAGTCTGTGTTGCCCCATATGCACTTCTTATTGACAAGATAACTGATGAATCGAGGTTTGCATCTTTTAGATAGTTGTTAATAGCTTCAACAACTTCCTCCTTGCTAGTGACTTCATCAATATCCTTGATCTCGAGTTCAGTCTCTTGCAAAAGCACTCGTACATCGGCTCCTTCCCCTAAGGATTCCATGACTGCATTTCGTAGTTTTTCGGCTGGACTTCTGCCGCTCGAGTTCCAACAGAATATCGCCTTTTGCAGTTATTCTAATCCCCTTGACACATTGCCCCATTTCCTTCAACTTTCGCATTTGAAGTTGAAAGGATTGCCTTTTATTTTTCGCAAAAGTTCTATGTTGCTCCTGCCCTCTGCAGCCTTATTTATTAGGGCTTCAGGTTTGGGTGGCCAGCTCTTATTTTTATCTTTTCGTTGGACCTTAATCTACCTGTTCTGTTTCAAGCGGCTACTTTGGGCTTTAATGGCTGCGGCAGCCACATGCGCATATGAAGCAGGAGACTTTACGGATGCAATCGTTGCCTCTGTTGCCTTTGCAAGTTGTACCAACGCCTGATTGTCACACGCCATATCAATGGATTTTGGAATCAACGCACTTTTGTAATTTTTTACACTTTTTTTCTTCTTTGGTAAGGGAAGTTTCTCAGCAACACCCTTCCGATCTGTTTTTGCCGTTCGAACACTACATACTTTTAAAAGCAGGAGAAAAGCAGGGGCATCAACTGCAATGTTCTAAATCCCAGAGAATCAACTCAATTCATCAATTCAATGTCCTCACTAAACTTGAGTCTAATCAGCAAAACCATGCCATCTTAATTTTCCAAGCAGTCCTCTATCTTGATTGATCTTGTTTACGTAAGCAAGGCGCAAAACGTGCTTCTTTATCAGCAACTAGATGCCCCCGGTTTCTCAATGCATGTTATTCTTCACATACTCTTTTAGTCTGACAACAGCCAACTATAAATTTCGATATAGAAACTTCAAGGACATAGTTTTCTCTTCACTGCAGCAGGCATAGCATATTGCATACATATGCAATAAATTGTCAATCTGTTTATCTTATGCCTATGGTCAATGATCAGGTAGAGTTCTTGAATCGGAACTTGATGTATTTATACAACAAACATGTACCCATGGTCTCGAAGGTTATTAAACATAATGAGCTGGCTTGGCTGTCTCATGAGATTCGTGTGCTTATAATACATCGTGACATTGTTTATAAAAACTGGAAAAACTCCAGGAATATCACACCCTTTATCGCTCCATGCGAAATCAAGTTATCTCCAAAATTAAGTCCATAAAGCCTAATTACTTTAAAACCAAATTTGACCATAATTTATCCCCTAAATGCCTTTGGAATAACATAAAAAATATTGGAATCGGGAAAAATCCTGCTGAAATACCGTACGATATAGATTGCAATGAAATCAACGCTACATTTCTGTCTCACGTCCAGAATAGGTCTTGCTCAGTTACTCCATTGAATATTGACTCGAGTCTACCGAGGGTCGAGGCCACTTCACGTGTCTGATAGATTTGGATGTCTACAAAGCCATACATTCGATTACTTCAAACACTACCGGATTTGATAGAATATGCCCTAAATTTGTTAAGCTAATATCTTCACTTCTAATTAAGCACATTACATACATTTTTAATTCCATCACAACGTCTTTTACATTCCCTAACGCATGGAAATTCACAAAAATTGTACCTTTACTAAGAAAGGAAAATTCTCGTGAACGTCCGACCGATTGCCATAGTACCTTTCTTCTCTAAAGTCGTCGAAAAGCAATCTCCAAACAAATAACCGGTTATGTATCCAGAAATAATCTACTTAGCAACCATCAGTCAGGTTTTCAAGCAAGAAGGCCTTATCACTGGCCTTATGTATCACTGCCTTAACCTTAGTAATAGAAAACCTGAGAAAAGCAATGGATAAATCATTTATTTCACTCCTAACGCTACTAGATTTCTCCAAAGCATTTGACACCGTGAACCACGATCTTCTATACAAAATCTAGCAATCTAGCATATCAATCTAGCAAACTAGTGCTTTCATATCTGACCGACAGACAGCAAAGCGTAGTAGTAAATGGCAAAATGTCCTCCTTTTTTACAATCCGTACAGTTGTCCCCCAAGGATCGATTCTGGCTTCTCTCCTCTTTCTGCTATACGTTCACGATATATCTAAAGTCAAGCACTGTTTCAAGCATATGTATGCTGATGACGTTCAGTTGATTTTTAGCTGCCCCTTAAATGAGATAAACACCGCATCCAGATTGTTCATCGAAAACCTCGCCTCAGTAAGCAAATGGGCGTATAACAACTGCTTGAGCCTCAATTCGGTTCGGTCTAACTTCTGCCGATCTATAAGAGAAATATGCATCCATCTAATTTGCCAAAAATTTGTATTGACAATGATGCTATTGAATATGTGGACTCCGCCAAAAACCTTGGAGTGATTTTTGATTCCACGCTTACGTGGACAACACATATTCATGCCAATATTGGCAAAGTATATGGTGGACTCCGCACACTTTGGCACACACAAAGCTTTCTGCCGACCAAAATAAAAATGTTATTAGCAAAGTCGATACTGTTTCCAGCGCTTCTCTACGGCTGTGAAATTTATGCTGAACTTGACTCTCATTCGTTGAGAAAATACGCGGTAGTCTACAACAGTATAGCACGGTACATATTTATTTATTTATTTATTTATTTATTTATTTAAACATTTAAACATAACTTAAACATTTAAATATAAGTGTAAAACTAAACCATTTTGGCTTTATAGTTTCGTAGACAATAAAAAATTAAACTAATTTGACAAAAAAGCTAAGATTTTTTGTTTAGTTAAGGTGACTGACTCAGACAAAGTTATGCTCGTGAAGACATAATTGAGATCTGCGCACGCGCTCCTTAATGGTTCGTTCTGAAGGAATGTAGATCGGCAGAAACTCAGATGGAGAAACTCATGGCTCCTGAATGTTAGGCGAGGAACATTTATATAAACGTTAGCTAATAAGTATGTAGATTCCACGACGCCAAACAGCAGGTTCCGGATAAACATAGCGTTAAGCATAATTCTGCGATTTTCGAGAAATGGTAGATTTATTAACTTAAGTCGAGAAGTATACGGTGGCAATCTTAATGCGGGATTTCCGTAATATGGCATCTGAAGTTCGGATTCCAGACCGGAGAGGCATATTCTAATAGAGGCCGAACTAACGAGGTAAATAATACCTTAGAGATATATGGATCATCAAATTCTTTAGACCAACGTTTAATAAAACCTAATACACTGGCGGCTCTGCAAGATATGCGGTTTATGTGAATATGAAAGCGAAGTTTACGATCCAGGACTACACCAAGGTCCTCAGCAACATTCAAATAATCAAGCTTATAGTCGCCAATACTATAATTAAATATTAATGGGTTAGAGCGAGCAAATGTCATTTGTTTGCACTTATTCAAATTCAGCTTCATACAGTTGACGTTACACCATGCAAGCAATGAGATAAGATCATCTTGCAGGAGCATTGCATCATGTTCATTTTTATACGATAAGAATAGCTTCACGTCATCCGCAAACAACAGTATGTTGGAATTATTAATTACTGTCGGTAGATCGTTTATATAAATCAAGAATAACAAGGGACCTAAATGGCTACCTTGTGGGACTCCAGATGTAACCATGAATTCCTTTGACTTGGAATTCTTATATAGTACCATTTGTGTGCGATGAGTAAGGTAGGAATCAATCCAGTTTACCAGTATCTCCGAAAAACCAAATAATTTTAGTTTTATAATGAGTAGATTATGGTTCACTATATCGAAAGCTTTACTGAAGTCAGTATAAACAACATCAGTTTGTTTAGCCATTTTAAAATTATTAATAATTATCGACGTGAATTCTAGCAAATTTGTAGTTGTAGATTTTCCGGGTCGGAAACCATGTTGAGCTGGAGAGATCAGCGCATTAAAACTCCTTGAAATATGATGGTAATAATTGCCCGATTTATGCAGTGGGGTAATAAATGATGATTTCCATGCCAAAGGGAAATAGCGAGAGCGCAACGAAAAGTCAAATAGTTTAGTTATAGGTGACACTAAATTATCAGCACATTGTTTTAGAATGCAAGATGGAATTCCGTCTGGGCCCGGATTATAAGAGGATTTAATGTTCTTTAATTCTTTTAGGACTATAAACTCATCTATAATTGGATGCGCGATGGAGCCAGATAAAACATCGTATGGATAATTCGTCAAAGTGTATTTAACACTCGAGTATGTTGTTTTAAAATAGTCAGCAAATAGGTTACAGATCGTATTAATGTTATCCGATTCAATCTCATTAAATTTCATGCAAGGTGGAAATATTACAGTCTTGCGTTTAATATTTATAAAATTCCAAAAAGATTTTGGGTCCAAACGTAAGTTCGATTTAACTTTTTCTATATAATTGGTATAGGACTGCTTGCATAGACGCCGGTATTTACGTCTTGTAGACAAGTAATTGCATAGATTTACAGAAGTAAGTGTTCTACAATATAATCCATAAAGTTTAGATTTTACCCTCCTTAACGCATGTAGATCTTTAGTAAACCATGTAGGGCCAGAACAGTAGGTCTGTGATCGCAACGGTACGGATGAATTAATTGATTTTTAGACTAGGATGGTGTTTATCCTCTGGTGATACAAGAGGCGCACAGCGAGATACTTCGAATAAGTCCATATCATCAACGAAGATAAGATCTAAAGTGCGATTGTTGAAGTTACTAATATAGTTAATTTGAGAGAGGCCACAGGAGGACACCTCATTTAGGAAGCATGAGTCGGTTTGAGCTTCAGATGATGGAAGTAGAGCTGAAGTGTATTCACATTTCTCCCAAACCACTCGAGGCAAATTAAAATCGCCCAGAACAATTAGTCTATCACTGGGATTCATAATTTCAGCAACTGCAGCAATACATTTAGCGTGGGCTGAGTAAATATCTTCGCTTGAATTAGGAGGAATATAAGAACAGGTTACATACAAAGTTAACGCAGCAATTTTTGCGTGGACGCAGCAGAACTCGATATCTGCAACGTTTATCGACGTCACTTCTGTAGAAAAGCACGAAGATTTAACAGCGATAAGTACACCCACGCCTCCACGCGTTAAATTTGTTGAAGTGGTATTTCTATCTCTTCTGTATATATTGTAATTATCAGAAAAAATTTCCAAGTTATGAACGTCAGGTCTAAGCCATGTTTCTGTGAAAGCTACAATATGATAATCCAAGTCATAACTAAGCGTAAATAAATCTCGCAACTTTGTGTTGATTCCCCGAACATTTTGGTAAATACCATATACAGTTTTTATCGAATTTAACGCTGCATTATTAAATTCACTTGATTCAGTTAATGCAGATCTCCTGATTCTCCGGGTTTTTGAAAAAAACGGAAGGGACGTAACTTAATATTAGCTTAGATTAGACAAAGATGGGTTATTGAAAACCTTATAAAAAGCTTCGTCAACTCCAAGTTTAAAGCTAATCTTTTTTAACTCGGAAAGCTTGGAATCCTTTTTTACCAGTTTATAACACACCATGTGAATTTTATCAATTTTAAAGGTATCATGAACATAGTCAATGATATTATCCACAGTAACGGTGGGTTTAAAGTACGCCAAGTGAAACCATTTTTTAGTGGCTATAACTTCTAAACCACTGTTCACATTGTTGCCAATAATGATTTCGCGCCTCTTTGAAGTTTTCTTCCTAATCGTTGTCCAGTCATGGTGAGCAGCAGGAACGGATGAACCATGTACAGCTGAAGAATTATTAGCAGCCGCGGTGTCGTTTACAACACTAGGTTCCGATGAATTTGCATTAGAAACACTGGTTTGATTAGTGCAAATATCAAGCTCTGCGGACTCAACAACAGATTTTGCCGACTTAGAAACCGGTTTTTTAGCGAGAGAGCGAGCACTTTGCATTACAGGAGAACAAATTTTCTCAACTGCTTTCTTTGCTGTCGGTTTGCGGGGGCGGAGGCGCGACGGAACTGTTAGCGTAGCCCCACCAGCGTCGCCCGCACTAGAAAAACCAGACACTTGAGAACAGGTTTCGTCTTTATCAGTGGCATATAATTCACTTTTTAAACGATTATAAATGATTTTTTTTAATTCAGCTACTTCGCTTGTTAGTTTGTTGATAGCAATTGCAATATTATTTTCGCGATCACTAATTAATACAGCGCAAGCAGAGCAAAGCATAATGACAATGGAAAAAAATCAACGTAAAGCAAAAAACACGTCCGATCAGAACAAGAGCGAAATGCGAATTGCGATATTTATCAGAAAGCGCGATGATCACATATCCCATTTATCACTAACATTTTTAATTGCTCTTCAGCAAACCTGCTAAAGTAACGATCACTTGTGCTACTCCATAAAATTATCTACACAGATCAACCAGAATATCTGTTTACCATCCTGAATTTCTCTACCTCGCCGAGGTCACGTAAGTTGGTTCCTCCGAGACTCTCAAACCTTACATCAAAGCGACAGTTTTTTGTTAATGCAATTCGTCTTTGGAACGCCCTCCCACCGTACATCCAAAAGATAAGCAACAGGTGCAAATTTGAGCCTAATATACGGAATCACTTTAATTTCATTTAGCGAAGCAGTTTCCACAATCTACTCTCAACTATTGCTCCTTTCATAAAAATGTTCATGATACTTCTCTAATCCCGGCTACTCTATTTTCACTCTATTTCTTTCTCTCATTTCCCACTCACTTAACTCAAAATATTCTTTTGTAAAGAAGTAATTAAATTTAGGCTACCATTATTTTATAAGATTTGTAATCTTACTATGGTTAGTTGCATATGACAACAATAAATAATAATAATAATATTTAAATGCTCAAATAAATAATTTTAGAATATTCTGCATTGGACGACGTGGGACAGGCACTATCTCCATTACATGCGAAAATCCGATTTATGGAGCACATTTTAAAGATATCGCACGAACTTTGGTGGAAACGGAGCAGCCAGAAATGCCGAAAATAGGATTCTCAGGGAAGAAAAGAAAAAGGAGGTCCTAGCGGAATTTAGGAACTAATTATTGAGGCGCCAAAAGTTGGAGTGGCACGAAACACGAAACGGCGGAAACACGAATGATGGCAATACAGCTAGGAGACTTTTCGTCGATCCAAACATAACTGAACGAATTTCTGGAGTCGACTTAAATTTAATACATATGCCTTAAACACAATCAGGGACGCAAGATGCAGATTCAAGTTAGGGACTCAAGAAATGGCTCGGATTTAAACCAAATAGCAGAGAAGCATTTTCGGGAAGCAGAAGTATGAAATGTCAAAAATTTGACAGTAGAGAACAATAGAGTCATTCTAACCAAAATTCTCGAAGTTTATTCGAAGTTTATTTATTTTTATATATATTAAAATATATTTAAAATACATTTAAATAATATATTATACAGAATAATAATAAAAAAAGCAACAGAAAAACACTCAGATAATTTCACAGCAGCTAAAATAGAATAAAGAATGAAATGTAAACAAACACAAACAAATAAGAAGAACAAGAACGCTTTTGCGTCCGTCAAAATTAGAATTAGCTCGGATGCGGGACGCAAATTGCGGCAGCAAATTAGAGAAGCAAAATGGAAAGCAAACTTTTTTCTCGATCTCCGTGTAATTTTGACAGTTAAAAAGTGAATCTGCGTCTTGCGTCCCTGATTGTGTTTAAGGCAATACATTTAAGGTCATACTGCAAGTGATATCGAGTAATTCATATAGACGCGTCAAAATTTGGCAAATACGATGAGGCCACTGCAGACCTCTACAATACTTTGTACCCGTGGAGGGCTTTGACTCCCACAGTTCACAAGCTTTCAATGCATGGAGAGCAGATTATAAACCATCACATATACTTCCGGTCAGATAGCTATTGAAAGAGGCCTTAAGGAAAAAATATATTAAAACGTCGAAAAAGTAAGGAAGCAGATTAATTAATTGTAAAATCCATAGATTTAGACTTTGTTGAAAATGTATAATTCAATGTGTTATGTATATATGTATGGATGTATGTATGTATATCATTTTTATTTATAAATATTTTTAACTAATTAAAAACCCAGAAGCTTTAATAATTTCGTGTTTTTATTGCTTTTTGTTAAAAAGTAATGATTAAATACTCAAAATAATGTTATTTTACATAAATAATACGCAATAATGAAAATATAAGTATATTATTCAGGCAGGTTCCACAAACCGAGTGAAATAAAAAGTAGTCGAAATTGAAAAAGAAGTGAAATTATTTTAGGTGTTCCAGAAACAGAGTGAAATATCTTATTTCGACAACTTTGTAAATCACTTCAAATTGAAGTTCGAAAAAAAATTGTAAAATTTTTGGAAATATTTTCTCTTTCTGAAACTAAAAATGAGTGCTTTGTATGCATTGGTAACTATTAGAGAAAATAACCGAAAGAAGAATATGGAAAAAATAAAAAGACGATGTTTGCGGGACTACTCCAATCCTCTAGAAATTGACGATAATATGTAAGTAAAGGATTTCATCGAAATGAACATCCACTTGCTTAATATTCATCTATGATTACTTTGTACATATGTATGTAGGTTCGTCTCATATTATCGTGTCAATAAAGACGCATTTCGAATGTTGGCACAAGTCATACAAGTACAGTCTAACCGTTCCAGCATTCCAACAAACCTCCAGCTGGCAGCAACGTTGAGGTTCCTTGCAGAGGGTGGCTTCCAAAGAGCCGTTGGCAAGGACGGCGATGTGGCTCTAGGTCGAAGCACGGTTTCGAAGGTTTTGGCACAACTGCTGAACAGTTTAGAAACCACAATTTGTCCAAAGTGGATAAAATTAAGAATGCTTGATCACGAACGATTGGAGTCAAAAGTGCATTTTTGAAAAAATATAGCATTCCTGGAGTTGTAGCATGTGTTGATGGCACGCACATAGAAATTTTGAAGCCACAAAAGGAACATTCATTGTTTTTTAATAGAAAAGGATACTATAGTATCAACGCGATGATTGTAAGTACTTGTCACAATTGTGTTCGCAATTAATGCTCTCTCCTCGTCGCTAGATATGTGATTATAAGATGATAATCAGAGCAGTTGATGCTCGTCGACCAGGATCTAGTCATGATGCTCTAATTTGGAGCGTAAGTAAAGCTCGCCAATATTTTCAACAATTGCATGAAAATGGTGAGCGAGGATCATGGCTGTTAGGTGATGCAGGTTATCCACTCGAGCCTTATCTGCTTACACCCTACAGAGTTCCAGAGTATGGTTCAGCGCAGCACACATTTAACCAGAGACATTCGGCTGCACGCAATATTATAGAGAGAACTAACGGCGTACTAAAAAGTCGTTTTAGATTTATCGCCCGACCGCTCAATATCAACCAAAAAAAGTAGTGCAAATAATGAATGTATGCTGCGCTCTGCACAATATGTGCCTACATTACAGAGTACCAGAAGTAGAAGATTTTGTCAGTGATATACGCATGGAACAGGCTTTAAATGATGACATTCCGGAAAATGAAACATCAAGTCAAGATGCAATAAATATTAGGTATGAAATTGCCATTAATTTATTATGAAATCAATAGAATTAAACAATCAATTAAACAATATTTTTCTCTCTATACATCAGTGTGTGATCTTTTATTTCGTTTACGTTTTAGCTTCTGCTCCTCTAGTTCTAACTTTTTTCTTTTCATTGATATTTCTTCTTTTCTCAGTTCTTCCATTCGAAGGTGGTGCCTTGTACTTTCATCTAAAATGTTCTTCAGTGAATTACACACTTCGCTATTTATTCGCGAATTTTCTTTAGAAACTTCTATGAAATCGGTTAATTTAGAATCAATTGATTTCATAGATTCTGTTTGTTTCTGCATGCATTGCTGCAGGCAATCATTTAGGGTACTCGTGTTCTTACGAGTTCATGGTGTTCTTACGCAGGCTCCGCTATGGTTTTGTATCCCTTCAGGGTGGTTTTGTATACCTTCTTCCTGTTCAGTCTCCTCGACTGAGACTCCGTAATCAGTTGTGGATTCAATACCCTCAACAACTGTATAAATGCCACAGATCTGTGCAATTTTATATTCAGTGTGATTGAGCACATATTGGTTGAAGATACCACCACCCGTGGCATTGTTTTCTCTACGATTGTGTGCCACCTTTTTTCTGATTGCCGCCTTCAAGTCCATCCAAACCTGCGCACAAAAATTACGAAATGAAACAACTGCTTCGGCATACATATATTTTTTGATTACTTTCTTCCAACCGGAAACATCTTTATGCGGTGGTCCGTGGCTATTCAGCGCTGAAGCCAGGTTCTTCCACGACTCGTTCACCTTCGCCTTATCGTCTTTAATAAAGCCTTTCGCCAAAGCCGCATTTTCCTCCATAAATTTTATTAATATTTCGTCCTGATTTTTTTTTTCGTGTTTTCCCCTAAATGCAATAATAATTTCTAAATCCTTTTTTGTTTAACAGCATTTGTTTTACTTACATTTTTTCTACGTCTTCATATCACTTTGACAAAAACAGAGTGAATTGAAAATCACTTTTTTTTGTTAATTCGATTTCCAGAACACTCAAATTCATTTCGAAATTAGTTCGACTACGGGGTGAAATTGAAAAGTAAAATGGTAAGGTAGAACACCAAATGTAAACTTGAAATCGATTTCGTGTAAATTTTTTGTGAAAGTGAAATGTGGAACCTGCCTGATTAATATTTTACGTATTTACTTTTACAGCTTTCCCTCACACCCTACACCATGCAAAATTAATTTATAATCACCTTTACCAAATCCCTCTGCCGAAACAAACCAACCAAAAACCAAGAAAACCCACAGCTGTTCAACTCTGCTCCGCTATTTTTTCGATCTATGCGTTGGAATTATTTTCATCTTCAAAGATCGATGCTTCGCCTGCGTAGCCTTTTTTTTATCACCGACGATAGTTATGGTACTTATGGTCTCTTATTTTTACATGGTGTTAGTTTGATTATTGTATTATATCTCTTGATTCTGTCCCTCTATCTCATTTCACTTCAGCTATTATATAATTAATATTTGCTTCTTAATTAATCTCGAAATTATAATTAAATCTAATATATATCCTGCAGACAAGCCCACAAAGCTTCGCGGGATTTTCTTATACTTAATTGAAATTTCAATCCAATCTTTTATAAACTCTTTTCCATAACCAAATCGCAAAGTGGATGCCCTATGTTCTCGATAGCCTCACGAATTCCATCCTTGAGATCTTGAATCGACGCTGGGCTGTTGGCGTTGACCTTATCTTTCACGTGGCCCCAAACGAAGAAATCGCAAGGTGTTAAATCATAAGATCTCGGTGGCCAATTTTCACCTCTTCGAGAGATAAATATATAAATATAATAATAAATATTTGAAGATAAGAATTTCTTTCATCCCGACTAATAGCTTTGTTGGAAGATCGAAATTATTTTGAACGTATTTTCAATACATATCGTATTTTTTGTACTTTGATGGAAAAATAAAAGTCACTTATGTGTTAAAACAACTTTTCATCTTTTTGGATCGTTTTTTTGTGAGGGATATAAATAAAGTTCTTAGTTTGAGGAATATATTCCGAACCCTGGTTTATAAATTGTTTGTTAGCATATTGTTTCATAATTTGTTGTGTAACCACAATTTGTTGTGTGCACGGAGTTTGAAAGTTGGTGGATTTCGGCCATTATTTGAAGAGGGTTTGATCTTGATAGATGATTTAATTTACCGATTTTGCTCATTTGAAATACCAATATCTGCTCTACATACCCGTACATACCAAATATTGTGGCTCTCGCTTAATGATGATTTCAACAGACAGGCAGCTAAGCAGGTGTATATTGTACTAAGTACAATATGTACTAAACGTTTCCATACTCTAAGAACCTTTTTTTTGTGCTATAAAGAGAATAACCATTCGAAGAACCATTTCTTAAAGTTCTTTATCTTTTTGTTGTCATCCTTCTTTGTTGCCTTAGATGAAGTGTTTATTAGCCACTTCCAATAAGAATTATGTTATCGACCCCATTAAGGAATAAATACATATTTTTTTTAATCTAAATTGTATAGCAGTCTACGCGGTTTTATGGGAATATAATATATGCATGTGTGGAGAAAACGAAATCGAAGGTAGTTTGAACTATGAGTAACAAGTAATCTTTAAGGTGTAAAGTCAATTCACATTTATTGTATTTATAGCACCCTCGAGTATGCTGACTGTCGATTGAGATGCTCAATTTTTGGTTTACAGTATATCATGAGGGTGGAAACTAGGCTTATGCGAGTTTAACATTGTCTATTTATATGTTAATTTTATGTTTTCTTCGGTATGCAAATTTAAAGGAGAAGTAACCACGAAGCAAGCTCTTGGAAAATATTATACAGATAAAAAAGATTGTCAAAATCGGCTGAACATAAGCTGCGTTTTTTTAATGAACTGTATAGATCTTCGCCATACAACTGACACTTACTCAGGTTTTACCCAGGTCTCTATCTGGGTTATAGGGAAATTTTAAGATTTCCCTCTCTTTTGAATATAGCCAACTTCACAAATTTTGAAAAACGTCAAAAAATAAAATTGAAAAATTATTTTGTTTGAAGACCTGTATAGTTCATTAAAACAACACGATTCAGATTACTCTACGTATGAAAGATTATACAATGAAGTTGGGCGCGATATCGATTTTAGCGAAATTTCCCTCGTCGTTCTTTTAATGAACTGGATCTTCAGTTCATTAAAAAAAACGCAGCTATAATTAACAGAGCTCATAAAAAGGTAACAAAAATACTGGTAATAAAAAATAACACTTCATATTTATTGTATAGTGTCAATTTAGAGAGGTTTATAATGTATTGGTTGCCAAAAGTCAAAGTGGTCAACAAAAAAAAAGTGCTTTGATTCTTTTTGAGATAAAACTATTAACATTATAATAGCAGAAACAATTTTACCGTTTGTAATTGGGTAGATAGACTGTCTACTTTCTAAAAAGTGGTTAGGATAGTCCCGCATTTGCTAAACGAAACAAAATTAGCTGCATTTGAATTCAATTCACTGGCTAGCCAATATTTAACCCAAAACCTGACATTAAAATGTAAACGTATACAATAATATTAAGCATACATCTACGAGATCTTTTAATTTAATGAATATTTAAACGAATTTATGAAATTTATTTAATTTATTTGAAATTTATTATAATATGGATTCGCGTCGCACAGTGGTCCAAACATGCAATCCATTGGCCAAAAATCGAAAACTTTTGAACTGATAGCAATTTTTGAATGAGGTTGTTTGCAGTCGACAGAGAAATGTTGGAATATCTCTGGAAACTTACATATGTATGTATATCTCGATAGAGGAGTCAAAGTAAGAGCAGGAGGCCTTCAAAGTAAATTTTTGTATAACTTTTTAAAATTTTCATACAAAAAGGTGGCTAAAAGCAAATCGTTTAAATTTGTTTGCTTATCTGATTATTGAGGATATATTTGTAACGATTACAGAGCTTCAAATTAATCTATGGAAACTTACACTTTTAATATGAAATGTTCGACTTTATTCTTCGACAGCCTTCCTGTCGAATGGAGTGACAGTATAGTGTAATTTTGATATTCAATGAAACATGCCATTTTTTGAGATAAATTATCGCATGTTTATTGCGTAATAAAGAGGAAGGTATGCCGTTAATAATGAAAAACAACATCAGGCAAATGGCCACCACGACCACGCTTACAGGACCATGTCCTTTTCAGGAAATTTTCCATAACCAAATCGCAAGATGCCCTATGTTCGCGATAGCCTTACGAATTCCATCCTTGAGATCTTGAATCGACGCTGGGCTGTTGGCGTTGACCTTATCTTTCACGTGGCCCCAAACGAAGAAATCGCAAGGTGTTAAATCATAAGATCTCGGTGGCCAATTGTTCACCTCTTCGAGAGATAATACGGTCAGGAAACTTTTCCCGTAAAAGATCAGTGGTTTCGTTGCTTGTGTGGCATGTAGCGCCGTCAGAAGGCTTTATAAGCCTTAAGACCCAAGTCCTTATGCAAAATACGGTATAATGACGTTTGTGGAATGCCCAATTCCAAAGAACGACGAGGAATGGACAAACCTGGGTTATCCTCAACACTTTGGCTACAGCAGCAATATTCTCAGTTGTTCTTGAGCGACGTGCACGGGCTTTATTCTTCACATCACTAACTTGTCCCAACAGCTCGAATTTTTCCACCAATTTCCGTATTGCGGTCCGACAAGATGCTTCACGACGACCCAAAAATGCTTTAGTTTTGCGAATTGTGATGCAAAATTTTCACCATTTTTTTAGTGAATTTTAATAATTTCAATGCGTTGTTGCAGCGTGTATCGTTCCATTTTTAGTAATGGCGTAGTTTCTACTTGTCAAATGTCGAAAATAACAGCTTCAAAAGTGATAGCTACCGAAATAGCGGTCTATTCAAAATTACACCTCTTATTGGAAAGCCCTTTATATCAAGAATTGTGTAGACTAAGATTAACAGCCTTATCATGGATCTTTTCGCGTTGCGTTTATTTCGCGTTTTGTTTTGTGCTTTTCGTATTTTTCGAAGAATTGAGAGAGAAAAATCTGTAAACCTCTCAAACGCAATCGAAACGCGAAACCAAACGCAAACGCAGTTTTGTTGGTAATTTACATGTTTTGCAGACTTCACTACGTTTTTGGGCATGATGGATGAAGTATTTCGTGGAAATGGCCTCTCAAACCAGACGATCGCAAAATGCTCGTGTTTGGTGTGATTCTAAACAGTGGCTCATACAATTTTTTTATGCACGGCGCTACCTTCTCCAAAAGATTCAGAAGAACTTCTTTTTTCATGCGTAGTTCGTCATAAACCTGTTCATTATATAAAATAAAATAATGCACATACATAAGTAACAAATAATATTAGAGTTACTGAAGCTCCTACATATGTAAAAGATCCGAATTGTCCCTCTTCTGAGTATCCCCGTATTTTGTTCCTTGCCATGACGCTGCGCTCTAGTAGTCGCACGAGGGATATTGCTGCTATATTCACTCTCACATAAAGAGCACACGATAATAAACACAATATCAATATGTACAAGTAGTGGGTATATGGCGGTTCTGGGCCAACGTAGCGACTGCGCTGCCGTGAGGAGCGTGAGGTGCTATGGTAGGCCGTGAGGTGCTATGGTAGCGACTGCGCTGCCCGTGTGGTGCTATGGTAGCAACTGCGCTGCCCGTGAGGTGCTATGTTAGCGACTGCGCTGCCCGTGAGGTGCTATGGTAGCGAATGCGCTGCTCGTGAGGTGCTATGGTAGCGACTGCGCTGCCCGTGAGGTGCAATGGATATGTGAGAGTGAGCGAGAGGGCGATAGTTTGAAGGAGGGTGGAAGGAAGGGGAGGGAAGGAGGAAGGAAGGGGAAGCAGGAAGGAGAAGGGGAGGGAGGGAGAGGAGGGAGGAAGGGAAAGCGGAGGGGCAGACGGACATATAGACGGACATACATAGCTCGGCGTGCTGACTGTTGCGAGTGTCCTCTGCCTTGATCTCTGCCCGCTTGCGTATCGTTTGTGGTACTTGATATTGTTGTTGTTGTTGTTCTGAATATGCGTAGCGTTGTTGTTGGAAAATATTTTTTAATTACTCTCATTTGATTGCTTTTCGTCATTTTGCTATGTGGTTGTTGTAGATTTAGTAAATGAGTTATGGGCATTTCAAGTGTTCGATTACCTCGCGACCACACTTATTGTATGTACAATTATTTCAATCTCGGAATTGGAGTTGACATTTTCGGTACTTTCTGTTTACGAGTATTTTCTCATGGTCTGATAGACAGACGGACACACATACATATAGACAGACGGACATACATACATATAGACAGACGGACAGACAAAGGGCCGAATAGACAGACGGACACACATACATATAGTCGGACATACATACACTACCGGCCAAAAGTTTCGAAGCACCCTTGAAATTTCTACAAATCTTACTAATAGTTATCCAAAGCTTTTAAAAATAAAAAGTTTCATTATACATTTTAAAGTTTATTGTATTTGCTTTCAAATTACATTCAAATTAAATTTTAGAAACATTTTTATTATCAAAAATTTTTACAAAAATGTCTAATCTGATATTTCATCAAAAAAGCCCCCTTTGCACTGAATAACTTTTGCTACAATTCTTGGCATTCTGGCGATTAATTTCTTTATGGTTTCCTGTTGTATATTGTTCCAGGATTCCAACAATGCATTTTACATTTTCTCTTTCGACGTAGTCGCTTTTTCTCGCACCTTTCCGCCCACCTCATCCTATAGAAGCACTATTGGATTCATATCGGGTGACTGGGCAGGCCAAATCATATTTGTTAATATTCCAGATGTTTGCATGTTCTCTAAATAGCCTCTGCACAATTTGGAACTGTGTTTGGGATCGTTATCTTGTTTCATCACGAAACCTTTGCCAATCAATCGTAGGTCTGATGGTATGGCATTGTGCTGCAATATCTTTCTATACTCCTCCTTTCGCATAATTCCATCAATTCGAATTAAATCGCCTACTCCATTGCTTGAGAAGCATCCCCAGACCATAACGGAACCGCCGCCGTGCTTCACTGTTGGGATTACACACTGCGGCAGCATGTTCTCTTGGACACTACGTTTGGCGAAAATTCTTTGATTAGACCCAAACAGCTCGAACTGTGATTCGTCGTTCCAAAGAACATTTTTTAAATCCTCTTCGGTTCATTTCTTATAGGTTAGAGTCCATTGAAGTGTTCTCTTTTTATTTCGTGTTCGAAGTAAGGGTTTTTCTTTAGCAATCCTTTCACAAAGACCAGCATCTCTAGCCGCCTTATTACAGTTGTTAGTGACACCGGGTTTGATCGACTGTTATTGATCACAGCTTGTATTTCTGGAGCCGTTTTTCTCCTGTTCCGTCTGCTTGATATTGTCATTGCTCTATCCTCATGATTTCTTGTCGATCTTGGCCTTCCGGACCGCGGAAGGACCTCCAGAGTTCGATAATCCTTGTACATTTGTATGGTGCGATGCACAGCACTAGTCGAAATTTTTAATTTTTGCTCTATTATCCTCTCGGAATTGCCTTCTTTATAAAGAGTAATCACTGCAGATCTTATATCAATTTTTTTTTTGGCATGGCTTTGGTTTTTTTAACGTTTGGTCAGTTCGAATCTAGAGAAACAAAGAATGGTGTCAATATTCTAGGTCAGCCTTTTATACTTGACCCAGGGTAAAAAATGGATGGTAATAATTATTCATAATTACCTGTAGTAAGTACCCCATAAAAAAAAAATTACCCTGAGTACCCGAAAAAGGTTTTTTATAACCCTTTTTCTCGATTTTGTATGGCAAGTGCAATAAACAAAAAACCCAATTTCTTGACTTAGTGCATTGCTTGAGCATGCAATTAAACAATGAATGTCGTAAACCCGTTTTGGTTTCGATATTACAGTTATCACTTTCCAACCATCCTATTAAAAAAGAAAAAATCAAAATTTATACAATAATATAGAAATGCCACACGATTTTCTATGAACAGGAGTGGTGCTTCGAAACTTTTGGCCGGTAGTGTACATATAGACGGACATACATACATATAGACGGATAGACATACAGGCAGACGGACAGACAAAGGGTCGAATAGGCAGATGGACAGTGAACATACACAAATTCAATTCTTCATAAATTCAGTGTCATAGTTAGCTTGGAGATCAGCTTGATGGCTAAAGTGGTTGGTGGGAAGACGGAATGGGAAAGTGTAGGGTGGCAAAACGGACAGACAGACGGACAGACTGACAGACAGAGAGGCATAGCGTCAGTGAACATGTACGATACGATTACGATTACGATAACGTGAACATGTTTTGTATACGATTTATTCTTGCTGTCTTGTTTTATTTTTAGGAATAGAGACGCTTGTTAATGATATTGAAGTCTCCACTTATTCTTTTTCTTCATTGTATAGCTTCTGTTAGAATAACCATTTGATATCCGTGCGAGAAGAGTTAATACAACAAATTTAGGGATTTTATACACATGAAGTAATATTTTGGTACATTTGCCTTAGGAATATGCTTGGGTATGCTATACTTGTTTTTCTTTTATTTAATCTAGTTTTTATTTTATTTCTTTTCGGGTGTAGATTTTTTTCTTGTTATGTAGGCACTAAATGAAGATTTCAAGTGAACTTTGGTTTGTAACCTCATAGGTTTTAATAATATGGGCTATTTAATTTAATGGTTAGCTAATCTACCGATACACTTTTGAAGCAGTTTTCTTTATGAGTTTTGCTTATGTTATTGTTGTAAGAGTTTGATTTATGTTGTTGTTGTTGTAGTAGTAGACGATTTATTCTTGCGGTGTTGTTGTTGTTTTTTATTTTTTTTTTCTTAGGAGGAGAGAGGCATGCTGTCGATATTGAAGTACTAAAATGCAGGGCTTAAGCAGTTAAATCTAGAATTTGTTCTTATGGTATTCTTATTTTAATTCTTGTTTTCTTTGCTGTAGGATAAGCATTTTAATTAATTGATAGTTAATTTTAGTGCCGGAGAAAGACACACATATTTTAATCGCTTATTATTTTTTTCTTTTTGTTTTTATACTGAGACATTTAGAAAATGCTATGATTATATTTTGAATATGCATATAGTTCATAAATTTCAATATGACTATATGGATTAATGAACATATGATGACATGATTTTCCTTTCATTTGTTCTTGTAATATATTTTTAATTCCAAGTTTCAAATAATATTTCTTTAACGCTAATTATTATTGCTTTTAGGTTTAAGAGATTTGTTTGATATGGTTTAGTTAGTTAACTGTCAACTACTCATACTGTCATTTATATAATTTACAGATACATATATGTTAATAAAATTTAGTCCGTTCGGACTGTCTATATTAAATTAAGTCTTTTCGCGATTAGAAGGGCCAACAAATGAGTTCTCTTATAGAATTCGGTGGTAGTGAACTGTGTCTTATACATGTTATTATTTAATTAATATCGTTATATTTATTTATCCTTACAGTACATATTTATTTTGACCTATTTTAATATTTATTTGATTTTAGATTTATATATTATATTTATGTTTATTTTTGTAAATTGATTAGCGGTGATGCTTTTATGTTCTTTCAAATGGTTTGTTTCATTCCCCTATCCCCATTTATTTGTTTGCGGCTAGACATATTCATATTTCCAGTTATATATTTTGTTATTGAAGCAAAGCAAGGTAAGTAAGTATTTCAATTTCTTTCATTAGTTCTATTAATTCTAGCTGCGTTATTGTAATAATTTCATTTGTTTTATTGATAGGAAGTGGATATAAATGTATAAGTGAATGTGTTGTGAGGATATTATAGAGATTTTGATGCTAAAAAAAAAAATATTTGTGTTACTGTAGTGGGTATGGTGGTCTATTATTTCGTATGTGGTTTCTTAAGAAACAAAATTTGTGAATTGTTGAATTGTATTGTATTGTATGAATACTATGTATTTCTTGCCTTTATTAGGAGTTAGTATAATTTTGATTGATTGTCTCGCTAATAGTTCGTTGAGTTATATTGCTAGTGTATTTTGAATGAATTTTTGTTTATGAATTACAATTATGTTATCATACTGATATCCACAACTGGGCTAATAAAATTACTAGCCCGATGCTGTAGATGTTTCTATGAGTTTTCTATCCATTTTTATTAATTTATTTTTGAATTGATTATAGTCTGACCTCCTTACGCTGCTTACGCTCAAAGTCCCTTGTTGTTGGTTTCTAAAGATTGTTTCTATTATCATTATCGAACCATAGGCGACTCATTATAGTAAGAAGTAGTGTTTATATCTATTTGCATTATATTTCCATTTTAATGTCTATTTCAATTCTCCGTCTTATTAATTTAGAGTTGGATTTTGAGTTAAATACCCTTTAATGATTTCTAATTTATGTTCTAAAAAGAACGATATGGAAAATTTTATTGCGCAAAAGATATTCATTGAGATTTAGCCTTGTTCTTCTCTCTGTTGGAATCATGATCGCATTAGAACTGATTAAGCTATTGGAATGAAATTTAACAGAAATGTAGGAGTTCACTATTTCTGTGTGTGTGTACAAATCAATATGTTTCTTTTATTGTTCCTTAATAATTATAGGTTTCCCTTAAATTTAGAGTTTAATATGTTGGAACACTACATTTTAAAACATTTAAAAACGCTTAGCATTTTCCATTCAAAGTTATACTTAGACATCATAAGTTGTAGGGTATTTATGTGTTTCGGTGAGGTTGAATATATAGATATCGTTTTCGGTTATTTATAGACTATATAATGATCCCTAACTAAAAGCCAGATTTTATTGGTCAAAGAAAATTCTTATTGTCGGTTTGAAAGCATAAAAAGTTGTAGTCAAGCTTCAGTCAAGCAGCTTGAATTGAATTGAATTGAATTGAAATCCCTAGTATTTAATATTGAAATCAGCAGTTGTTACCATTTAGACTAAACATTGGTCATAGTATAGAAGCTAAATTTGAGTAATAGTTTTTAATAGTTTTAGTTTTTAAACTTTGGTATGACTATTTTGATGGTTTGGCTACACGCGGAAAAAGAAAAAATAAGAAGCAATAATAATACTATTGACAAAAAAAAGAGCAAGAAAAAAAAACGAAGAAAAAGAAAATAAGAATAAGAATGGCATCCTAGCTTTACCAACTCAAGCCTCTCACGTCTACACTTCAGTGTTAAGAAGAAATCCTCCTAAAATTTAATAATTTAGACAAAATGTAATCACAGCTTTATTCCTAAAATTTCAAAACAACAATATCTCTGTTCTCAAAGATATGTTTACTAACCCATCGCTCATTAACTAACTAAACCATATCAAACAAATCTCTTAAACCTAAAAGCAATAATAATTAGCGTTAAAGAAATATTATTTGAAACTTGGAATTAAAAATATATTACAAGAACAAATGAAAGGAAAATCATGTCATCATATGTTCATTAATCGATATAGTCATATTGAAATTTATGAACTATAAGCATATTCAAAATATAATCATAGCATTTTCTAAATGTCTCAGTATAAAAACAAAAAGAAAAAAATAATAAGCGATTAAAATATGTGTGTCTTTCTCCGGCACTAAAATTAACTATCAATTAATTAAAATGCTTATCCTACAGCAAAGAAAACAAGAATTAAAATAAGAATACCATAAGAACAAATTCTAGATTTAACTGCTTAAGCCCTGCATTTTAGTACTTCAATATCGACAGCATGCCTCTCTCCTCCTAAGAAAAAAAAAATAAAAAACAACAACAACACCGCAAGAATAAATCGTCTACTACTACAACAACAACAACATAAATCAAACTCTTACAACAATAACATAAGCAAAACTCATAGAGAAAACTGCTTCAAAAGTGTATCGGTAGATTAGCTAACCATTAAATTAAATAGCCCATATTAGTAATAACCTATGAGGTTACAAACCAAAGTTCACTTAAAATCTTCATTTAGTACTTACATAACAAGAACAAAAAATCTACACCCGAAAAGAAATAAAATAAAAACTAGATTAAATAAAAGAAAAACAAGTATAGCATACCCAAGCATATTCCTAACGCAAATGTACCAAAATATTACTTCATGTGTATAAAATCCCTAAATTTGTTGTATTAACTCTTCTCGCACGGATATTAAATGCTTATTCTAACAGAAGCTATACAATGAAGAAAAAGAATAAGTGGAGACTTCAATATCATTAACAAGCGTCTCTATTCCTAAAAATAAAACAAAACAGCAAGAATAAATCGTATACAAAACAACATAATCCAAACTCGAACAAGAACAAAAATAAACAAAAGAATTTTAATTCGTACATGTTCACTGACGCTATGTCTCTCTGTCTGTCAGTCTGTCCATCTGTCTGTCCGTTTTGCCACCCTACACTTTCCCATTCCCTCTTCCCACCAACCACTTTAGCCATCAAGCTGATCTCCAAGCTAACTATGACACTGAATTTATGAAGAATTGAATTTGTGTATGTTCACTGTCCATCTGTCTATTCGACCCTTTGTCTGTCCGTCTGCCTGTATGTCTGTCCGTCTATATGTATGTATGTCCGTCTATATGTATGTATGTCCGACTATATGTATGTGTGTCCGTCTGTCTATTCGGCCCTTTGTCTGTCCGTCTGTCTATATGTATGTATGTCCGTCTGTCTATATGTATGTGTGTCCGTCTGTCTATCAGACCATGAGAAAATACTCGTAAACAGAAAGTACCGAAAATGTCAACTCCAATTCCGAGATTGAAATAATTGTACATACAATAAGTGTGGTCGCGAGGTAATCGAACACTTGAAATGCCCATAACTCATTTACTAAATCTACAACAACCACATAGCAAAATGACGAAAAGCAATCAAATGAGAGTAATTAAAAAATATTTTCCAACAACAACGCTACGCATATTCAGAACAACAACAACAACAATATCAAGTACCACAAACGATACGCAAGCGGGCAGAGATCAAGGCAGAGGACACTCGCAACAGTCAGCACGCCGAGCTATGTATGTCCGTCTATATGTCCGTCTGCCCCTCCACTTTCCCTTCCTCCCTCCTCTCCCTCCCTCCCCTTCTCCTTCCTGCTTCCCTTCCTTCCTCCCTCCCTCCCCTTCCTTCCTCCCTCCCTCCCCTTCCTTCCTCCCTCCCCTTCCTTCCGCCCTCCTTCAAACTATCGCCCTCTCGCTCACTCTCACATATCCATTGCACCTCACGGGCAGCGCAGTCGCTACCATAGCACCTCACGGGCAGCGCATTCGCTACCATAGCACCTCACGGGCAGCGCAGTCGCTACCATAGCACCTCACGGCCTACCATAGCACCTCACGCTCCTCACGGCAGCGCAGTCGCTACGTTGGCCCAGAACCGCCATATACCCACTACTTGTAAACATTGTGTGCGCATTATCAGATTTGCTTTTGTTGTACAAATTGTTCCCATACATCAATTATAGCACTAATTCATTGGGATTCCTAAAAATACTTGTAAAAATGCTAAAAATGCTTCGTGCATGGTAACTCTTTGTGCTCTGCAAGCAGGGGAAGTTTGCAAGACTACGTAAAGTATGTTTACCTTTGTGTTTCTCCTCAATTGAAACTCAGTCTACTCGAAAAAGTTAGATCATACCATTTGGAACGCATTGCGTTTGAGTCGCGTTTGAGTTTGCGTTTAAAAATACGAGATAAGGATGTAAGTGTAGGCAAAGAGAAATAACCGTATAGTAAAAAAGAGTGTTAATACAATAACTATGTATGTACATTAGGGTGGACCTTAGCTATACTGGGCGAAAATTTTTTTCAGCATTCTTTTACGCCGCCCCCTAAAGTTGTTCCATTGGATAAAAAAATAGGTCGACCTACGCGAAGCGATGAAGGTATATTCACTTAGTGCTTCCGTTTGTAACGCATTAAAGGTGGCGTGACAGGTATAGGAGAACGAATAGAGATATCTTCATCAAACTTGGCAAAAATAATATCTATCATTAGAAACTCATTGGTATTGAAAACGGGTAAAATCAGACCATTGTCACGCCTACTTTTTATAGTGGGTATAAATTCTAAAGGGTAAGCTATAAAATACTTATAGCTCAATTTCTCAGCTTGTAGAACGAATTTTCGGTTGAAATTTTGTCCAGAAGTTCACTGTCTCTGACCAAAACAGACTACCCCAAATGGGCGTGGTCCGCCCACTAATTAAATAAAACTCGATTACAGAAGAACGAATAGAGATATTTTCAACAAATTTGGCCCGAATATTCTCTGTCATCACAGGCTATTTAAGATTGAAAAGGAAAAAAATTAGACTATTGCCAGGCCTAATTTTTAAGTAAACGTGTGTCGGGTATATGAACTTCGACCAGGCCGAAGTTAACACGCTTTTTGGTTTATTTTTTACCTATTAAATAAATCATCACTTCAAGGAATTCAACATTCAAGTATGAGGACAAATAAAATTCCGGTAGCCTTAATATCATCTCATCGACTCAAAGTTCTATAAAAGGTATGTTTTCTGTCTCCATGAATCATTGTTGAAAAGAATTACTTATAGAGACGTCATAAGCAAAAAAAAAAATGAACATTATACTCTTTTATATAACATTATACTCTCTGTTATACTCTTTTCTTGCTGATCTCCACTTGACAGTTGTATCCATGGAGAACTATGTCACCGACAGTTCATAAGGTTTTAATGCATGGGCAGGTCATAATTAACCATCAGATATTACCCATTGGAGATTTATCATAAGAAGCACAAGAAAAACGGAACAAATACTATAGATACTATTGTAATGTTTACTACTTGGTTGTATTCGACTGATGGGGCTTGTCGATAGTTTGGTGGAGCATAGCTGGTGCACGTACTGGCAATCGGCTAGACATCGTCGGCAACAGGAGTGAGTTTTTGCTAGCCCACCAAGCTTCCATGTACACAAAAAAAAATATACGTGCGGGGAAAAGAAAAGGTTAAACTATTGTACTATTAGGAGGCAAAATAAACAAACAGAAACTAATTGATTAGGGTTTTCCGGGGCATCTACAAGGCTGGATGTTATGCCCTGTGTTAGCCCACCCGTCCTTGATTTCCGACTCCAGAAATACAATTTCTCGGAAATCCCTTTACTTTATTTCCGCCGTGAAGCCTAAAAGCAGATCAAAACCTTTTAGTTTACTCTATCATATTTGCTTTTTTCTATTAGATCGTTTATTACAGAACCCACTTAAAATTACGGTTTATAATACAAATTCCGAAATTATTGTTGTTAATACATCCGAAATAATTTGGTAACAAAATCTTAATTTGATTTGGGAATTACACATGTTTACAGATTTGCGATATGCTGTATAATATACTACAGGTTAAGATATAATTTCTTTGTTCCTTACAAAGTTATATTTTCAAAAATATAATAGAAAAGGAACTTTAATTTACCTTAGAGTTTTACGGCGGTACAATCTTTCACTCAGCAATCCGGCAGGCCTGACGTTTGCGCTTGCTGAAAACTCCTAGGATAGAATGAAAATTCAACTTCCGTTCCTTTCTAATAATAAACAAATATTCGATCATTCAATTCAAGAAAACTTATATCTATATGCATACGGTATGAAATTTAGATAATTATGGTAGATATATAACTAAATTATTTTAATACATTTGTTGTTGTTTTCCCGAGAAATGTTTTCTTAATCTTCTTAGTTGATCGTTCCTTCTAGCGTAGATTACGTTACATATAAATGAAATTTATATATTTCATTACATTATATACATTTTACATACATTTGAATAAATTTGAACCAATAGATTATAAAAGAATAAATCTATACGATGTACTAACTCGAGAACCACTCAATCGATTTTCAAACGAGTACATGCGTTGGAAAGGTCTACATCTACAAAAAAAAACATCGAAAAATTTCTACGAATATGCGTTATACGCGCACTTTTATGATGGTGCGTTTTCCCTATATAAAATGTATTTTTTTTCTTATGCGAATTACATTTTGTCGGTATAAGGCTCTGCTTGCTCACGCTATTTGACTTATTTAATTACTGTGTGTTTATTGATTGTCATTTATGTTTACACTGCGAGCATTGACATTTTTTAATTAATGATTTGTAATCTTTCACTTAAAATTAAAATCTTAAAATTTAAAAATTAATGAATTATGTAATTGAAGCAACAATTTTAAATGGGAAATTCAAAGGCGAAGATGTTTTAATACCACGCATCCTAATGATTTCCATTTCAAATTTCAACGATTACAGTTTCCCGATCGTTTGGCTTTTGCAATGACTATTAATAAAGCTCAAGGCCAGTAGTTGCAAATTTGCGGAATAAATTTAGAATTTCCTGTATTTTCACACGGTCAAATGTATGTTGCATGTTCACGTGTTGGGAAGCCGTCGTCTTTGTGAAAATGGCAATACTAAAAATGTCGTTTACCACCAAGCTCTGCAATAAATTTTTTCTTTTTTGATGTTCTCACTTTAAAAAATTTATATTATTTTGCACTTATTTTTCAGGAAAGTGTCTATTCTTTCTAGAAAATTTAATTTTTAATACAAAGACGTAAACGTATGTTATTGTATTGTCCAGCAATGCGGGCAGGGTTACTCTAGTATAATGTATATTCCTTCGACTTTTGTTCTCTAGTTATTTAACAAGTAAATTCGTTTGAAATTATGTAAAGTTTATGTAGTAGATGGTAAATATATATACGGTAGGTATACTTATTTAACTTTACCCGAAGCAAATTTTCAAGGTCGAGAAAAAATTTGTTGACAAAACCGGTTTCTATGTGGAATTCTTTCTTCCATATTTACTTAAAGACAAATTACTTAGCTTTTCTTCGGTCCTTCTGTTAATTTTCTTTAAACGAATAGAATTTTAAGCACAGGTGATTAAAACAAATTTTTGTTGCTAATATTTTGTAGATTTGTCGTTTTGGAACTGCGTTGAAGTGTTTGATCGGCGATGCTCTTGCTGTAGTTTAATGATTTGAAGTTCTGTATATCTGTTTCTCTTGACCTCTGCGTAACCTTCTTGTAACGGCGTCCTGGTACAGTTTCGTAGGCAAATCTTATTTTCTGCTTTCAGCACAGCTTAAATTTTTTTCTTGGCTTCTTTATGAGGAATATAGTTGGGTGTATATAATTTACTTATGTGTAACTGTTGCGGATTTTATGTGATTTTCGTTGATTTTTATCCACACTATCGTTATTTAACACATTTTGTTCGCCGTTTAAATTATCGGCGACATCGATGAAATCGATGCGCAAACACCAACGCACTCCTTGCCGTCTTGATCAGAACTCCCTCTCACTTCTCATCTCATTCGACTCATCACCTCGATTCTTTCTATTTCTCTTCCATCTCGCCCGTTCCTTGTCTATTCTATTACTACTAGCTAGCGAGAGGAATAATATTCTTGCCTTAACCCTTCACTAACCCATTCACCCATTACAAACTAGTTGATTCAGCAGTTGAACCCTCGACAAGGAATCGACTGGAAAAAGGGTGAGAAAAATAGGATCTAGCAACTAGAGAATTGTTTATGTAATTTCAGCGGCGGATATCTTTTGTGTGGAAAGTTCCTACTGGTCGACCTTGAAGATCTTCAAGTTCATAATAACAGTTTCCTACCTTTTTCACTATTCTTGATTTTAGAAACTTCTTAGCTAATTTCGCATTAAAACCTTTTGCTTTGTTACTTTGTGCAAAATTTCGCCGGAAAACTTCTTGCCCTGGCATAAATTTCACGTCACGCGATTTTAAATTATACCTCTGTTTATTTGTTTCGTACGCTGTCTTTAAATTCTCCTTAACCTTTGCTCGGATTAACTGGACCTTATCTTCTGGAACTAGAATATTTTCACCCTCATTCATGAGGTTTAGTTTTCGTAGCAACTCGTATGTACTGGCATGGGTAACCATCTGCTGGCCAAAAAGGACCAGATACGGCGAAAAGCCCAATAATCGGATTCCTGCAATAATCGACCTATTTACTCTTTCCGATGCATTTGACTGCGGAGAATAAATGGCAGTGTATGTGTGAGATACGCCATACTTTTTTAGAAACAAATTAAAGAAAGTGGATTTAAATTGGGATCCGTTATCTGAAATAACCATTTCAGGCACACCACCAAGCATGAAGACATTTTCTTCTAAATATTCACAAATGTTTGTGGCCGAGAATTTCTTTAGAGGTTTTAAAAATACAAATTTTGAAAAGTGATCTAAAACTATTAGTATACCTATATGTCCCTTTTTCGATCTTGGATATGGACCTAATAAATCTATGAAAAGTTTCTGAAAAGGCCTTTCAGACATTTGTTGCTGACCCATAGGTGGTCTAAGAATAATATTCGGCGCTTTACTTTCTCGACAAACATCACAATTAGAAATGAAGGTTCGCACTTGCGTTACCATTTTGGGCCAGAAAAAATGTCTACGAATTTTCTCTAGTGTCTTTCCAATGCCACCATGTGCCGCAGTCGGAGGACAATGCGCACTCTTTATTACTTCTTCGGTAAGTTGTAATGGAATCCACAACTTCCAGCACAATTTATCTCTAGCTAAATTACCATCGGAAAATTCTGTTCTTTTGTAAATAAAATCGTCTACAACTTTCAGATCTGGGAATCGAGTTTGATTGGCTAATATTTCCATACGAACTTTTGAATATTCCGGAGATTGGAAATGGGGAGAAGATAAATCGATTTCTGGTAATATTTCACCAGAATTTATTTCTTCGATATCGTATCTAGACAAAAAGTCAGGAACGACATTCTGTGAACCTTTTCGGTGTTTAATAAAAAAATCAAATTGTTGCAACTTTAGGGACCATCGAGCTAAACGTCCATTCAAATCGGTTTGTCGCATAAGCCATTGAAGACTGGCATGGTCTGTAATAACCACAAACGGATGTCCTTCAATGTACTCTCTGAATTTTTTAATACTTAACAAAGCCGCAAGGCATTCCAATTCTGTAATAGAATAATTTTTCTGGGCCCGATTCAGCTTATGTGAAAAGTAGGCAATTGGTCTTTCTACTCCCTCTTCATCTTCTTGTGCTAAAACACCACCTACGCCTACCATCGATGCATCGCACTGCACTATGAAGGGTTTATCAAAATCAGGAGTAACTAGGACCGGAGCCGACGTTAACTGCTCTTTTATTTTCTCAAAAGCTAAATCTGCCTCAGATGACCATATAAATTTCTTAGTTTTCGAAGTGAGATCTGACAAAGGTGCTGACAATGAAGCATAATTGCTTATAAATCTGCGATACCATCCGGCTAAGCCGAGAAAACTTCGCAACTCACGTACTGTTCGCGGGGGTCTCAGATTCCTAATTGCCGATACCTTTTCGGGATCTGGTTTCATCACTCCTTTACCTATAATAAATCCTAAGTACTTTACTTCACTCATACAAAATTTACATTTGGATATATTTACTGTAAGTCCAGCGTCTCGCAACAATTTCGCTACTTTTGTCAGAGTATTCATGTGAGATTCAAAACTATCAGACACTAACAACAAGTCATCTAAATACACAAATACTCTATCTTGTAATTCGTTTGGAATTATTAGATCCATCAATCTACTCATGGTCATGGGAGCATTGGTTAATCCGAATGGCATAACCTTAAATCTATACAATGGGCGATTCGGCACTGTGAACGCTGTTTTATCTCGTGAATCTTCATCGAGCTCGATTTGCCAGAATGCATGCTTCAAATCAAGCGACGTTATGTATTCTTCTTTAGGTAATCGACTCAAAATTCCATTAATTTTCGGCAGCGGGAATGCATCCTTCACCGTGACCTTATTCAATTTTCGTGAATCTAAACACAATCTGATTTTTCCTGATTTCTCAACTATTGCGACTGGACTTGACCATGGACAATTTGGAGGTCCTAACTCAAGCATACGATCTACTTCGGCATGAATTTTTCGTTCTACTGCCGGAGACACAGAAAAGTATCGCTGTTTGATTGGCTTGGCATCCCGTTCAACTTCTATAGTGTGTTTTATCAAATGGGTTCTCCCTAGCCCTTCCTTTTCAAGTGACGGAAATAAGTTAATAGCTTTCTGAAGCGATTGTTTCTGCTTAACTGTAAGCGATTGCATCTGGTAGTTATTCACTATCTTTTCGGAATCAACCGTAAAGGAACTCAGCAGTTTGTCCAACAAGCCAAAACTAATAAAGAAATCAATACCTAAATACATATTTTGGGAAAGTTCTGGAATAATAAAAAATTCTATTTCCTTTTCGACACCTCTGAATTTTATAAGTACTTTCCAACGACCAATAATTTTATATTTAACTCCACCTGCAGTGGTTACCGACTCATTACATTTTTTGAAGGGTATATTTCGAGCTAGAAATCGTCTTGCTGCATCGCCACTAAGACACGAGATGGATGCACCAGAGTCAAGAAGACCTAGGTATTTCTCTCCTAATATTTCTACGTTAACATATGGCCTTATATCGTTTTTGTCTGAATCGAAAGCTGATATAGATAAGGAGAATTTAGTTCGATTTCCCCTCACCTGTTTACAAAAATTTCGTAACCGTAATGTTGTTCGTTTCGTTTTGTTTGACCGCTTACTTTTCACCAGTTTTTCATCACCGATTGCCAAACTGTCTACGAAGATTCTATTACGAACTGTCTGATATTCTATTAATCGCTGATGATATGGTTTCCTTGGAAAAGGAGCTAATTGCGGATCTTTAAATTCATGTATTTTTGTTATAATGGAAGCGGTTTGTGTAGTTTTGGATTTTAACTTTACAACTTCTCTTTCGAGCGGTTGCTGCTGTTGTTGCCCTCGCTCGACCGTAAGTTTCCCTGCCCTCGACAGGTAATACAATTTGGTTTGTACACGTTTTGTGCACCACATCCATAGCAAAACACATATCTTTCCTCGACACAGTCAGTATAACGATGACCTTCTTTTCTACAGTTCCAGCAAATCAAGTTTGACTTAGCTTTATTCTTCTTATCTAATTCACAAATTTCAGACACTTCTTCTTCAATGTTATGTTTAATAGTTCTATCTTCCGTACTAACTTCATGGATTTGACGACGACCTATACGCGAACTATCTCTCTTAACTTCATCGCATAAGGCTTCTCTGCGCAATATTAATTGTCGAAGGTGCGCAACTGATCGTACTTCTAAATAAAACAATTCTGTTCTTAAATTAGGCCGTATATTTCGACGCAAAATCTCAATTAATTGAGCCTCATTTACCGAAAGTCTAAGCCTATCAGTAAGTCTAAGAATATCACTGTAAAATTCATCAAAACTTTCACCTTCCCTTTGTTTTCTATCTCTTACAATTTCGAATACATCGGCATCTGATAAATGATCTTGAAAGTATGACCGTAAAGCCATACCAAGGTGACTCCATTCGACCTTTTGTACACTTCGTCTATAACGTCAAAACCAATCAGCAGCCTTTTCTCGGAATAAAATGTGTATATGTTCACACAAGGCTCCAAAATCTCCACCCAGACTATCCTGTGTTAATGAACTCACCATATAAATAAATTTGTCTACAGGCATATTGTTCTGCAGTCCACTAAAAGATATATTCCAACTTTGAATAAGGTGAGCAATTTTACTATTACTAGTAACTAGTGCAGAAGTATTTGCAGGGCGAAAACAATTTTCAGACTGGTTACGGGACCTGTCATTAGGGTTCAATCTGGAAGTATAAGAAACTCTACCCTGTGGTTCGGGAATTCGTGGAATCGATTGATCCCTTGGAGGAAATAATTCTTGTGGCAATTCGGGCTCTTGGGCGCGGTGAATACTTAATTCAGTTAATTTATTTGTTATGGAACTAAGCATATTTTCGACTTTTGATAACTCAACACGAATCTTCTGCTCAACTATAGCCGATATCTGTTCCCTCATTTGAATACCTTCATTACATTCTTCAACATTACGCTGGTTTATTGACTGATGAATAAACGAATCACTGTTTTGAGTACTATTTTCCCTAGAAGTTCCACATAACGGATTTGAATCCTTTGTTTTTGATCTCAGCTGGTAATTTGATGGATTAGGAGGCCGACTTTTCCTTGCTATGGCACCTTGCGATGCAGTTGTCGAAAGGGAACCTAGTTCATCCCCTACTGGAAATTCCAAAGCTAAAGTGCAAGATTCGTTGCACTGTGGACAAAAAGGACTTGTCTGAAGAGACTTCAGGAGGCAAGAGTTATGAAATTTATGTTTACATTGTGTATAACTTAATTCTTCGGTTTCTATCATGGATTTGGAACAGATTGTACATATCAAATTAGATAAATCTTCATTACTGTGTCTTACACTCATTTTAGTTAAATAGTTTATATACAAAAATATTAAATTTTATATAATTAAGTTTGCAATTTTATATAATTAAGTTTGTGATAGTAGTGTTTGTGGGGTTTTTTTTTTTTTTTTTTTTTTTCATATAAAAATACGTTTTGATCTGGTTTCTTCTGTAGCTTCACGACGAAAACTTTAGATGCATTTAGATTTTAGTGGGAATTTGTTTTGGATCAAAAAGATGTTTCTCAACAGAATACTCATTTCAGGCAACAATGAAATATGGACGAACAACCAATTTTAACTCAGTCTTCGTAATTCCAGATATTTAGAGCTCCATGAAAGGTACTAAAACTAGTTTTCAAAACAAATTAGATTAATTGAATTAAACCGGATGAAGTTTGTTTAGGTGAAATCCCTTACTGGAAACAACTGTCGGTCAGAAAAATCCAAGAAAAGAATAAATTCTGCAATTCCATACAGCGTAACTTAGACGGAGACTCACCAAAACAACTATTAGACACTTTTGCCAGTAAGTGTTTGTGGGGAACCACGACCAGGACTCGACTAATGTACGCAAAAGAAAATCGTATTAGTCTGGTCGACAAGTAAAAGAACTTGCAGTGCCTTCCGGCTTCGCTTCGGCCTTTGCCTTCGGCGTTGCGGTTGTCATTTCGGGTGGCGTTGCGGTTGTCGTTGCGGGCGGCGTTGCGGTTGTCGTTGCGGTTGTCGTTTCGGGCCCCACGTTGGGCGCCATTTTTATGTAATGTTTACTACTTGGTTGTATTCGACTGATGGGGCTTGTCGATAGTTTGGTGGAGCATAGCTGGTGCACGTACTGGCAATCGGCTAGACATCGTCGGCAACAGGAGTGAGTTTTTGCTAGCCCACCAAGCTTCCATGTACACAAAAAAAAATATACGTGCGGGGAAAAGAAAAAGTTAAACTATTGTACTATTAGGAGGCAAAATAAACAAACAGAAACTAATTGATTAGGGTTTCCGGTGCATCTACAAGGCTGGATGTTATGCCCTGTGTTAGCCCACCCGTCCTTGATTTCCGACTCCAGAAATACAATTTCTCGGAAATCCCTTTACTTTATTTCCGCCGTGAAGCCTAAAAGCAGATCAAAACCTTTTAGTTTACTCTATCATATTTGCTTTTTTCTATTAGATCGTTTATTACAGAACCCACTTAAAATTACGGTTTATAATACAAATTCCGAAATTATTGTTGTTAATACATTCGAAATAATTGGGTAACAAAATCTTAATTTGATTTGGGAATTACACATGTTTACAGATTTGCGATATGCTGTATAATATACTACAGGTTAAGATATAATTTCTTTGTTCTTTACAAAGTTATATTTTCAAAAATATAATAGAAAAGGAACTTTAATTTACCTTAGAGTTTTACGGCGGTACAATCTTTCACTCAGCAATCCGGCAGGCCTGACGTTTGCGCTTGCTGAAAACTCCTAGGATAGAATGAAAATTCAACTTCCTTTCCTTTCTAATAATAAACAAATATTCGATCATTCAATTCAAGAAAACTTATATCTATATGCATACGGTATGAAATTTAGATAATTATGGTAGATATATAACTAAATTATTTTAATACATTTGTTGTTGTTTTCCCGAGAAATGTTTTCTTAATCTTCTTAGTTGATCGTTCCTTCTAGCGTAGATTACGTTACATATAAATGAAATTTATATATTTCATTACATTATATACATTTTACATACATTTGAATAAATTTGAACCAATAGATTATAAAAGAATAAATCTATACGATGTACTAACTTAAATATATAATGTATATTCCTTCGACTTTTGTTCTCTAGTTATTTAACAAGTAAATTCGTTTGAAATTATGTAAAGTTTATGTAGTAGATGGTAAATATATATACGGTAGGTATACTTATTTAACTTTACCCGAAGCAAATTTTCAAGGTCGAGAAAAAATTTGTTGACAAAACCGGTTTCTATGTGGAATTCTTTCTTCCATATTTACTTAAAGACAAATTACTTAGCTTTTCTTCGGTCCTTCTGTTAATTTTCTTTAAACGAATAGAATTTTAAGCACAGGTGATTAAAACAAATTTTTGTTGCTAATATTTTGTAGATTTGTCGTTTTGGAACTGCGTTGAAGTGTTTCATCGGCGATGCTCTTGCTGTAGTTTAATGATTTGAAGTTCTGTATATCTGTTTCTCTTGACCTCTGCGTAACCTTCTTTTAACGGCGTCCTGGTACAGTTTCGTAGGCAAATCTTATTTTCTGCTTTCAGCACAGCTTAAATTTTTTTTCTTGGCTTCTTTATGAGGAATATAGTTGGGTGTATATAATTTACTTATGTGTAACTGTTGCGGATTTTATGTGATTTTCGTTGATTTTTATCCACACTATCGTTATTTAACACATTTTGTTCGCCGTTTAAATTATCGGTGACATCGATGAAATCGATGCGCAAACACCAACGCACTCCTTGCCGTCTTGATCAGAACTCCCTCTCACTTCTCATCTCATTCGTCTCATCACCTCGATTCTTTCTATTTCTCTTCCATCTCGCCCGTTCCTTGTCTATTCTATTACTACTAACTAGCGAGAGGAATAATATTCTTGCCTTAACCCTTCACAAACCCATTCACCCATTACACTATAGAGAGCACAACACAAGAAAGTGTGTTCGTTCACGTCAGGGTACCAATGAGGATTTATTTAGAATGCTCTTCATTTCTTCTGATCCTTACATTTCGTCTTTGGGAAAAAAGTTTATTAAGACAACAATATCTCTAGATAGAGAAGCTGGAGAACTTCTAATGAAACCTACAGACGAATATTTTTTTGAAAATAAATAAGTATGAATTATGAATATAGGTATGAAGTATGAATAATATATTATATTCATATATATATGATATAATGAATATATCGTTGAGTTATATTGCAGGTGTCTTTCTGGTTAATTCTCTAAATCTGCTTTTACTAATTTTATATGCTTAATTTTTGTATTTCAATTTGTATCTAGTTTTTATTAGATCTTTTAATATTTTCTTTTCTCTTTCCATTTTAGCGATAGTAATATCAGATCAGGTATATGAGCTTTTTGATTAGCTCTTGATTACTTTTCAATCAGCTTATGATCAACTCTTGAACAGCTTCGAACATCTTTGAACCGCTTTTGAACACCTTTTAAACAGCTCTTGAACCGCTTTTGAACACCTTTTAAACAGCTGTTGAACAGCTTTGAACACCTATTAAACAGCTTCTGAACAGCTCTGAACACCTTTTGAACAGCTCTGAACACCTTTTGAACAGCTCTGAACACCTTTTGAACACCTTTTGAACAGCTCTGAACACCTTTTGAACAGCTCTGAACACCTTTTGAACAGCTTTTGAACAGCTTTGAACACCTTTTGAACAGCTTTTGAACAGCTCTGAACACCTTTTGAACAGCTTTTGAACATCTTAGAACATTTTTTACCAATTTTTTTAATAGGTATATGAAATGCATTCAGTAGAATGTTATCATACGAATATTAATATAGTGGTAACCAGGGAATTAGTGAATGTATGTATATATCAAATCCCATTTTATATCGCCCCATTTTAGATCGTTCATTATTACTTGGATTGTCTTTGTTACAAGAAATCCATATTTATTTTTCCAACATTCTCCGCATACATTAATTAATTTTTTATAAGCCATATCTGTTCCGACATGATCATTGTATATGTGCTTCATGTTCATCTCATCTTGCTTAAACAAAATAATCATGTTGGCATTATCGCGCACCAAATGCTTGGGAATTTTTGTATATGGTTGGTATGAGTAAAAAGCAATCAATAAATTTGCGTCTGCCCATACAAAAGTACTCTTGAATATTGTTTTACTTCCCTCTAGCTATGTCATCGAATATAATTATTGGTTTTTGACTTAAAACAGTCTCAAAATTTGTAAAGAAGCCAATGTTTTTATCAAAAATAATAGCTACTTCAACTACTCATACTGTCATTTATATAATTTACAGATACATATATGTTAATAAAATTTAGTCCGTTCGGACTGTCTATATTAAATTAAGTCTTTTCGCGATTAGAAGGGCCAACAAATGAGCTCTCTTATAGAATTCGGTGGTAGTGAACTGTGTCTTATACATGTTATTATTTAATTAATATCGTTATATTTATTTATCCTTACAGTACATATTTATTTTGACCTATTTTAATATTTATTTGATTTTAGATTTATATATTATATTTATGTTTATTTTTGTAAATTGATTAGCGGTGATGCTTTTATGTTCTTTCAAATGGTTTGTTTCATTCCCCTATCCCCATTTATTTGTTTGCGGCTAGACATATTCATATTTCCAGTTATATATTTTGTTATTGAAGCAAAGCAAGGTAAGTAAGTATTTCAATTTCTTTCATTAGTTCTATTAATTCTAGCTGCGTTATTGTAATAATTTCATTTGTTTTATTGATAGGAAGTGGATATAAATGTATAAGTGAATGTGTTGTGAGGATATTATAGAGATTTTGATGCTAAAAAAAAAAATATTTGTGTTACTGTAGTGGGTATGGTGGTCTATTATTTCGTATGTGGTTTCTTAAGAAACAAAATTTGTGAATTGTTGAATTGTATTGTATTGTATGAATACTATGTATTTCTTGCCTTTATTAGGAGTTAGTATAATTTTGATTGATTGTCTCGCTAATAGTTCGTTGAGTTATATTGCTAGTGTATTTTGAATGAATTTTTGTTTATGAATTACAATTATGTTATCATACTGATATCCACAACTGGGCTAATAAAATTACTAGCCCGATGCTGTAGATGTTTCTATGAGTTTTCTATCCATTTTTATTCATTTATTTTTGAATTGATTATAGTCTGACCTCCTTACGCTGCTTACGCTCAAAGTCCCTTGTTGTTGGTTTCTAAAGATTGTTTCTATTATCATTATCGAACCATAGGCGACTCATTATAGTAAGAAGTAGTGTTTATATCTATTTGCATTATATTTCCATTTTAATGTCTATTTCAATTCTCCGTCTTATTAATTTAGAGTTGGATTTTGAGTTAAATACCCTTTAATGATTTCTAATTTATGTTCTAAAAAGAACGATATGGAAAATTTTATTGCGCAAAAGATATTCATTGAGATTTAGCCTTGTTCTTCTCTCTGTTGGAATCATGATCGCATTAGAACTGATTAAGCTATTGGAATGAAATTTAACAGAAATGTAGGAGTTCACTATTTCTGTGTGTGTGTACAAATCAATATGTTTCTTTTATTGTTCCTTAATAATTATAGGTTTCCCTTAAATTTAGAGTTTAATATGTTGGAACACTACATTTTAAAACATTTAAAAACGCTTAGCATTTTCCATTCAAAGTTATACTTAGACATCATAAGTTGTAGGGTATTTATGTGTTTCGGTGAGGTTGAATATATAGATATCGTTTTCGGTTATTTATAGACTATATAATGATCCCTAACTAAAAGCCAGATTTTATTGGTCAAAGAAAATTCTTATTGTCGGTTTGAAAGCATAAAAAGTTGTAGTCAAGCTTCAGTCAAGCAGCTTGAATTGAATTGAATTGAATTGAAATCCCTAGTATTTAATATTGAAATCAGCAGTTGTTACCATTTAGACTAAACATTGGTCATAGTATAGAAGCTAAATTTGAGTAATAGTTTTTAATAGTTTTAGTTTTTAAACTTTGGTATGACTATTTTGATGGTTTGGCTACACGCGGAAAAAGAAAAAATAAGAAGCAATAATAATACTATTGACAAAAAAAAGAGCAAGAAAAAAAAACGAAGAAAAAGAAAATAAGAGTAAGAATGGCATCCTAGCTTTACCAACTCAAGCCTCTCACGTCTACACTTCAGTGTTAAGAAGAAATCCTCCTAAAATTTAATAATTTAGACAAAATGTAATCACAACTTTATTCCTAAAATTTCAAACAACAACAATATCTCTGTTCTCAAAGATATGTTTACTAACCCATCGCTCATTAACTAACTAAACCATATCAAACAAATTTCTTAAACCTAAAAGCTCTAAAGAAATATTATTTAAAACACTGAAATTAAAAATATATTACAAGAACAAATTAATGGAAAATCATGTCATCATATGTTCATGAAACCATATCATCCATCATCAACTAGATGACCTATAGCTCAAAATCTACTCAACATTTTCTATATGTGACAGTATAAAACAAAAAAAAAAAAAGAAAAAAATAATAAGCGATAATAATTGAATAAAATATGTGTCTTTCATCGACATAAAAATTCACAGGCACATCAAATGCTTCTACTAACAGAATCTATGCAACAAATAAAAAGAAGAAGAAGAAGAAAAATAGCATCATAGGTTTGCCTGCTTAAGCCAAGCATGTCATCAGTTAAATATCAACAGCATGAGTCTCTATTCCTAAAAATAAAACAAGACAGCAAGAATAAATCGTCTACTACTACAACAACATAAACCAAACTCCTACAACAATAACAACATAAGGGAAACTCCTACAAAACCGCTTCTACTGCTTCATCAGACTATTGTTAGATTAGCCTTAAAAATGTCAACACCAACCTGATACACGCTTATTAACTTAACTCTTCTTATATGTTCAAATTCTACTTATATGTATTAAACATCCGAAAATTACGATAAACAATAAACATTATAAATGAATAATAATATTTTCTATCAATGTCAACAAGTGCCGCATACGCTAAGAATAGTCCCACCAAAAATACTACCAACCATCTGAATCTGCCTCTGTCGCTACATCTACACTATCCGCCTGTCCTTTACCTCTATCATTCTGTTAGTCTGTCCGCCTTTTCTTTCAAATTTAGAGTTAGATGTGCTAAGTTGAAGAATGCTTAACTGTTTCGGTGAGGTTGAATATACATATAAATAACGTATTGACTATTTGCTTATACATTATATGACTACCTTATGATTTGGCTACACGCGGAAAAAGAAAAAATAAGAAGCAATAATAATAGTATTGACAAAAAAAAAAGAGCAAGAACAAGAAAAAAGAAAAGAGAAAATAAGAGTAAGAGTAAGAATGGCATCCTAGCTTTACCAACTCAAGCCTCTCACGTCTACACTTCAGTGTTAAGAAGAAATCCTCCTAAAATTTAATAATTTAGACAAAATGTAATCACAGCTTTATTCCTAAAATTTCAAAACAACAATATCTCTGTTCTCAAAGATATGTTTACTAACCCATCGCTCATTAACTAACTAAACCATATCAAACAAATCTCTTAAACCTAAAAGCAATAATAATTAGCGTTAAAGAAATATTATTTGAAACTTGGAATTAAAAATATATTACAAGAACAAATGAAAGGAAAATCATGTCATCATATGTTCATTAATCCATATAGTCATATTGAAATTTATGAACTATATGCATATTCAAAATATAATCATAGCATTTTCTAAATGTCTCAGTATAAAAACAAAAAGAAAAAAATAATAAGCGATTAAAATATGTGTGTCTTTCTGCGGCACTAAAATTAACTATCAATTAATTAAAATGCTTATCCTACAGCAAAGAAAACAAGAATTAAAATAAGAATACCATAAGAACAAATTCTAGATTTAACTGCTTAAGCCCTGCATTTTAGTACTTCAATATCGACAGCATGCCTCTCTCCTCCTAAGAAAAAAAAAAAAAATAAAAAACAACAACAACACCGCAAGAATAAATCGTCTACTACTACAACAACAACAACATAAATCAAACTCTTACAACAATAACATAAGCAAAACTCATAGAGAAAACTGTTTCAAAAGTGTATCGGTAGATTAGCTAACCATTAAATTAAATAGCCCATATTAGTAATAACCTATGAGGTTACAAACCAAAGTTCACTTGAAATCTTCATTTAGTACTTACATAACAAGAACAAAAAATCTACACCCGAAAAGAAATAAAATAAAAACTAGATTAAATAAAAGAAAAACAAGTATAGCATACCCAAGCATATTCCTAACGCAAATGTACCAAAATATTACTTCATGTGTATAAAATCCCTAAATTTGTTGTATTAACTCTTCTCGCACGGATATTAAATGCTTATTCTAACAGAAGCTATACAATGAAGAAAAAGAATAAGTGGAGACTTCAATATCATTAACAAGCGTCTCTATTCCTAAAAATAAAACAAGACAGCAAGAATAAATCGTATACAAAACAACATAATCCAAACTCGAACAAGAACAAAAATAAACAAAAGAATTTTAATTCGTACATGTTCACTGACGCTATGCCTCTCTGTCTGTCAGTCTGTCCGTCTGTCTGTCCGTTTTGCCACCCTACACTTTCCCATTCCGTCTTCCCACCAACCACTTTAGCCATCAAGCTGATCTCCAAGCTAACTATGACACTGAATTTAGGAAGAATTGAATTTGTGTATGTTCACTGTCCATCTGCCTATTCGACCCTTTGTCTGTCCGTCTGCCTGTATGTCTATCCGTCTATATGTATGTATGTCCGTCTATATGTACACTACCGGCCAAAAGTTTCGAAGCACCACTCCTGTTCATAGAAAATCGTGTGGCATTTCTATATTATTGTATAAATTTTGATTTTTTCTTTTTTAATAGGATGGTTGGAAAGTGATAACTGTAATATCGAAACCAAAACGGGTTTACGACATTCATTGTTTAATTGCATGCTCAAGCAATGCACTAAGTCAAGAAATTGGGTTTTTTGTTTATTGCACTTGCCATACAAAATCGAGAAAAAGGGTTATAAAAAACCTTTTTCGGGTACTCAGGGTAATTTTTTTTTTATGGGGTACTTACTACAGGTAATTATGAATAATTATTACCATCCATTTTTTACCCTGGGTCAAGTATAAAAGGCTGACCTAGAATATTGACACCATTCTTTGTTTCTCTAGATTCGAACTGACCAAACGTTAAAAAAACCAAAGCCATGCCAAAAAAAAAATTGATATAAGATCTGCAGTGATTACTCTTTATAAAGAAGGCAATTCCGAGCGGATAATAGAGCAAAAATTAAAAATTTCGACTAGTGCTGTGCATCGCACCATACAAATGTACAAAGATTATCGAACTCTGGAGGTCCTTCCGCGGTCCGGAAGGCCAAGATCAAGTGGGCGGAAAGGTGCGAGAAAAAGCGACTACGTCGAAAGAGAAAATGTAAAATGCATTGTTGGAATCCTGGAACAATATACAACAGGAAACCATAAAGAAATTAATCGCCAGAATGCCAAGAATTGTAGCAAAAGTTATTCAGTGCAAAGGGGGCTTTTTTGATGAAATATCAGATTAGACATTTTTGTAAAAATTTTTGATAATAAAAATGTTTCTAAAATTTAATTTTAATGTAATTTGAAAGCAAATACAATAAACTTTAAAATGTATAATGAAACTTTTTATTTTTAAAAGCTTTGGATAACTATTACTAAGATTTGTAGAAATTTCAAGGGTGCTTCGAAACTTTTGGCCGGTAGTGTATGTATGTCCGACTATATGTATGTGTGTCCGTCTGTCTATTCGGCCCTTTGTCTGTCCGTCTGTCTATATGTATGTATGTCCGTCTGTCTATATGTATGTGTGTCCGTCTGTCTATCAGACCATGAGAAAATACTCGTAAACAGAAAGTACCGAAAATGTCAACTCCAATTCCGAGATTGAAATAATTGTACATACAATAAGTGTGGTCGCGAGGTAATCGAACACTTGAAATGCCCATAACTCATTTACTAAATCCACAACAACCACATAGCAAAATGACGAAAAGCAATCAAATGAGAGTAATTAAAAAATATTTTCCAACAACAACGCTACGCATATTCAGAACAACAACAACAACAATATCAAGTACCACAAACGATACGCAAGCGGGCAGAGATCAAGGCAGAGGACACTCGCAACAGTCAGCACGCCGAGCTATGTATGTCCGTCTATATGTCCGTCTGCCCCTCCACTTTCCCTTCCTCCCTCCTCTCCCTCCCTCCCCTTCTCCTTCCTGCTTCCCTTCCTTCCTCCCTCCCTCCCCTTCCTTCCACCCTCCTTCAAACTATCGCCCTCTCGCTCACTCTCACATATCCATTGCACCTCACGGGCAGCGCAGTCGCTACCATAGCACCTCACGGCCTACCATAGCACCTCACGCTCCTCACGGCAGCGCAGTCGCTACGTTGGCCCAGAACCGCCATATACCCACTACTTGTAAACATTGTGTGCGCATTATCAGATTTGCTTTTGTTGTACAAATTGTTCCCATACATCAATTATAGCACTAATTCATTGGGATTCCTAAAAATACTTGTAAAAATGCTAAAAATGCTTCGTGCATGGTAACTCTTTGTGCTCTGCAAGCAGGGGAAGTTTGCAAGACTACGTAAAGTATGTTTACCTTTGTGTTTCTCCTCAATTGAAACTCAGTCTACTCGAAAAAGTTAGATCATACCATTTGGAACGCATTGCGTTTGAGTCGCGTTTGAGTTTGCGTTTAAAAATACGAGATAAGGATGTAAGTGTAGGCAAAGAGAAATAACCGTATAGTAAAAAAGAGTGTTAATACAATAACTATGTATGTACATTAGGGTGGACCTTAGCTATACTGGGCGAAAATTTTTTTCAGCATTCTTTTACGCCGCCCCCTAAAGTTGTTCCATTGGATAAAAAAATAGGTCGACCTACGCGAAGCGATGAAGGTATATTCACTTAGTGCTTCCGTTTGTAACGCATTAAAGGTGGCGTGACAGGTATAGGAGAACGAATAGAGATATCTTCATCAAACTTGGCAAAAATAATATCTATCATTAGAAACTCATTGGTATTGAAAACGGGTAAAATCAGATCATTGTCACGCCTACTTTTTATAGTGGGTATAAATTCTAAAGGGTAAGCTATAAAATACTTATAGCTCAATTTCTCAGCTTGTAGAACGAATTTTCGGTTGAAATTTTGTCCAGAAGTTCACTGTCTCTGACCAAAACAGACTACCCCAAATGGGCGTGGTCCGCCCACTAATTAAATAAAACTCGATTACAGAAGAACGAATAGAGATATTTTCAACAAATTTGGCCCGAATATTCTCTGTCATCACAGGCTATTTAAGATTGAAAAGGAAAAAAATTAGACTATTGCCAGGCCTAATTTTTAAGTAAACGTGTGTCGGGTATATGAACTTCGACCAGGCCGAAGTTAACACGCTTTTTGGTTTATTTTTTACCTATTAAAGAAATCATCACTTCAAGGAATTCAACATTCAAGTATGAGGACAAATAAAATTCCGGTAGCCTTAATATCATCTCATCGACTCAAAGTTCTATAAAAGGTATGTTTTCTGTCTCCATGAATCATTGTTGAAAACAATTACTTATAGAGACGTCATAAGCAAAAAAAAAAAATTAACATTATACTCTTTTATATAACATTATACTCTCTGTTATACTCTTTTCTTGCTGATCTCCACTTGACAGTTGTATCCATGGAGAACTATGTCACCGACAGTTCATAAGGTTTTAATGCATGGGCAGGTCATAATTAACCATCAGATATTACCCATTGGAGATTTATCATAAGAAGCACAAGAAAAACGGAACAAATACTATAGATACTATAGAGAGCACAACACAAGAAAGTGTGTTCGTTCACGTCAGGGTACCAATGAGGATTTATTTAGAATGCTCTTCATTTCTTCTGATCCTTACATTTCGTCTTTGGGAAAAAAGTTTATTAAGACAACAATACCTCTAGATAGAGAAGCTGGAGAACTTCTAATGAAACCTACAGACGAATATTTTTTTGAAAATAAATAAGTATGAATTATTGTAAATTGTTTTTGTGTTTTGGAGTATGTAATAATTTATGTAAAACTGTTCCTATATTTAAATTTTTTAAATAAATAGCTGATCATAAAAATGAAAAAATATCTGGTGTTCTTATTTTAGCAATGTTAACATACGACTATGTTTCTTTTCCATACTAAAGGCACACAATTTTAAGTATTGTGATATTTTTTTTTTTCTCGAAATTGAGTATTCCAAACATTTAAATTGTTATACTGAAACAATAAGCTTTTAATATTGCATGAATAATACTTAATAATAAAAAAAAACAAATAAGATAAAAAGGTTATTTTTTTGACGCGACTGACGTGTCGAAATTGTTTAAAATTATAAAAAAAATACCTAGATATTCCGTACTTAGATTAGCGTAAAGATACATGTTCATTCTTTCATTTGCAAAAAACCGTATTCAAATACCTTAATCTGATCAAAAGTTACAGAATTTTGACCGCCACTAAGTCGAAAACTGCAATTCTAGTCCACTGTGCGGCGTGGTAAAAATGTTATGGTCGAAAAATAGGGTCCACCCTAATGTACATTGTACATAATAAATATATGCGTTGTACTGAGAAGAGAGTATGTATTCTACAACATAATCCGTTAGGTTTTTCTTTATTTTTCTGGCCTCTGAATATGGCCTTTAGCAGTCTTCTGTATTTTCCATTGGCGGTTCTTTTTGTTATATTCTATGAAACGGGGGATTAAAAAAAATAAGAAAAAATTTATGTTGGTGGAAAAAAATTTTTTTAAAGAAAAGCAAGACGAAAAATTAAAAAATTTATATCGCAACACGCGGCAACAAAAAAAAGTTCTTTTTTTCTGATAGCCCTTTAGACGACCTTTTTTCCTATACTCGATACCCGTCAGAATACGCCCATCGTCTTTAAATGAGGCTAACTTGAGTTTTTCAAAGAAAAAGTTCCATAAAATTCGTATCTATGGACATTTTTCAAAAATTTCCATCCTCTGTATAGCCATGGATATGTCCTTTTATAAAATACCTGGTTTAACACCACAGGCATGGCAATAAAAGGGTTGACATCTCAAAATCCATCTTAATTGAAATTTTTCTCAAAAAAATATCATTTGTTTATTTCAAAACATTTTATACAAAAATTGATTGACGAAACCATTTTCATTTTCATTTCCTGGCAAATTCGGCACTCCTGGGAAAAGTTCCCTGGCAATTTTCAGCTCCCTGGCAAATTCGGCACTCCTGGTAAAAGTCCACAAGTGTGGCGTTTTAGTACCTGTGGCGAATTAGGTATAGGGCACCTTGCCTGTGGCACCATTGTCCGTGATCCTTCACGTTGAAAGATCAATGACAGAACAATTGACCCTCTGTTCAACCATTGTCCGTGATCCTCCTTGTATAATAGGAGGACCTACGACATTTTGTTTTCCCTGTTATCCTTCTGAGCGAAGGATACGGGACATAACATAGACAAATCGCGCGATTTTTCATAAAAATTTTTCGACTGCGGCGCTATGTGTGGACTACATTACAATAAAACAACACCACGATATCATCTTTATTAATACCAACACTTGCCCTATATTATAAATGCAAAATTAAATAAATTATAAATTTGTACGAGATTTTTAATAGAACTCATAATTTATTCAATTTCCGCACACCAAAATATCCAAAAATCATAAATGAATTTCGAAGAAGAACAATATGAATAACGGTAATCCCCGAATTAATTTAAATTTTCGAACACGTATTTAAACGAACACGATTGTAGAACATGTATAGTAAGAATATTTTAAAAAAATGTATAGTACAATTAAAAAAAATACTTACATACGTTACCTTTAACATGCAATTTCTCCTAAATTCCTACACCGATCATGGTCAAATAAATTTCTGTAGAAAGCTAATCTGTTCTGTTCTTTCTTAGGATTTATTTAATTATATGTGTTGATTTCATATTTTACTTAGAAAAAAATTATTGAATTCACAAAAAAAGTACTAAAAATTTTAAATTGGCAACACTATACAGAACGCTATACACATAAAAATTGGACACATACAATTCGACAACTTGCAAAACACAAACAATTTTACACTAGACGATAGCCTTCTTGCTTTCGCGTGGTTTCTCGCCTTTTTCCTAGAAACTGCCAAACCATTATAGCACGCGTAGCTGATAAAATCTGCAAAGCATGTAAAAATACCAACAACAAGCATTTTTTGCGTTTAGTGGATTTCACTCGAGTTTTGTTATGCGCAGTTGTCAAACAAACGAAAAATGACGAAAAGCACAAAACAAAACTCATGAAAAACATATATTTCGTTTTCGTTTACGTCTTGAAACTATTTACATTATAAGGCTGTTAATAGAGTTCGTTTACCACATAAAACTTAATTCAATCATAAGAACCGCATTAAATTCCTCCCAAACTCGTACAACACTTATCGATTTAAAAACAGCTCTACAATCACGCTAGAAAACAAACAAAACACAGTTACAAACAGAACTATTAACTATGAAATAAGGAAGTAACAGAACAAAGACAGATTATCATTAACAATAACCGAACTAAACAATAGATGCGTTCCTTTTACTTCGGATTAGACCAGTTTCCATACAAATTTTCTAATCGTACTCTCGGCTAGGATTAGAAATTCTAATCGAATTGCTCTTCTCGTTATATGATAAATAGATGGCGCTGATGTAAAAACTTTAATACCCTATGAAATATAGATGGCGCTGATGACATTTTTTTCTTTTTAATTCATGGTATGCGTTACCAAGTTTATCTTATTTGACTAATAAAGAAAATTCTGACAAACCTGTGAAGATCATGATTGCATCGCTGTCGTTACCATTTTGAATTTTAAATTTCAAAGATTTTATTTACTCGAGCAATTTCATGACACAATCTTTTTTTGTGTGATTTTGTGGGCACATCTGCATGTGACTTCCCTTGCCGTTCCATTTTAAATCAGGAATATATTAGGAAAAAGGAACGAAGCTAATGTACAGAACTAGGCTCAAACCCGACAACAGAACAAAAGTCAACAATAAGCGAAATAAATGACATTTAGATGTCATTGTCGACATATAGATGTGGCGGCTAAATGCGATTGATACATCATATATTGGTTAACCCTAAACGACCCAGAAACAACGAGTATAAACAACGAGCATATATTCGTAAAGAGATTGCATGAAACATTTGTTGCCGGCAATATCGTGATTTCATGTGTGAAGATTACAGCCGCTGTTAATTAGCAGGACTTAGCACTGTAAAGAACAAAACATCTCTGTAAAGCAGAAACCGAAGTTCTTTACAGAGTACACTTCCATTGGATTCTGCGCTGGTAGCAAAGCAAAATTGGATGATCTACTAATGAGTGAGTGGTTCGGAAGATCTTTTCTAATGAGTATGAACGGATCGGAAAATCGACTTTGCTTCAGTTATTTTGCACTAACAATGCTAGCGAATATGATGAAGTGTGAAAGAAAGAATGGATCAATTCGTGGAGTACAGCGGGTGATGAGAAGAACGTTGCGATTCGTCTTCTTTTGCTTCTCTTGCAATAACAAACCAAGTGAAGCTGTCCGTCCGTCTGCAATCGTTTCAAATTTTGCATTTTATGGTTTTTGAAAGAATTTTTGATTTTCGTAACTTTGTTCTGCTTCTTTTTCGATGCCCAAGCTTTGTAAAGCGCTGGCACGATCTACGTTCTGAGCATAGCGAGCTGTTTAAGAATTTGTATGGGCATAGATGATATGTAGTCGGCATATCAATTCACTATACACGTTATACGAGTAAGACTGAAAGGTTAATAGAAGTTAAATTATGGAAATATGTATTTATATTTTATGTGTGTGGTAATAAAAAGAATGATTTTAAAGAAATCTACTAGATGAATGCATAAAGAAAACTAATATTTCATCACCAGATTGGTTTAATATAGACGGAAGCTGTTACATGCATATACATGTTATAGTATTTTACCACATTTGATTGCGGTTTTAATTCGAAAGAATGCGAGATGGTTAAAAGAAAAATTATTTGCCGAAGAAGCAAGAAAGAAATTCGAATTAAAAAGAACCAAAACAACGAAAATAGCTAATGCTAAGATGCAAAGACTTGTAGATAAATAAAATTAATGATTTGTCCTAAGGGTCCATTAAAATTAGAGTTCAGTTTAATTAAAATAATAAATACTTTAACAAAATTATAAATTTAATTTAAAGTAAAATTAAATTGAAATAAAATGTAAATATAATTTATTTTTAATTATTAGTTATTATTTATTAACTATTAGCAGCTATTATAAAATTAAAAACATGTGGCGCATTTTTCATTAAAGTTGCCCGCACAAATTTGAAAAGTTCAGTAAGACGACGAGCTCAAATCCACAAGGTGACTTTTGGAAAATACTTAGCTTCATATATATGTAGTTTATATAATATTACTGTCAAGTAAAGAAAACTTCAGATTGTTTAATTTAATTGACTGGTTTTTAATTTTGTCAGGATAATTTCAAGAAAGGATATATAATGAAAAGATTACAAAGACACATTAATTGATTATCAAAATACCGAGGCACGTCCGTACGCCAGGAAAAAGTTATCGCACTCTCGTTTCTTTTTATTTCTTTTTGACAGATGTCATCAGGGTTGTTTTTTCGGTTGGCAATTCGGCTCTTCCTGACTTGGCATCGTCCCGATGTCATCTCCGATTTCATCCTCATCGGCTGCCTCTTCGATGTCGTCTAACTCAGGCGAAGCACGGCACCACGGCTTCAATTTGTTCGCTGCGTAGACAGAACAAAACCTTTTCTGTTTTAATTGCATCCCCGGAATGTCTTCGATGAGATACCGATCATTTCCTAAGACCTTCGTAATGAGATACGGTCCCTTATAGCGCGCGTCAAGTTTTCGGGATTCGCCAGTTGCTTGCAGGTCGTTCTCCACCAGCACTAAATCCTCTGGGCCATAGGTAATGGGAGTTCGGTGTTTTTCGTCGAAACGTTTCTTCCAGATGTCTTGGTGTTGTTTCATCTGGGCTAGGGCATCAGTGCGTTTTTTCGTAATATCTTCTTGGGGTGATTCATCGATGATTGCGGCGACCATCCGATTTTGCACCACATCGGTTAACTTAAAATCAAAAACAAGCTCATTTGGAGTATAGCTTGTGGAACTATTTCTTTGGGAGTTCACAGTCCACTGCGGGGGGTATGGTTTGTCCGTGATTGGGGGATAACGGGTCCACACGACGACCCTCCGTATCTTTCGCGGGCAAACAAGTCGACTTCTCCCTCCTCGTGGTGCCCCCTGGAAACCGTTTCTGTTGGAACGGGCTAACAGAAGCGACGCCTCCTTTTATCCAACCCCCCTCACCCAGAATCCATCCACCCCCCATCCCTAGTTTTCCCCCACCGAAGGCAAAGGTGTTAAGGTATACGTGCCGAGTGCCTGCATGGCTGACGGGTGGTAAAACGGGTCAGCAGTTAACGGTCCCTACCGATGCCCAGGCAAGGTCGGTAGTATTCAGTGCCTAGTCCCGGTAAGGCGGCTCTGCCGGGATGGTCCACCCCTTCCGACCTTACTCGTGGGAACAACAATGAACAACAACAAACAAACAAACAAGACGAAGACAGGGGGAGACCGGGACAGTGGCTCTGGGGGGAGGTGTAGTGAAGACGAACTGCTCGCCTCCAGCCAGGAGTCAACTGCCCCCCCGGCAGCAGTGGTTAGTGCCAGACATAGCACTGAGCCCACTGCTGCCGTACCAAACGTACCGAGTGCTGCCAGCCATAGTGGCACTCAGAAAAAAGCCAAGTCCTCTGGCACGCTCATGAGGCAAGGCTACCAGAAGGCCCTCTTCATACTTGGCAAGATTGCCAAAAATGAGGAGGCTGGTAAGCCTCACGAGCGTGACAAGGAGGACAAGGTTAAATACCAGGCGATTGTGGATGAGTACCGCAAGAACCTAGAGGAAGGAACTGAGAGGGTGAAGACGACCAAGCGGGTACGGTCAACGGATGACGTACTGCCGGGACAGCCGACGAAAAAGAACAGGGTTGCTAAGGCTAGCAACCAACCGGCTGACTCAGGTCCATCCTGCAGTAAAACCACTGACAAGACTTTCCTGGACGCGGCGAGGGAGCACCTTCGCCTTGCGCTTGTTGATGAGCTCACCAACAAGCCAGCACCCGTCTGTGACCACTGGGCGAGCATCGAGTCGAAGCTCTCCGAGATGGTCATGGAATGGGTGCTAGAGGGTAAGGAGGCTCCCTCGTTCGACTCCAGTAGGACCATACGGGGTTACAGGGTGATCGAATGCGAGAACGGTTTCTCCAAAGACCTCCTTGGCAAATTGGTTGCTGAGGTAAGCGACCAATGGGACGGCTTGAAGCTCAAGCTTATCCCAGCCAGGGAGATCCCAAGGAGGCCCCGGGCTCGCATTTGGTTGCCTGTGATGAAGCTAGACGCACAGAAGCTTCTGAAGTGTCTGGCCATTCAGAACCCCACCATCCCCACGAACGACTGGGCTGTAATAAAAGTGGAGGATCCACACAAAAACAGCCAGTCACTCCTCCTCCTAATTACGGAGGAAAGCATACCCGCCCTCGAGCAAGCCGGCTTAAGGATGAAGTTTGGCATCAGACAAGCCAAAGTAAAGATCTTCCGCACCACCGACCCCGAAAGCGATCTGGCCGAGCCAGAAGAGGTCGGAAAGCAGCTGGAGGAGCTGCGAATCATGGACGACCCTTCCTCGTGATGCTGAGGATCGTGCAGATTAACTTACAGCACTCGAGGTGTGCTACAGTTAACCTGCTAGTTCTCCTAAGGGAGGAGAACATCGATGTAGGCATCATTCAAGAGCCATGGGTGAGAGGATCCGAGGTAGTTGGACTTCGGGACCAAGGCTTCACTCTGTTCTACCACAAACTTCCAGGTAAGCCCCGAACATGCATTCTTATTAAGAATAGCATAAAAGCTTATCTATGTCCTGAACTTTGTTCCAATGATCTGACCGTTGTCGCTCTTGAGAACAAAACTAATCATCCACTTATTATCTCCTCAGCTTACATGGCGCACGACTACAGCGCCCCACCGACTGAGGTGTCAACCTTGATTTCTACAGCTGCAAGGCGCGGCTGGAAAATACTGCTGGGCTGCGACGCAAACGCCAGGCATCACATTTGGGGGAGTAGCACGACAAATGAGAGAGGTGAGTCACTTTTTGATTTTATTATGTGTAACAACCTAGAGATATGCAACAGAGGCAATAGGCCGACGTTCATTTTTCCGAGCTCCACAAATTTCCCGGGGTGGGAGGAGGTTATCGATGTAACCCTATCTACCAGGAACCCACCCTGCGAAGTCACGAACTGGAGGGTATCGAGCAAAACATCATTTTCTGATCACTGCTGGATACTTTTCAACGTTGTTTTCAATCCCCCTGCACATCAGCCCCACAGGAATGTTAGGAAAACAGACTGGGCAAAATTCTCAAGAGTCCTTGAGTCTAGATTAGGAAGCATCCCCCTAGCGAACGCTGAGTCAGCTGAGCTCCTGAATAAACTCGCCTCGGAGTTCGAAGGTGCCATGGAGACAGCGCTGCACCGCTCGTGCCCCTTGAGCCACGGCAAGAAATCCTTCCCTCCTTGGTGGACTGAAGAGCTAAAGGTCCTAAGGAAAATGACCAGAGCCCCTTTTCAATATCTGTTACAAACATAATTACTGGGAACCCTATCAGGTTTGCCGGAGAATGTACAAGAAAGCCCTCAGAAAGGCTAAATCCACGGCTTGGAAAACCTACTGTGGCAATATCGAATCTACCAGGGAGTCTGCAAGACTCAATAAGATACTGTCCAAGGACCATTCCTGCCCTTCGGTGGTGAGAAGGGAGGACGGGTCGTGGACCACCTCCGCACTGGAATCCCTGGAAGTACTCACCAGGACTCACTTTCCGGGCTGTTCTCAGGATGCCATCAGGACAACTGATGCTACTGACACGCCCAGCACTATCAGCCAACCCGACACTAGGATGATAGAGGACATCATCTCGGTGGACAGGATAAAATGGGCTGTACATTCGTTTGACCCGTTCAAGTCCCCTGGGCCTGACGGCATCTGGCCAGTGATGCTGCAAAAAACGGAGGTCTTAGTAATCCCCTACCTAACCAGGCTCTTCAGATCCAGTGTGGAACTGGGTCATATACCAGATACGTGGAGGAAGGTCAAGGTTGTTTTTATACCAAAAGTGGGGAAACGCGGTCACGAGTCAGCAAAGGACTTCAGGCCGATTTCCCTTACCTCCTTCCTACTAAAAACACTGGAACGTATTCTGGACGACAACCTGAGGTCAAAACTATGCAATAAATTATCACATTCCCAGCACGCGTATATGAAGGGAAGATCTACGGACTCTGCCCTACACAGGGTGGTGACCTGTATAGAACGCTCGCTGTATTACAAACAATACACGTTGGGAACCTTCCTAGACATAGAAGGCGCCTTCAACAACGTTAAATCCTCTGCCATACAGGAGGCCCTTAAAGACCTAGGCGCCGAAGACATCCTAATTAGATGGATTCTTGTAATGCTGCGTACAAGAGAGATCCACGCCACACTGGCGGACAGTAGCATCGTCAGGTATGTTAGCAGAGGGACGCCCCAAGGTGGGGTTATCTCACCACTGCTTTGGATTCTGGTGATGAACCCGCTGCTGGAACAGTTAGAAGCAGCGGGAATCAAAGCCGTGGCCTACGCCGATGACCTCGTCATACTGGTCTCCGGCATCTGCACATCAACGTTAAGCTCCGTTACGGAACGAGCCCTCCGCACAATCGTCGCATGGGCTACTCCAAGAGGTCTAGGAGTGAATCCTTCCAAAACAGAGCTAGTGCTATTCACAAACAAGTATAAACCTCATCCATTTAAGCCACCGAAGCTCCACGGACGGGAGCTTCAACTTTCGAGACAAGCGAAATATTTAGGCATAATTCTTGACTCCAAACTGAATTGGAGCGAAAACATAGAACAGAGGATTAGGAAGGCGAACATTGCCTATTACTCCTGCTGCAGAACTTTCGGAAAGAAATGGGGATTGAAGCCCAAACTTACACTATGGTTGTACACTGCTATCATCAGGCCAATCCTGGCATACGGAGCGCTGGTCTGGTGGACAGCTTCAAGTAAGAAGTCTCACTCTATACGTCTGGGGAGGGTACAGCGCACGGCGTGTGTGGGGGTCACTGGAGCTCTGAGGACTTGTCCAACAGAAGCCCTAAATGTCATCCTGAATATCCTCCCTATAGACCTATATATAAAACTCACATCAACCATCGCTGCCCTGCGACTAAGGGAATCGGGCAACTGGAGTCCCGGACACTATGGTCACGGGAACGGTCTGGACCTGACTCTCAGCTCGCCGGAAAACGGTAGCACTGACTACCTCGTAAAAACTACCGACTTCGATAGATGCTTTGAGGCCGAAATTCCTTCTAGATCCGCATGGAAAAGGCGGGCGGAACTCCTTACCAAAGACTGCGATGCCATTGTATACACCGATGGCTCCAAAATGGATGTCGGTGTAGGAGCAGGCGTCTACTCACAAAGACCAACTATGGAGATATCCCTGAAACTCCCAGACTATGCCAGTGTATTCCAAGCAGAAATATCAGGCATAAGGGAGGCCTGTAAGAGACTAGCAGAAGTGCGAACCACTGGCGGGAGGCTAAGCATAGCCACCGACAGCCAAGCAGCTATTCTCTCCCTTCTGGCCACAACCACGCATTCCAAGGTGGTGCAAGAGTGCCGCACGGACCTTAATAACCTCTGCCGTCAAGCGGAGGTGAAGCTACTCTGGGTCCCAGGACACCGAGGCATCCACGGCAACGAAAAAGCGGATGAGCTCGCCAGGCGAGGAGCCGCCATGTCGCCGGACAACGCAATCCCCATGTACAAACCACTCAACACTCTTAAAGGTGAACTATACCGCGCTTTCTGCGATAAAGCCAACGTCAGATGGAGAGATCTTCCATCATGCCGCACTTCCAGGACGTCTTGGCCTACATATGACAAGGCCAAGACGAAATGGCTAATTAACAGGAGCCGATCGGACATAGCCAGGCTCGTCGGCGTGATCACCGGACACTGGGCGATTGGTGAGCACGCTGAACGTCTGGGCGTGCCCTACAACGCTTCCTGTCGCAGCTGTGGAGACACCTCCCAGAAAGAGACGGTTTCCCACCTGCTATGCGAATGCCCGGCACTCATGCGGGCCAGATTTACGACCTGGGGCAAGATCACCTTCAATGGACTGGAGGAAGTCGCCAGATTCCATCCCAGACTGCTGCTCAGGTTCCTTAACTTGACGGGCTGGGTTTAAAACCAACAACACTTCCCTCTTAGCGAGCATCTACTCCCATTCCACCTTTTTCAGGCCCCACGTTTCTCTCAGGTGGTTTCAAAACGAGGCTCCTCAGCCTTAATTGTTGCCCGACACCGAGCTCGTTGTCGGGCGCCACCTCCTACCTACCTACCTACCACAGTCCACTGCAATTCGCGCAGGTAACTGTCCCAGTCTTTAGCGTTGGAGGTGGACGTTCGAAGGTAATTCGAAATTAACTGATTTGCTCTTTCCACCTGTCCATTTGCCCGAGGTGTGCGGACAGCAGTTTTAATGTAATTTTCGAAAAGTCTAGATGTGTAGGCAGTACCACGATCGGTAACGATTGTTCTAGGTAAGCCAAAATAACTGCTTAGCTCATTCAAGGCTTGTACCTTGTACCTAATACCGGTAATGTTGTATTAGGTACCTTGTACCTAATACCGGTAACTAAAGGCATCACTTACCGCAACAATATAAACAAAACCTCGTTTACTTTTAACAAACGGTCCTAAGTGATCGACATGTATTGTCTGGAACGGTATGGGTTCCACTTCGTATGTATGGAGTCGACCTTCAGCCTTACCACCTTTCGATTTTTGATAACAGCATTCTATACAAGCGGCAAGGTAATTCTTCACGTAGTTACGCATTCGGGGAAACCAGTAGTGCTCGGTTATTCGTTGTAATGTCTTATCAGTACTAAAATGTCCCATTCTATCGTGACAAAAACGTACCATCTGTCCACGCACGGCTTTTGGGATGACAAAAATAATCTTGTCCTTGCTTAACTTGTACAATCTATTTTTCCGCAATACATATTCAGCTCGAATTTGTTTTTCTCGTTCGGATTTCCGATGACCTTGAAGTATTAGGATGATATTGCGAATAGTCACATCTTGGAGTTGCATCGTAAGCAGCCAATCATCAGACCCTTCACTTAGTTGTAGAACGATTGTTTCTTCCATCACCTTTTCCTCAGGTGGCGCTCGACTAAGTGCGTCTACATGACTCATTCGACTACCCGGACGATGTACACATTCGAAATCATATTCAGCTAGTTGTATCCACCATCGCGCAATTCTTGGTATTAGAGGCGTTTTTTCCTTTACGTTTGTGATCGCAGCACAGTCCGTGATGACTTTGAAACTTTTACCCAAAACATAAATTCTGAAACGTTGCAATCCTTCAACAACTCCGAGTACTTCTAGTTCGTAGCTATGGTAATACTTTTCTGCGTCAGTACAACGTCTACTGTAGTACATAACTGCTTTCCACTTCAAACCCTGATCGATTGATTGTAACAACACTGCTGCAACGCCTACGCTGCTTGCGTCTGTATGTACTTCATGCATAGCATTCGCATCATATAATGTTAGTACTGGTTCGGTTGTCAAAATTCTTTTTAGCTGGCTGAACGCTTTTTCGTGGGTTTCGTCCCAGGCAAATGAAGAACCTGGTTCCTTGGTCGTCAACTTGTTCAACGGTCGTGCAATGAGCGCATAGTCTTGGACAAATTTTCTAAAAAAACCTGTTAGTCCCAAGAATCGTCGAACTTCCGTAGGAGTCTTTGGTCGTTCAAATTTGTCGATTGCGTGAACCTTTTCGTCGCCAGGTGTGATACCTTCAGCACTTATTTGATGACCTACAAACTTTATACTGGTAGCTAGGAATCTGCATTTGTCAAGACGAAGTGATAACCCACATTTTTCCAATCCAGCAAGAAAACTATCCAATTTCCGTAAACCTTCGTCTACCGTTTTACTGGCTATAATGACGTCGTCTAGATATGAAATAGCAGTATTTGTTTCGAGTAACTGGATCAATTTTCCCATCATGTTCTGGAACACGGCTGGCGCATTTACTAATCCGAATGGCATGCGGTTGTATTCATAGTGTCCGTCATTCGTCACGAAAGCTGTATATTGTTTTGACTCCTCATCTATTTCTATTTGGTGATACCCCATCTTGAAATCTAAATTCGTAAAATATTTCTTACCGGATAGTTGGGCGAATATCTCCTCAATGACTGGCATTGGAAATGGTTCTCTTATCGTTACCTTATTTAGTCGCCGGTAATCAACACATAAACGCAGCTCATTGTTATTTTTTTGTACCACCACAATAGGTGATGCGTAAGGGGAATTTGAAGTACGTATAATGCCACTTTTTAATAAGTCGTCACTTATTTCTTTTACCAACGGCCGTCGAGCGAACGGAATTCTGTACGGTTTCACATTTATCGGCGTATCGTTTTTCACTTTTATGTTCATTACTGTTAAATTACATTTTCCTATTTCCGATGTTTTTGTAGGAAATCTAGATTTATAACGCGTCAGAATATTTTTTAAATTTTCCGATTCTTTTTCTTCCAATGATCCGGTAGCCACTGTGGAAACTTTCTCGCGAATCCAACATTCGTCACCGTCAATTGTTAATTGTTTATCTTTGGCACACAATACATCCCGACCAAGTAATATATCATATAACATGAATTTGTCATCAATTACTAGTAGATCGGCTTCGCACACGTAATTGTCCATTTCTAATTCGATTTTAATCTTTGTATCGCAAATAATTTTCCCACCACCGAAACCGTTTAATTCTACAAGGCACGTTGTTTTATTTTCCATGTTAACTGTTGCACTTTTCTTAATTAACGAACGTGAACTGCCTGAATCTATCAGAGCTTCACAACTGACACTGTTTACCTTAATCACTTTTGTTGTGAGCTTATCACTGTCTTGAACAATTTTGTTGCAGTTTGTTTGCTGCACTTTCACAGTATTTTGTGTACACGTATCAGCTTTGTGACCCACTCTGTTACATTTTGCACATCTTTCGCGATTTTGGGGTTCTGGACAGTTTCGCGCAATATGTCCGCGACCGTGACAATTGAAACACAATGGATTGTTTTTCTTTTCCACAGGGGAGTCTTTCTTCACAGGGACATTAATTGAACGATTATTTATATCATGTCGAACATATTCGGTTTGGCCAATATTGTAAGCACAATAACTTTTTACTGCCCTTAATAAGGCGTTACACGACGGATAAAAATTCACTGAGAGCTGTTTTTTCAAGTCTGCATGATTTAATCCATAGATTACATATTTTATAATGCACTGTTCGTCCAAGTTTCCACGTCGAGCAGTGGTCACCACTCTGTAATAGAATTCTTCAAGGTTCTCACCGGTTTTTCTTTTCATATTACTTAATTCAATGTGAATATCCGCCGTATTCACTATTGAAGGGAACTCATTTATGAACTCTTCCAGAAATTGATTCCAATTTAAAAAAATGTGCGATAATCCGTCTATCCACAGTTTGGCTGAACCTTGCAGCTTTGCTTGCACTGCAAATAAAATCAATCTATCGTCCCAGAAATATGCCTCTTTTAATTTTTGAATTCGCGTTATGAACTGCACCGAGTTACTGTGTTTATCATATGGGTTAAAAAATGGCAAGAGTTAACACCAAGTTTTTTCAAGTTGTTCCATAGGACTTTAGATGGCAGACACATTTTTAGTTTGGAAGAAAAGTACTGTAATTTAGCATGTCTGATACATCTCACAGATACATTTCTGGCGGTTCTAAACCTTTCCCACGTCTCAGGAGAAGGATTCTTTTTCCATATACTACGTTGCCGATTGCGTTCGCGAATAGCCTCATGTACACAGGTAGTAAACCATGGACAAGAATTACTATTTATCTGAACAGACTTAAGTGGAACAAACTTGAGAAACAAATTATTTATAATACGGGTGAATATGGACAACTTTTCATCAACAGAAGGACAAGACCAGATTTCGTTCCAAGGAATAACGATAAGTTCATTAAAAAGCCGCTGGTAGTCAAGCGACTTATAGTCAAAGTACTGAAAGAAATTAGCAAAACTTGTACGACTGAAATTGATATTTACTGTACAAAAAATAAGATCATGGTCTGATAGGAAATAAATTTGATCAAAAATCTGGACAAGAGGCAAGTCAGATACTATAAAATAATCTAGCAAACTGGGACAATCGTTACCGGAGAAACGAGTTGGCATTTTATCATTTACAATGGAGAATCCAATAGAAGATGCGTTGTCAAAAATAGACTCTGAGAAGGAATCGTTAACTAAAAGGTTAATATTGAAATCCCCCACAACAATAAAATAGTTATAGTCAAGTAGTATAGCTGTTAAATCCTGGAAAAAGGAATCAATATTATTATGCTTGGGGGGATTATATACACATGAAATAAAAACCTTAACACGATTGTCATAAATACATAAATTAATATACTCAACACACTGACTACATGATTTACTAATAATTTTAGCTTTAAGACTACTACGAACATAAATCGACACTCCACCATCCCTCCTCTGAGACCTGTCATTCCTGAAGATATTATAATTCTTTATACTAAAATGAGAATCATCAAGATCACTACAGAACCATGTTTCAGATATACAGATGACATCCACCGTGGAATCTTCGAAAAAATATTTAAAATAATCAAATTTATGTGCATTCAAACTTCTAGCATTAAAATGCAACACCCTGTGCCCATTCCACATCCCACACAAAATTTTCAATAGAGTTTTAGTATCAACACTGTCACTTCTGTAATCAGACATTAAGGCGGTTTAAAGAAAATTGTACCTTGTGCAACCTCCTCACGTACCAATATCATAAAATTAAAAGAGAGGGGGAGACATGAGAAAAATTGTAGAGAACAGCAAAGTAGAAGAAAGTAGACAGAAGATGGTAAGTAAGAGCATATTAACATTTTTAAGAGAGTGTAAATCATAACTTAAATAAAGTCCACTGGCATATACATAGATCAGCTATTATTTGAGAAGAGAGAGTTCAAGCCAGAGAAATCCACTATCAGAACAGGGTTGCCATCGGCTCGAGCTTTAACAAAAATTTTTCCGTTGTAGGAGAAAGCGGCGTGAAGTTTATTTTCACGTTTAAGTTTTATAGCATGCTGCAGAAGTTCTCGCTTTGATTTGGACAAGCTTTCGTGTATGTGAACTTTCCCAACACCATTAAGTCCCAAATCTTCCAAACTAATGGCACGACGATTCTGACGGCAAAAGGAGGCAACCGAGCGCAGGAAGCCTTTTCGATGATATGCCGAAACAAATTTTAAAATAATAATTCCGCTCTTTCCTTCCGCACTTGTTTTTACACGAAAAGGGTCGCGCAGTGTAGAATTACAAGAACTGAAACCAACAGCAGTACAGATTGTAGTATATACCTCTTGCAGATTTTCTTCTTTACAAAACGGAATACCAGAAGCAACAACGTCAGTAGCAGCTCCATCATCCTCAAGCTTAGAAATACCCTCAGTCAAACTTTTCACCTGTGCTCTCAGAGCAGCAATACCATTAGCAGCAGCCTCCACCACATCAACGAGTATATATTATAAAGAGATTTCAACCAACGAGTATATATTATAAAGAGATTTCAACGCAGGCAACTCGTTGAAAATAACATGAGATCGTGAACGGATTTAAGGTGCGAGAGAACTTCGACGCTGGCTGCAGCCGCTGCTGCGAACCAAACAAAGCGAATGAAAACAAACGGCAGCAAAGCCTTTGGTTTCGCAGCTACACGTGTGAGTGAGTGCAATGCTGATATCGCGACAGCTCCCTCACACCACATGCGTTTTACGCACATAGATTTGTAGTTTTTTGTTGCTTTCCTTATGAATCTGTTTCCTACCTTCGCGTACCCCTGGCCTAAAAGCTCATGTCTTGATTTTTATAAACGAAACCAAATAACACTTTTTGGTTTGTCTGTTGCTAAGTTTCTGTGTTTTTGCTTTGAATGCATGCATGCCTTGGGATGATACAAAGCGACCGCGATTTACGAGTCGATTGTAGGGTTCCTATGCAGTGCATAGTATGCACAATTCATATACGGACGGAACAAATATTATCAGCATATCAGACACAAAGAAGCAGACACCTTAAATCCGTTCACGATCTCATGTTATTTTCAACGAGTTGCTTGCGTTGAAATCTCTTTATAATATATACTCGTTGACCACATTTAAGCGATTAAACATAGCTCTCATTTCAGTTTTGATATTAGTGATCGTTGCCGTCAGCTATCCAACTTTATTCATGATGCGCTCCTCAGATTGACGAACTGCTGTGTTAACCTCATCTATAATGCTCTCACGAATTCTATGAAGCTTAGCATCGAGAGTCTTCATGAAAGAGTCATCAATAGGTAGAGGAGACGGAGAGCCAGAGCGCCCGGTAACTAAAAGAGAGTTAGTGCGAGCAAAGAGTATAAATAGTAAAGAGATATTATGACTCAAAGAAGAACAAGATTAGATGTGCCATTATTACCATGAATACACACCACTCTGCCGCTATCGAAAGGCAGCGCAGCATGGTGAATGTGGTCCAATATTTAGAGTAAAACATAATTTTCACCATATTACGATTGATAAATTGTTGGTAACTTTTGCTTCGCTTTCGGAGGAAAGTACGGAAGCACTTCAACTTTGTTTTTGTTCTACTAGAAAAGTACCAAAAAAGTGTACAACAACAAAATGCTTCTGTATGCCCTGAATCCCTTGATAGTTGTTGTTATAAAGCCCAACTCAGCGGTCTTCTCAGTGCTCGTAACAAAGCAAAATTGAATGATCTCCTAATGAGTGAGAGGTTCGGAAGATCTTCTTAATGACTATGAAGGGAGCGGAAGATCGACTTTGCTTTTGTTATTTTGCACTAACAATGCAAGCGAATATGCGTAAGAAGAGATCGATCCAAAACTCGCATGCCAAGTAAAGTGCGAAAGAAAGAAAGAATAGATCAATTTGTCAATTTGTGGAGTACAGCCGGTAATAAGAAGAACGCTGCGATTCGTCTTCTTTTGCTTCTCTTACAATAACAAACCATGTGCAGCCGTCCGTCCGTCTGGAATCGTTTTAAATTTTGCATTTTATGGTTTTTGAAAGAATTTTTGCTTTCGTAGCTTTATTCTGTTTCTTCTTCGATGTCGAACCTTTGTGAAGCGCTGGCACGATCTACGTTGTGAGCATAGCGTGCTCTTGAAGAATTCGTATAGGCAGAAGATTTAAGAAGAAGAAGAAATTAGTCGGCATATCTGCACTTTTAATACCTTATTCGAATAAAAAAATAAAAAGTTAATGGAAGCAAAAATAAAAAATGAAAGAATGGAAATATTTCAGAGAAAATATTTATATTATGTAGCAATTCGAACCCATTTTTTATGAGTATGAAGGAATCGGAAGATCGACTTTTATTTGTTATTTTGTACTAACAACTGTAGTGCTGCTGTCTGACCGTGTATGAATTTACCTTGTTATTGTAGTGTCCAAAACCATTATTAAAACTAAATTAAAGACTAAAATTTTTAATATTTATGATTTTAGTTCTATTAAGGAAGCATTATCAATAAAACGAAATATTGGTACAACAATTATATTATAATTTTATATGTACATAAAAAATAACAATTAACAATAACCTAATTTAATAATAAACCTAATATAAAACACTAAACAGTTTATTATGTCGGCAAAATGATCCAAAAAACAAAATTCCTTTACTTAATAACTTAACTTCCCTTACTTAAGCGAAAAAAAATCCAAATCAAAAGACCGACAGACGTAAGCACCTGAATTGTTATTGCATTTCATCAATTATTTCTCTCACTCCTCATCTAGCATACGATTGCTTCATCGATCAACTCTTCTTACGCATGATCATTTACCAAGTAAAACGAAGTTCACCCCGAATTTCTCTGCTGCTATTCGCCGTAGCAGCGCTCTCGACTGCATTGTAATAATGGCACATGAAAATCTGCCGTTAGTCGAAAATTTTGAGTCATAATATCTCTTTACTATTTATACTCTTTGGTGCGAGTTACTCTCCTAACTGCGTTGTCGCTTGCTTTATCAAGTGAAGACTGCATGTTAACTGTTATTATGTGTAAGTTTATGTAGTTTTGTTGTATTAATAGATTATATTAGTGGAAATTACTAATAGTTTATTGTTATTTAATGATGTTTAGAATTAATGTATATATATATATATAACAACTGCAGTTTAACTATTGCACACTGTTATCACTGTTGCGAAAATTGCACAAGTTATAAGTCGGACTTAGTTATTAATCAAATTGGACTATTGCCAGCGAACAAAACACGTCTATCTCCTTTGCATGTTACGAAGAGAATGATGATTAATAATAATAATAATTATAGATTTCTCTTAAATTTAGAGCTTTAATGTTAGTAAGCTACTTTAGCATTTTTCATTCAAAGTTATAGTTCGACGTCATAAGTTGTAAGGTATTTAAGTGTTTCTTTTTCGGCTACTTATAGACTATAAAACGAATCCTAACTAAAAGCCAGATTTTATCGCACAAAGAAAATTCTTATTGTCCTTTCCAAGTACACAAAGTAATAGCCGATAAAAATATGTGTATCTTTTTCCGACATAAAAATTCACATGCACATCAAATGTTTATCCTAACGGAACCTATACAACTAAAGCATTAACCACAACCAAGGCTACAGGCTACAAGATACTAACTGCAAAAGTAGCTAACTTCCAGCACTAACAGTTTTGTTGTTTATTTAATATTTAAATTAATTTCATTTAATTAGAACAATTATTTTCATTTACAACATAGTTTATTTCTTTATTAAATATTTTAGAACATTAGAACAATTATTTTCATTTACAACATAGTTTATTTCTTTATTAAATTTTTTAGAACATTAGAACATTAAAACACTAGGGACGATACAACTTAAACGACTGACTGTTCGCAAAGTAAAGAGAGAGAGTTCTTCTATTTATTTGTTCTTTTATTGTTTTGTCCTATTGGAAATATTGGAAAAAATGCTACTGCATTGCCCGTTAGATAATATATACATAATACATAAATCTTCCTCTCTTTAATATGAGAATATTCCAGAAATACTGCATTGTCCGTTAGACGATGCGGTTTACAATTTTAGGAGAGAATGTGAGTGAATACATCTCTTTAATATTTACATAAGTATTTTAGTATTTACTCTCTTTGTTATTTACATTTATAACTCTTCCTCTCTTAATTTGAGGCTCCGACGAACTTTATTTGTTTAAATCTACATACATAAACTATAAACTAGTATATAAACATAGTATATACACTATTTATGCTTAAAATTACAAAGGCTTTTCTTTTTTTTCTTTTACTTTGGAAGTAATTATACATATTAAAAATTTACTGAATTGGATTCTTATAATGAAATTTATAATATTTAAATCAACAGATTCAAGTTATTTAATATCTACACGTATTTGTTAAAGTGGCGCAGTTGACAGTGTTAGAAAAGTAGAGAAAAAGGTTTTATAAAATTAATTTAATCGCTCGCACCTATTCTAATCGTAGGATTTGTATAGTCTTGAAATGTTTTTTCTCTTTTAATATGAGATTTATAATATTTAAATCCTTTAGGAGTTGTTATGTGGTCGTTGTCTAAAGGTAGAGCAATGATTTTACGAAATTTTGCATGATTTTTGCCCCCTCTTTCTTCTTTTAGGAAAATTGGGCCTTCCTTTATTTCTATCTCTTCTCTGTCTCTATTAATTTTATTTATCGCTTTTTCCTTTATTTGTATAATTCTTTCTTTAATAGGTGTATATTCAGTCTGGGAGATAGTACCATTAATAAAATCTATTGGTTTTCGACCTGTTGTAGAGTGTATTGTATTATTGTAAAAATTAATAATTTTGTAAATTTTTTCATCTATTGTATCGATATTTTTGTTTGGATCGTGCCTAAGTAATCGTAAGTGTTCGTTTATCGTATTGTGCAGGCGTTCGATGTCCGCGTTTGATGTGTGGTTATTGTTTGATGTGAAGTGTAAGGATATATTTTGTTCGTTTAAAAAGCTTTTTAAAGGAATCGCTTTGAACCCAAGTTCTTTATCAACTATTAAATTTTTTATTTGTCCTATAGTGCTAATGTACTGTGCAATGGCTTTCTTAAATTCTACCCATAACCTATTGTTTATTCTTATAGCTTGGGCATATTTCGAGAACTTATCTATTATGGTTAAAAATAAACTTCTATCAAGAGAATAGAAAACGTCCGCATGTATACTTTCTCTGGGACCATTAGGTGTTTCTGTAATTTTAAATTTTTGTCTTATAGGGTTTCGTTCATACTTTTCAACATTGCATATTTCACAGTTATTTATAAATTGTGTTATTCTTTGCTTCAGTTTTGGGTTATAAACTTCATTTTTGAGTTCTAAAAAGTTTTCAATAATTCCTCTGTGGTTATTTCTTAAATGTTCTTTTTTTATAATTTCAGAGAGTTCTTCTTCATCAGTAATATCTTTAAGAAATTTTCGACATCTTACGATTTTAAATTTTTTGTTGTAATTATTGCAAGTCAAATTCACTGCGTTTACAAACATATTAAAAAGTTCCTCATCATCTATGAAAATTGCGTTTGTTTTCTGTTGCTAAAGTGATTTTTTATTATTGTTATCGCGTCTTTGTCATCAAACGTTTTAGCTGTTATAATTTTTCTATTTGAATTAAAAACAGTTTCGTTTTTTATTTTAAGTGAACCAGAGCTAACTTTTTTTATAAAAATTTGATTTTTATATATATTTATTGGACATTGAGAATCGATTATAGTACCGTCATATATTTCGTTATGGTTGATAACAGGCCTGGAAAGAGAATCAGCATTCGCGTTTTGTGTTCCCTTTTTATATTTAATTTCAAAATCATATTCAGATAATTTTAGTCTCCGTCGCACAAGTTTGGAATTGGGCTCTTTAATAGAAAATAACCATGTTAGGGGTCTATGATCTGTTTCTATTATAAATTTCCTACCATATAAATAGGGTCTAAAATATTTAGTTGCCCAAACAATTGCTAGCAACTCCTTTTCAATGGTGCTGTAATTTTGTTCGTGATCATTTAAAGTTCTGCTAGCATAACAAATTGGATGTCCATCTTGGGAGAGAACTGCTCCTAAAGCGTAATTGCTTGCATCCGTCTGCAAGTCAAATCGTTTTTGAAAGTCAGGATAGCCTAGGATAGGATCGTTTATCAAATGTAGTTTTAAAGTTTCAAAACTTCTTCTATATTCGGGGTCATCAATATTTATTTTAGAATTTTTCTTCAAAAATTTATTCATAGGTTTCGCGATTCTGGAATAGTCCCTAATAAATTTTCTATAGTAGCCTGTTAAGCCTAAAAATTGTTTGATTTGCTTGACTGTTTTTGGAAGCGCAAAGTTCTGAACACATTCAATTTTTTTTGGGTTCGGTTTTATGCCACTTTCCGAAACTACATGACCAAGGAATTCAGTTTCGTGTTTTAAAAATTCACTTTTGTCAATTTGAACTTTGAGGTTTACGTTTCTTAGTCGTTTGAATATTTTTGCTAGTTATTCCATATGTTCTTCTAATGAGGTAGAAAAAATAATAATATCATCCAGATAAACAAGACATATTTTATTAACATATTCCCCTAATATATTATTCATCAATCGTTGAAAGGTTGCAGGAGCTGTTTTTAAACCGAAAGGCATACGAATAAATTCGTAGTGGCCTCCTTCAACGCTAAATGCTGTTTTGTGAGTGTCTTTTTCTTCAAGTTCAATTTGATGAAACCCCTTTGCTAAATCTAGCGTAGTAAAATATTGGCTTCTTCCAAGTTTTTCTAGTATTTCGTCCATGTTAGGTATGGGGTACTTATCGTCTATAGTCACCTCATTCAATTTCCTATAATCTATCACGATCCGCCATTTCTGTTTACCACTCGCATCAAGTTTTTTTGGAACTACCCATAAGGGTGCAGAATATGGGGAGTGACTTGGCCTAATTATCCCTTTGGATAGCATTTCTTGTATTTGTTCCTGTACTTCCTCTTTATGGACATAAGGGTATCGATAAGTTTTTGCTGAAATTGGTGCATGATCTAAAGTTCGAATATTATGTTTTATTGCGTTAGTAAATGTGAGGTCGGAATCTTCATTGTAAAAAATATCTTTGTAACAATTAATTAACGAAATAAGTTTGTACTTTTCTTCTTTATTAAGATGTTCGATTCTAATTTTGTCTAGAATATGTCGGTTTTCTTTTGTTTGTTCTGTAACGTAGAAATTTTGGTAGTCTACGGGTAGTGTTTCCCTTATCGAAAAAGTAACTTGTTTTGGTTCGCCATTTAGAATTTTAACGTTAGCGTTAATGAAGCCGTCTATCGGTTCATAAACACCTTCTAATATCTCTATTCCTTCTTCTTCAAATTTTTCTCCATTTTTAAATACTAATCCTTCAGTGTGAAAAACTGGAATTTTAACTATATACTCTCCTTTTTTACTAAATAAATTTATTTTATTATCGCTATTTCCAAAGTGGATTTTAACAATTTTGTTTTGAACTGAAAGCTGATTATATTTGTAATTTATTGTGGCTTTTAATTGTTTCAAAACATTGTTACCTAAGAGGCCATCATATTGGTCATGAAATTTAGAAACTAACATTTCAATTCTTTCTTTTGAGTATCCTAACTCTTCAAACAATGGAATATTAACCTTTTCCGTAACTTGCACAATATGTTGCAATGTTTTTACATATAATTTCTGAGTAGGTACTTTCCAATTTGGGTTACATAGCCCAGGGTTTATAATTGAATGAGTTGCCCCAGTGTCAATTATTAATTTAAGTGGTTTTATATTAGTTTTGACTATTATATATGGTAAGTTGCTTGAGAGGCTCTTAAGGGAAAATTTTCAGTGTCTGGTATTGGTTCTGGTTGTGTCTCGTAATTTCTACTTCCATTGGTACAGGTGCAGGTAGGTTGTTTCTTTGTTGAGTTATTGGTGGATTACTAAATGTTTGTTGTTGCCTATAACTATTATTGTTTCTATCGTTGTTAACTGGGGAGTAATTGTTGCTGTACTGTAGTGTAACCAACCTCTGGACACCTACCGGCAGTCCCGGAATATATAACAACAACAATTATAATCTTCATAGCTGTAACAATAATTTTTTCAATAATTACATACCTTAAGAAGTATATAAATAAAAACAGACACATTATAAGTACAGTTTAAATTGTTATTATAAGTAAAATAATGAAATAATTAAACAAAAGTAAAACAAAGTAAATGATTCTATTGAAAATTTAAGATCTAAAATCCAAATATAAAATTTTAAGACAAAGTTGGAACAAAAAAACATTTCTCTAATGAATGAGTTACTGTCAGAACTTGAGAAAGAACTAGCGAATTTAAGAAAATCTCCAAATAGGCAGTACACAGTACACTGCAACAGAAATTAGAAGCCTTAGAGCGACTAAAGTCAAATTTTGAAGAACTGTTAAACGAAGACAACAATTCGGTAGAATATCTCCCAATTAAAACAGAATTCCAAAAGATATACTTAAAGGTAAAAACAATATTAGAGGAAAAATTAAAGACAGAGAAGACAGTTCGATTAAACAAGACCAAGACGCAAACTTAACAAAAAAATGGCAACCTTTAACATAGAAACGGCCATGAAGGCCATACCCCAATTCACGGGAGCATACAAAGAGATAGACAGTTTTCTAAAAATAATTGAAATAATATATAGAAATCTTGACACAGACGGTAAGAAACAGCTAATAGAGCTGATATACTACATAAAACTATCAGAAAACGTTAAAACGGCACTCTGCGGTTGCACAGAACCAACCGATTATGATTCCCTAAAAAACTTACTTAAAGAACGTTATAAAACAAACGAGACGATACCACAGATCCACACAAAACTGACGACATACATACAAAGAAACCAAACCGTAAACTCGTTCAAAGAAATGTTATTAACCACAATTAATGACCTAAATAAATTGCAAATCAATGAACTAGGTCAAAATGCAAGCACTGCAGAAAAGAACGTAATCACCAGTATGAACGAAAAATACGCACTCAATATTTTTAAGAACGGTCTCAACGACAATTTAAAAAACACACTCTTCGCGGCGCAGCCGAAAACGCTGACAGAAGCAATTAACCTTGCGCAAGAAATCGAAAGTGCACAGTCACAGCAACGGACGATAAATAGGGTAATGTGTCAACCAAACCAACGGTTCAACAACTCTTACAACACACAGCACAACAACGGCTACAACAACAACAACAACAACTACCGCAATAACAGCTGGACAGTGACAACAAGTAACAACAACAACCTCCAACGACGACCGCACTATAACAACAACAATAGAAATTCACACAATAACAATCACAGTAGAAACCGATACCAAAATAACAACAATATTCAAAGAGGTTTCAACTCAAACAATTATAACGGAAGACGTAATGAATACAACAACAACAGAAACAACAGACAAATAAGAATAACACATGCGGAAAACATGCAAGGCCCGGAATGAATAGCCATTCCGGAAAGCCAAAATTAAAAGTAGTTAAGATTTCGGATAATATAACAAATTCAATAATAATAAAACATAACAATAAAATTATGTCATTCTTGATAGACACTGGCGCAGATGTCTCTTTATGTAAAATATGCACTCAATTAGAGAACGAAAATTATTCTACATCTAATAAATGCAAGTTAACGGGCATCTCTAACGACGAAATCCATTCACTTGGCGAAATTCACTTAAATCTAGAAATAGGAGATCAAATCCTTAAACATGCCTTCCAACTAGTAGATGAGAAATTTCCGATAGAAACAGACGGGATAATTGGCAGAGATTTCCTACAGAAATTCCTTTGCAAAATAGATTATGAGACCTTTACGATAACAATGTTAGTAGACGAAACAGAAATCACACTCCCAATGCAAGCGAAGGCGCATGAAATATTGAAGATCAAATTACCACCCAGAACACAACTAGTGCAAGCAATAAAAACAAACTTCAACGAAGAGAAGGTAATTCTTAGCAAAGAACTGAAAGAAGGAATTTTTCTTAGCAACTCAATAGCACCAAAGAACGGATAACACACATTAGGATACTTAATACAACAAACGCAGAGATAACCATAGACGGCATTCCACTTGAAACAGACTCCCTATCAAATTATGAAATTTTAAATTATAATACAACCAAAACACATGATAAAAATATACTCAAAAAGATACTTGAAGCTATAAACATAAGCTGCGTAGACAACAACTCGAAACAAGAATTAGTAAACATTTTTGAAAGATATCAGAACGCCTTTCACCTCGAAGACGAAATTCTAACAACAAATAATTTCTATACACAAAAAATTTCGACTATAGATGACAACCCTGTCTACATAAAAAACTACAGACTGCCACACACACACACACACAAGTGATGAATGATCAAGTACAGAAAATGTTGACTGAAGACATAATAGAATCATCAATCAGCCCATACAATGCTCCAATTCTTTTGGTACCGAAAAAGAACACCGAAGACAAAAGAAAATGGAGACTTGTCGTTGATTTCAGAAAACTAAATGATAGAATAGCAAGCGACAAATTTCCTCTAACTCGCTTAGAAGATATTTTGGACAAGCTAGTACGAGCAAAATGGTTCTCAACACTAGACATGACAAGTTCATTTCACCAAATACCACTCGACAAAAAGTCACGACCATTAACAGCATTTTCGACCAATAATGGACACTACCAATTCAAACGACTACCGTTTGGACTAAAAATCTCTTCCAACAGCTTTCAGCGCATGCTTACAATAGCTCTATCAGGATTAGAGGCTGAAGCATTCCTTTACGTAGACGACACAATCATTCATGGATGCAGCCTCAGCCACCATAACCAAAATCTAATAAAGGTATTAGACAGACTAGAACGCTATAATCTCAAACTAAACCCACAAAAATGTTGTTTCCTACGTCCCGAAGTAATATATTTAGGCCATCTAATAACGCGTAACGGAGTAAAGACAGATCCAGCAAAATATGAAATAGTAAGAAATTACCCTATACCAAAAAATACGGGTGAAGTAAGACGATTCGTTGCATTTTGCAATTACTATAGGAAATTCATCCCAAACTTCGCAGACATTGCTAAAAGCCTAAACGCACTACTAAAGAAAACAGCAAAATTTGAATGGACAAAAGAATGTCAATTAGTGTTTGATACACTAAAGGAAAAACTAACTAATCCACCGTTACTCCAATATCCTGATTTCAGTAAACCTTTCATACTAACCACAGATGCTTCAAACTATGCCCTCGGAGCAGTACTTTCACAAGGCGAAATAGGAAAAGATCTACCCATATCTTATGCAAGCAAAGCATTACAAAAACACGACCTTAACAAACCTGTAATAGAAAAAGAACTACTAGCAATTCACTGGGGAATAAACTACTTTAAACCATATCTATATGGTACCAAGTTTATTGTTGTTACCGACCACAGACCTTTGATATCGTTATTTTCTCATAAAAACCCCTCATCAAAGATGACAAGAATAAGGTTAGATCTAAGTGACTATGATTTCGAAATCATATACAAAAAAGGCAAAATAAATACGAACGCCGACGCGCTCTCAAGGATACAAATAGACTCAAATATATTAAAACAAATGATACCGGAAGAAAATGATAATAAAGTAAATAAGGCATTAATTATAACTAGAGGCATGAGCAAGAACAATATGCAGAAGAGCAATGAAGAATTAAGCAATGAACAATGCACATCTCAGAAGCCTGATCAACTTCACATATGGGAATGCACTTCAATAAGCGATATAAGAAATATAAAGAAATTGGAATTTAATACCAAAAATACTAGAGAAATTAATGTATACATAGAAGAAAATAAAGTGCACGTAGAATTTAGCGATAATTCAGCGAATCAAGATTCGGTACTGAAGAAACTAAATTCGAACATTAACGTATTTAATACACATACGGGATACAGCGAATCTAGATTCGATTCTGAGGAAGCTGGTATGGAATATGAACAAGGAGAAAATAAAAGAATTAGCACTGGCCAGTACTGACATATTATTTAAACTGTATACAATGGAAGAATTTAAAAATGCATACGCGAAGATAAATAAAATATATAATACTGCTCAAGGAAGTCCTCAATTAAAAATACTTATTTACAACCCACCAAAAAGAATAACAGATGACATAATAAAATACAAATTAATACACGAATTTCACACCTCAGGACATCTAGGAGTCAGAAGGACAACCCTTAAATTAAAACAACGATACGTTTGGAAGAATATGAACCACATGGTTAAGAAATTTATATCTTGTTGTGACATATGCAAAAGAAACAAACAAACAAGGCATACAAAAGAACGGCTTACGTTAACTAACACTCCACAGGACAGCTTCGAGACAATTTCAATTGACACAGTCGGACCTTTAAGAATATCGAATGGATACCGCTACATTTTAACAATGCAATGCGAGCTAACAAAATTTGTAATAGCACACCCGATACCGACAAAGGACGCACAGACCATAGCAAAAACACTTGTAGAACAAGTGATACTAAAATATGGACACTTCAAAATACTCAAATCTGACTGCGGGACAGAATTCAAAAACGAACTATTGACAAACATATGTACAATTTTAAAAATTAAACAGACATTCTCGACACATACCATTCCCGACATACCAACACCAAACAATAGGTTCTCTAGAACGTAACCATAGGGTACTTAACGAATTCATTCTAACCACAGCAAACGACTGGAATGAATGAATGGAATGAATGGATTCCATACTTTACTTTCGCATATAATACAACACCACACGTTGACACAGGGTACACGCCATTCGAACTAATTTATGGTAAACTACCTCGTTTACTAGATGACGATTCTAACGCAAACATAAAAATATATAGCATCGATAGCTATGCAAAAGAACTACAAACTAGATTAAGATATGCTCTAGATAAAGCACACGAACTATTAATTTCAACAAAGATGAAAAGAGTAAACAATAATAAACAACAAAATTCAAATAAACTACAATTAGATATAGGAGATTTAGTATTGTTAAGAAACATGAATAGGAAAAAGAATCAAGCACCGTACAAAGGTCCTTATAGAATAATAAGCAAAAATGGAGTCAACACTACCATTGAATATAATAATAGTAGAAAAATAGTACATATGTTAAAACCATACACAGTAACAACCTAAATCATAATTGTAAACACTTAGCTTTAGAAAAATTGCTGAATTTCATCCCGAATTTTTCTCTTAACGGTAGGGGTGTAGTGTAACCAACCTCTGGTTCACTTCGCCAACGGTAGAGTGCATTGAGTGAACTTCAAGCTGACACTGCACTAAAGCATAGAGAAAGAATAACAAGAGGCCGAATCAGCCAAATGTACTCAACGGCGACATGGAAGCGGTCGGTCCGCAAGGGAAACGAAGAAGCGAAATGAGTGCGAAATGAATCAACACGCAGAGAGCAAGCAATTTCAGTTTCTCAATTTTTGCTTTGTGTCTTTCTCTCATTATTCGGATCTCCATGTGCATGATGACTTTGTGAGTCAGTGTGTAATTTTTTTCTCGGAGCGGATGATCGACTTTGCTTCTGTTATTTTGCACTAACAATGCAAGCGAATATGCGTAAGAAGAGATCGATCCAACACTCGTATGCCAAGTAAAGTGCGAAAGAAAGAATCGATCGATTTCTGGTGTACAGCGGACGATGAGGAGAACGGTGCGATTGGTCTTCTTTTGCTTCTCTTACAATAACAAACCATGTGCAGCCGTCCGTCCGTTTGGAATCGTTTTAAATTTTGCATTTTATGATTTTTGAAAGAATTTTTGCTTTCGTAGCTTTGTTCTGCTTCTTATTCGATGTCCAAGCTATGTAAATCGCTGGCACGATCTACGTTCCGAGCATAGCGTGCTCTTGAAGAATTCGTATAGGCAGAAGATTTAAGAAGAAGAATACTTAGTCGGCATATAATCACATTTAATACCTTATTCGAGTAAAAATAAAAAGTTAATGGAAGCAAAAATAAAAAATGAAAGAATGGAATAGTATCCAAAACTATTATTAAAATTAAATTAAAGACTAAACTTTTTAATATTTATGATTTTAGTTCTATTAAGGAAGCATTGCCTATGGGCTGTCAATAAAACGTAATATTGGTACAACAATTATATTATAATTTTATACATATAAAATAACAATTAACAATAACCTAATTAAATAATAAACCTAATTTAAAATACTAAACAGTTTATGTTACAAAAAAACAAAATTCCTTTAATAAACGAAAAATAATAGCGGGAAAAAAATCCAAATTTGATAGACTTATAGACCATGTAAGCACCTGTTTTTTTTATTGTAAAGGAACCAAAAAGAAGTCAAATTCCCTTGTTCCCTCAACCCCTCCTTTAAAGAAGAAATCGATCAACCAATTCATTCTCATCTCCTTTGACATACAAGACTCCATCGCTCAACTCTTCTTACGCATAATCATTTATGAAGGAATACAAGGGAACCCGATTTGTATTTATACAAAAACAAAGCAATGGCAATGAGAAGCAAATAACACGCAAGAGAGCGAAGCATTCAGAAATGTATCAACGATCCAGTAGTGGATAGGAAACAAATGCTCAGAGCAGCAATGGAAACACATGAGCAAAGAATATGTAGTAATTGAATACAAAGAGTATAAATAGTAAAGAGATATTATGACTCAAAGAAGAACAAGATTTCATGTGCCATTATTACACAAAAATACACACCACTCTGCCGCTATCGAAGGCAGCGCAGCATGGTGAATGTGGTCCAATATTTACAGTGAAACATAATTTTCACCATATTATGATTGATAAATTGTTGGTAACTTTTGCTTCGCTTTCGGAGGAAAGTGCGGAAGCACTTCAACTTTGTTTTTGTTCTAGTAGAAAAGTAACAAAAAAGAGTACAACAACAAAATGCTTCTGTATGCCCAGAACTCCTTGATAGTTGTTGTTATAAAGCCCAACTCAGCGGTCTTCTCAGCCATCGTAACAAAGCAAAATTGAATGATCTCCTAATGAGTGAGAGGTTCGGAAGATCTTCTTAATGAGTATGAAGGGAGCGGAAGATCGACTTTGCTTTTGTTAGTTTGCACTAACAATGCAAGCGAATATGCGTAAGAAGAGATCGATCCAGAACTCGCATGCCAAGTAAAGTGTGAAAGAAAGAATCGATAAATTTAGGAGTACAGCGGACGATGAGAAGAACGGTGCGATTCGTCTGGATTTGTTTTAAATTTTGCATTTTAAGGTTTTTGAAAGAAATTTTGCTTTTCGTAGCTTTATTCTGCTTCTTCTTCGATGTCCAACCTTTGTGAAGCGCTGGCACGATCTACGTTGTGAGCATAGCGTGCTGTTGAAGAATTCGTATAGGCAGAAGATTTAAGAAGAAGAATACTTAGTCGGCATATCTGTATATTTAATAACTTATACGAGTAAAAATAAAAAGTTAATGAAAGCAAAAATAAAAAATTAAAGAATGGAAATATTTCAGAGAAAATATTTATATTATGTAGGAATTCGATTTTTTATGAGTATGAACGAATCGGAAGATCGACTTTGTACTTGTTATTTTGTAGTAACAACTGAAGTGCTTCTGTCTGACCGTCTATAAATTTACCATGTTATTGTACTGTCCAAAACCATTATTAAAATTAAATTAAAGACTAAAATTTTTAAAATTTATGATTTTAGTTCTATTAAGGAAGCATTGCCTATGGGCTGGCAATAAAACGAAATCAACCCTGCATTGAGCTCAGTGTATCGAATTACCAATAACACATATTGGTACAACAATTATATTATAATTTTATACATATAAAATAACAATAAACAATAACCTAATTTAATAATAAACCTAATTTAAAATACTAATAATAATAATATTATGCCGGCAAAACGTTGCAAAAAACCAAATTCCTTTAATAAACGAAAAATAATAAAGCGAAAAAAAAATCCAAGCTTGATAAACCGACAGACGTAAGCACTTGATTTTTTATTGTAAAGAAACCAAAACGAAGTCTAATTCCCCTGTTCCCTCAACCCCTGCTGTTACCCACAATTCGATCGTTTCGTTTTCAACTCCTTTGACATACAAGATTCCATCGCTCAACTCTTCTTACGCATAATCATTAACCAAGTAAAACGAAGTTCACCACGAATTTCTCTGCTGCTATTCGCCGTAGCAGCGCTCTCGACTGCATTCTAATAATGGCACATGAAAATCTGCCGTTAGTCGAAAATTTTGAGTCATAATATCTCTTTACTATTTATACTCTTTGTTGAATATTGTATATTCTTTGGCGAAACACTCAGCAATGAGTGAAAACTCGATCCAGTACTGGATCGACCATGGCAAATATTTTTGTTCAAGCATAGAGAAAGAATAACAAGAGGGCGAATCTTGAACAAAAATATTTTCCATGGTCGATCCAGTACTGGATCGAGTTTTCACTCATTTCTGAGTGTTTCGCGCTCTTCTCTTTTGCTATTGCCAATGCTCATGTGTTTCCATTGCTGCTCTGAGCATTTGTTTCCTATCCACTACTGGATCGTTGATACATTACTCAATGCTTCGCTCTCTTGCCTTTGTTTGCCTTCGTTTGTGTTATTTGCTTCTCATTGCCATTGCTTTGTTTTTGTATAAATACAAATCGGGTTCGCTTGTATTCCTTCATAAATGATTATGCGTAAGAAAAGTTGAGCGATGGAGTCTTGTATGTCAAAGGAGATGAGAATGAATCGGTTGATCGATTTCTTATTGAAAACAGGGGTTGAGGGTACAAGGGAATTTGACTTCTTTTTGGTTCCTTTACAATAAAAAAAACAGGTGTTTACGTCTATAAGTCTATCAAGTTTGGATTTTTTTCGCGCTATTATTTTTCGTTTATTAAAGGAATTTTGTTTTTTTTGTAACATAAACTGTTTAGTATTTTAAATTAGGTTTATTATTAAATTAGGTTATTGTTAAAACCTAATTAATTGTTAATTTTAATTTTATTGTATAAAATTATAATATAATTGTTGTACCAATATTTCGTTTTATTGACAGCCCATAGGCAATGCTTCCTTAATAGAACTAAAATCATAAATATTAAAAAGTTTAGTCCTTAATTTAATTTTAATAATAGTTTTGGACACTACAATAACTACAGGAAAATACATAGAAAATACATAGACTGCAGCACTACAGTTGTTAGTACAAAATAACAAATAAAAGTCGATCTTCCGATTCCTTCATACTCATAAAAAATGTGTTCGAATTGCTACATAATATAAATATTTTCTCTGAAATATTTCCATTCTTTCATTTTTTATTTTTGCTTCCATTAACTTTTTATTTTTATTCGAATAAGGTATTAAATGTGATATATGCCGACTAAGTATTCTTGTTCTTATACCTTCTGCCTATACGAATTCTTCAAGAGCACGCTATGCTCGGAACGTAGATCGTGCCAGCGCTTTACATAGCTTGGACATCAAATAAGAAGCAGAACAAAGCTACGAAAGCAAAAATTCTTTCAAAAACCATAAAATGCAAAATTTAAAACGATTCCAGACGGACGGACGGCTGCACATGGTTTGTTATTGTAAGAGAAGCAAAAGAAGACGAATCGCACCGTTCTCCTCATCGTCCGCTGTACACCAGAAATCGATCGATTCTTTCTTTCGCACTTTACTTGGCATACGAGTGTTGGATCGATCTCTTCTTACGCATATTCGCTTGCATTGTTAGTGCAAAATAACAGAAGCAAAGTCGATCATCCGCTCCGAGAAAAAAATTACACACTGACTCACAAAGTCATCATGCACATGGAGATCCGAATAATGAGAGAAAGACACAAAGCAAAAATTGAGAAACTGAAATTGCTTGCTCTCTGCGTGTTGATTCATTTCGCACTCATTGCGCTTCTTCGTTTCCCTTGCGGACCGACCGCTTCCATGTCGCCGTTGAGTACATTTGGCTGATTCGGCCTCTTGTTATTCTTTCTCTATGGTTCAAGATTCGCCCTCTTGTTATTCTTTCTCTATGACTAAAGTCACTCATTGCACTCAAAACGTAAAATCGAATATCGGCCAATGAAAAGAAAGCAACTTAGCGTAAGAAAGAAAGCATGACGCTTTCTTTAAAATTAAGTAGGAGTAAGCAATATAAACATAATATTGTAATAGTTTAGAATGTAAGAAATAATGTATAAAAAGACGGCGAAAGCCAGAATAAATTAATTAATTGTAAATCCAGCACCAGAAGCAGACTCTTTTCTTGCTTAAAGTAAGTACGGCCTTGTGGCCATATATCATGATATAGCGGGGTTCGCTTGATAAACCAAATAATAAATTCGGCCTTGTGGCCAAATCTTAAAAACATAGCGTGGCTCGCTTAAAGCCAAACAAAGCAAGGCCTGGTGGCCAAACTAATACAGCGTGGCTCGCTGAAATAAAAGTCAACACGGTTTTAATTGATTATCCTTTTCCTCCACAGTACTGTTGATTGTTATTTTGCCTGTTTGCATAATTGTTAGTATGGTTGTTATGTCTGTAATTATTGTAGTTATAACCGCGATAGTTCCTACTATCAGCATTACCGCTGTGATTGTTTTTGTCATTATAGTTATCTTTATTTATATTCGTTTTGTTGTTGTTATTATTATTATGCATGTTAGCCTTATTTTGATATGAGTTGTTAAAGTTATTACTCTGTACCTGTCTATTTGGTTTTACGTTTTCTTTTCTATAATATGCGTACCCTGCTTTAAAAAGTATGTCCATAGCTTCCTCTAATGTATCAGGATCCCTGCATACTAGAACTGACTTCATTGGTTCAGGTATTTTGTTTATAAAAAAATTTAAGGCTGATTTCCTATTGTTTCTTGTACATTCATTAAGTGCGGTCCTCATTCCAGTTACTACTTGCGTTTTGTTATTTAGCCGCCTAAGTTTTTCTCTTATCTCATTACAAAATTCAACACTATTTGTTTTAAAGACAACACTTCTCATTTCATCAAACAACTCATCGCAAGACAATTTGTCGCTAAAATTATTCACTAAAATGTTCTTTATTTCCGTCCATGACGATGCCTGGCAATTTATGTCCATAATTGATCTTGCTTCATCTTTTAATTTACTTTTAATTATATCGACAAAAATAGGCTGAGCAACAACATCGAATGTACTTAGTAATGGATAAATTCGATCTATCAAATCACAGAAGTTCTGTAAATCATTTGTATTACCATCAAAATATGGTAATTTATCCAAATATTTAAGGGGGTCTACTATCAATTGAGCCATTTTGAGTGTGATATATATATTTTGTTTGTTTGTTTTATAAACTTAGTTTTAATTTGAAACTATTGTATAAGCACAAGTATATGATTTGAATAAGCAGTATAAAATTTTGTGTGTTTGTGTATAATACATATAATATTTATATAATATGTTATACAAATAATATATATTATAATTAAAAAAATTTGAAAAAGCGAGTTACTTGCAACACGTTTAGAAGATATTTACTTAAAAATTTCTTATTCTGAATGAATAGGAGAGTGTTGTATCGAGCTTCCAGTCGGTAGTAAAAGCTGCCATATGAATTTCCTTGTTTCTGCTTTCAACTGCACATCTTCATCAAACTTGTCCAATATGTTTCCAATTTTGTCTTCTTGTTATTGCTGTAAGAACTTCTTTACTTTCTATAATGTTAATATTTCCTGCATGTGTTGATATAGTTTTTCTGTTAAACGTTTTTATTATTTGCTGGATTTCCAAACATAACTGTTGATTTCTAGTTATTTTAGTTTAGTATGTGTGTTTACACAATTTTTCTGTTAAACTGTTTTTCCTTAGTTAAATTTATAGAAAAAGTTTTTTTTTCGTTATTTCTTGTAATTAACGTTTTAAATGTTAGTTTTTCTTTTTTTTTTGAAACTTCACCGTTTTTATTGTTTGCTGGATTTTTGCAAACTTAACTGTTTTTTTCTAGTTATTTTAGTTTAGTAGGTTTGCTTATATAGTTTTTCTGTTAAACTGTTGTTTCTTAGTTAAATTTATAGAACAAGTTTTTTTCCTTTATTTCTTGTAATTAACGTTATAAATGTTAGTTTTTTTTATTTGCAACTTCACCGTTTTTATTGTTTGCTGGATTTTACCAAATTTAACTGTTCTTCTCTACTTATTTTTAATTTGCCACTTATTTGCTTTCGTTTTTAATAAGTTTTTTGCACTTCTCGTGTTTTTTTTATTCGAGTAGTTTTAAATTGTAAAAGAAATAAATATTTTTATTTAAGCATTCTTGGTTTTGCGTTTGTTCTTGATACCAATTAATTTGCAGTCATTTGCAATTCACTCATGTGAACGAAAATTATCATTTAATTTTCTTTTATTTTATTGGTATCCCATCCTCGTCGCCAGTTTTGTTGTTTATTTAATATTTAAATTAATTTCATTTAATTAGAACAATTATTTTCATTTACAACATAGTTTATTTCTTTATTAAATATTTTAGAACATTAGAACAATTATTTTCATTTACAACATAGTTTATTTCTTTATTAAATTTTTTAGAACATTAGAACATTAAAACACTAGGGACGATACAACTTAAACGACTGACTGTTCGCAAAGTAAAGAGAGAGAGTTCTTCTACGATCATGCTTTTATTGTTTTGTCCTATTGGAAATATTGGAAAAAATGCTACTGCATTGCCCGTTAGATAATATATATATAATACATAAATACTAACCTCAGTGCTTCCATTGATAGCGGCGTGAAGCCAGCAGCAAATGTCAAAACGCAAATCTTTTTATATGTAAAACGTAAACAAACACAAAAGAAGAAGAAGCATACCTACGCCGCCAGAGAAAAATAGAACTCGATCGTCTGCTAGCGGCGTGAAGCCTAGCGGCTAGCTGCAAGATGCGTAGTGGCACTGGAAATCAATGTGTTTTTTCTTGTTCCCCATAAGGGCCAATGTAATTTTGACAGATGCCGCTTGTATCTTGTAGCTTTGGTTGTGGTTAATGCTTAATAAAAAGAAGAACACTAGCATCCTAGGTTTGCCTGTTTAAGCCACACATATCACCATTTAAATATCAACAGCATCTCTATTCCTCTCTATTCCGAAAAATAAAAAACAACAACAATACAGCAGAAGTAAATCCTCTACTACTACTCCAACAACATAAGCAAAACTACTGCATCATCAGTCTATTGCTACATTAGCCTTAAAATGTCAATAACAACAAGATTCGTTCATATTAACTGATGTTCAAATTCTACTCATATGTATTAAACATCTGAAAATTACGAAAAGCAATAAACATTATAAATGAAAAATAAGATTTTTTATCAATGTCAACAAGTGCCACACACACACACACGCTAAGCATAGTCCCACCAGAAATACTACCAACCATCTGAGTCCGCCTCTGTCGTTACATGTACACTATCCGCCTGTCCTTTACCTCTGTCAGTCTGTCCGTCTTTTCTTTCAAAGTTATAGCACAGAATAAATACTATACATCTCGTACAAAGCAAATTTTGTTCTAGGGTTCCAATATTGGCACCCTATCAATCGTTTTTCTCTCGGTTATTCACATATGCACGAGAGCACTCGTCGTTTTTTCACACCGACATTAGCGATCGTTTCTATACAGCAGTGCTGGCCAAAACTTATACAATCATATTTTGTGCATGTGTGAAGCGTTGAGAGAGGTTGTTTTGCGGAAAAATTGTCTCTGCGCGGTACACTGAAAAGATTGTTGTTTGGGGGTTGTTAAACTTTAAATCATTTGAAATGAAATTGAGTTTACTATTTCTCAATGTATTCCTAATTCAGATTTTGAAACATTTTTTTAATAGCAGACTTTAGCTTAAATATTAATTGTGCCCTTTTTTCATTAATAACCTTATCATCATCTAAATGACACGTCCTAAAGTGTCTCTTTACAAAAAATTTAGATGCACGTCCCACCTTTTTATTGCAAATCATGCATTGCGGTTCGCCTAAAAAATTGTCAAAGAAATAAATAGTGATTCTCCCATTCCTTATTAAACCTTTTGCTCAGTGCAATCATAAAATAGTCTGGTGCGATCTTACTTGCTTGAAGTCTGCTCGTCGACTGACCAAAGACTACAAGACTGGAAACTCTTTTTTCGCTTTGAATGTGTTGGTGAAATCAGGCTTGGGTGTTGTAGATTACAAAAACAAAACGCATGTAAATTTGACAGTTCGGGAACGAATTTTGACAGTTCGGGAATTTGTTTACAAAATATTTTGAGAGAGGAATGCAACTCGTGTTCTTCTTCATAGCAATAAGCCAGAAATATGATTTTTCAAATACGTAAAAAATAACAAGGAGCCAGTTTTAAAACAAAAGCATGCATCTAGAAATGTACATGAAACATTTTAGAAGTTATTTAGTTGCACAATATTGAATAGTTTGCAAGTAAAACGAAGTTAAAATTCATAAAAATTACTCATTTCACAAATATAGTCTGTTTTTAACTTACCACGCGTATTTTTAGCCAAAAGGGATGCCAACGTATTCCACATGTTTTGTTGAATATTAATCTGTGATTTAGGTAATATATTTACTTAATTGTGATTTTAGTTCTTTTGGTCTTTAATTTAAATAAATTTAATTTTAAATGCATGAATTGAGAATTTGTTTATGTTTAACTAATTTTAATTTAAACAAATGAAGTGTAAATTTATTTGTGTTTGAATTTAAATAAAAAAAATTAAGAATTACAAAAACAAATAAGTTTACATTACTTTTTAATATTTCTATACAGCTTAGAAATTGTCAAAACCTCGAGAACTCATAAATGCAACGTAATTTTTCTATTAATGTTTATTTAAAAACCAAAACATAATTAGCAATAAAGTTGTGTCATTGGTATCCCTGCCACTAACTCACCCCATCATTTTGTGGCGGTGTGGTAACAAAGCAAAACGGTTTACCTTTTCGGATCTCATGCTTTGTGATAGCCGGTATTAGCTTGTAACAAGTCAACAATTTCACCATGAAATTCACATACACTGTATGTGAACACGCGGACGGACATTTTTTTAAGCTCTCTCACGAAATAAGAGGAGTTTCCAGTCTTGTAGTCTTTGCGACTGACTCACTTGACACGAACGATCGCTAGTGTCGGTGTGAAAACCCGACGACTTTTGTCGTGTACATGCAACGAGTATATATTATAAAGAGATTTCAACGCAAGCAACTCGTTGAAGACAACATGATATCGTGCCGGGACTTGGGTCGACAGAGAAAATCGACGCTGAATGCGACCACTCTAGCGAACCAAAGAAAGGGAATGAAAACAAACGGCAGCAAAGCCTTTGGTTTCGCAGATACACGTGTGAGTGAATGCAATGCTGATATCGCGACAGCTCCCTCACACCACATGCGTTTTACGCACATAGATTTGTAGTTTTTTGTTGCTTTCCTTATGAATCTGTTTCCTACCTTCGCGTACCCCTGGCCTAAAAGCTCATGTCTTGATTTTTATAAACGAAACCAAATAACACTTTTTGGTTTGTCTGGTGCTAAGTTTCTGTGTTTTTGCTTTGAATGCATGCATGCCTTGGGATGATTCAAAGCGAACGCGATTTATGAGTCGATTGTAGGGTTCCTATGCAGTGCATAGTATCACAGAATAAACAGTATACAGAATGTGCATGTCGCCCAACGAAGCAATCTGAATTATTGGTGCGGGCCGAAAGCAATAGGGGGATAACAAAATTTGGTTAACAGAGCTTTGTCGCTGTTAATTTGTCGGGCGACGAAGTTCTCTGCTGTTATTAGTTAGGCAAGTTTCATCAAAAGAGCGAGTTCAGTGCACACTATACCAACAAACACACATGATATGAGAGTGCTGTTTCTCTTGTTCACGTTCGTTCGAAGATCTTTTCGAATGAGTATGAAGGATCGGAAGATCGACTTTGTTTCTTTTATTTTGCACTAACAATGCTAGCGAATATGCGTAAGAAGAGATAATCGATGCAGCACTCGTATGTCAAGTAAAGTGTGAAAGAAAGAATCGATCAATTTATGGTGTACAGAGGGCGATGAGAAGAACGGTGCGATTCGTCTTCTTTTGTTTCTCTTACAACAACAAACCATGTGCCGTCCGTCCGTCTGCGTTTGTTTTCAATTTTGCATTTTATGGTTTTTGGAAGGAATTTTGCTTTCGTAACTTTGTTCTGCTTCTTGTACGATGCCCAAGCTTTTTAAAGCGCTGGCACGATCTACGTTGCGAGCATAGTGTGCTGTTGAAGAATTTGAATAGACAGATGATCTATTTTAGTCGGCATATCAGCACATTGAATACGTTATACGAGTAACATTAAAAAGTTAATGGAAACCCTCTTATAGGGTTAAACGAATGTTTTTTAAGAATTTGAAATAACAAGAAATAGAAAGAAAATATAATTCCGTTCATAAACATTTTTTTAACAATTCATAGATTATCAATATTCTATGCATTTTTCTCATGATTTCTTCTTTTTTTACACAGTAGTTTTGTTTTAGAAAACGAAAAAAGTGCTAGTCGACAATTTTTTAGGAGTTTGATATGCCTGCGAAACACATTCCTACATCTTCCTTGTGTAAACATATACATATATTTGTACAAACATATGTATTGTACGGGTATATGTGTGTACATATTTATAGTACAATAGAAATGCTGTACGAAAAAGTCGTCTGAGCAACGATGATACCGAATGATGACGAAGTTGCCGTCGGGAAATGTTGATCAGCTCACTCGGTTCTGTTAGAAACACCAAACGAGTTGAACTTTACAGAAACAAAGGCTGTTAAATGTTGGTCGTAATATTATTAACAGCGGACGTAATGTTAAGTTAACAGTGGTCGTAATATTGCGACCACGGAACAAAACTTTTTTTGTATGAGATGCGCATTCTGTATACTGTTTGTTCTGTGATAGTATGCACAATTCATATACGGACGGAAAAAATATTATCAGCATATCAGGCACAAAGAAGCTGTATTTTGTGCACGTACATTTCTTTATGGGATGCTTGGTAATGCAGATTTCGATATGCGAATTGCGCGAAGTCAACTGAATTTTTAGGAAAATAACTGTTCTTTCTCTATGTTATACATATATGTATTTATTATTAGTTTAGCATAGGAAGAAAGGATTTAGGAACAATTTTGCACTATTTGTTAGATCGTGATTGTGTATAGAAGTGATTTTTAGAAGAGAAGAAATTTTTGGAAGGCTAAACCAAGACTCATTAGAAAATTTCTTCTCCATTTTAAGGACGAGCTTAGGAAGCAATACTGACCCTTCTGTACAAGAAGTGCAGTATATCTGTGCCAGAGTTCTATCTATGAAGCTTCTCACTTACAATCATCATTGTCGCAATAAAAACTGTGACAATGATGATGATTTCATGTTAGAATGGAACTTCCAACCACAAGACGAGCCAAGCGACGAACTCAAAGAAGCCTTCTTAGGCAATGACCAGGTCGAACTAAATGTAGCATCTATTTCCCAACCTTCTGACAAAACACCGCTAACAAATGTTGAATCGAACGCTGGTCGTTATTTTGTCGGTTATGGGCTAAAGAAAAAGATGTCTAAAGCATTTACTTGTGCAATTTGTGAGGTGTATCTTCAAAAGCTGGAAGATTCTTTTGTTGAGTCTTAATCTTTCATTTACGTTAAAAATTATAGCGACAAGCACTTACTTTTAAAAAATCCATCAGACGAATTTTTCAATATCTGCGAAGAGCATTTTAAAATTTTCAAGGACATCTTCGAAAAATCGTCCCATGAAGTGCACCTCAAACAAAAAATAATAAATGAATGCTTTAGACAAACAAATATATCTTCCCCAAATTGGTTCAATCCAGGGGGGCACTGCTTCGAACACCGAAAACAAATTTTGGATTATTTAATATTAATATTAATTAGAAAAAATTGCAGATGGCTTAAAGAAGCAATCGTACAAGAAGAGTTAAAAAGAAAAACAGAAAGTAGAGCAAAAAAAGCAAAAATGCAAAGGTTTTTAGAATAAGTTAGATAAGTTAGTCAAATTTTTAGTTAGTTTATTATTAATCATTAACTATTTAGTTTATTATTTTAATAATTAAACTAAAATAAAAAATTAAATGAATAATCGTTAGTTCAACAAAATTGTTCCTAAATCCTTTCTTCCTATGGTAAACTAATAATAAATACATATATAACATAGAGAAAGAACAGTTATTTTCCTAAAAATTCAGTTGACTTCGCGCAATTCGCATATCGAAATCTGCATTACCAAGCATCCAATAAAGAAATGTACGTGCACAAAATACAGCTTCTTTGTGTCTGATATGCTGATAATATTTTTTCCGTCCGTATATGAATTGTGCATACTATGCACTGCATAGGAACCCTACAATCGACTCATAAATCGCGTTCGCTTTGAATCATCCCAAGGCATGCATGCATTCAAAGCAAAAACACAGAAACTTAGCACCAGACAAACCAAAAAGTGTTATTTGGTTTCGTTTATAAAAATCAAGACATGAGCTTTTAGGCCAGGGGTACGCGAAGGTAGGAAACAGATTCATAAGGAAAGCAACAAAAAACTACAAATCTATGTGCGTAAAACGCATGTGGTGTGAGGGAGCTGTCGCGATATCAGCATTGCATTCACTCACACGTGTATCTGCGAAACCAAAGGCTTTGCTGCCGTTTGTTTTCATTCCCTTTGTTTGGTTCGCTAGAGTGGTCGCAGTCAGCGTCGATTTTCTCTGTCGACCCAAGTCCCGGCACGATATCATGTTGTCTTCAACGAGTTGCTTGCGTTGAAATCTCTTTATAATATATACTCGTTGCATGTGAATAGCCGAGAGAAAAAATTAGCACGGGTGCCTATGGCGTGGCTAGCACTGTTAAGGCAGGCATCCACCAAAAATTCAGCACGCGAACTGTTCGCGTTCTGACCGCGTTCTTTTGTATCCACCAAAAATGAACACAAAAGCTGCTCGCGATCTGATCGCGCGCTGAACGCGAACAGCTTTCCGAAATGTTTGTGCGTCGTATCCACCAAAATACGAGTGCACGCATGAAAGCTGCACGTCGCTTTTTGTTTCGTTTTTCGGTGGATACAACCAAATTCTTGAATTTCTGTTCGCGTTCTGTTTGCGACCTGCTTTTTTGCTATCCATTTGAAATGGAAAGCAAACGAACAACCGGCGAACAAATCAGTGTGATTTTGTTGGTATTCAATCATGGAGTAGACAAATCAGCGCAAACTTGCACGTCTTCTTCTTTTCCATATTCTTCTGAATTTGATCAAACAACAAAATTTCAGAACGCGTACAGAAATGGAAAGCAAACGAACAGTCGGAATTCAGAACGCGTGCAGAACGCGAACAGTACGCCAAGTATACTCACTAAAAAAGATGTACGCGAACATCACGCATTTTATAGACGTGCAAATGTTTTTAGTGGATATGACACGCAAGCAAAGTTCGCGTCCAGAACGCGCTCAGTTCGCGTTCATTTGTTCTTCCGTATCCACCAAGCTCGCGGTCAGAACGCGTTCAGCACGCGTGCCTTGGTGGATGCGCACCTTTATAGGTAGTTGAAGAGTGCTTAACTGTTTCGGTGAGGTCGAATATATAAATATCGTTTTGACTATTTGCTTATACATACATACATTATATGACTATTTTATGATTAGACTACACGCGGAAGAAAAGCAAAAAGATAAGATAAGCAATAATAATAGTAATAAAAAAAGGGCAAGAAAAACAAGAAGAAGATAAAAACTTAAGAGTAAGAATGGGGGCTGATACACGACTCATCAGTATGAGCGCATCACTCACGCTGATTGGTTGATTTCAAAAAGTGGAACAACTTACGATTCCAACACTCATAACATTTGATGCAAAAATTTTGGCTGTCTCACGATCATCAAACAAACACATGCATACAGAACTCGAAGCAGGGTCTGAAAATTTTTCTTATTCCTGTTTTACTAGCCACAACCGCCGTAGCAAGAGCTTCGCGGAAGCGTGCATATGTACATGCAGGTAGCAAGAAAAAATGTATTGAAAAGCCGTCGGCTTTTTTACTGTTTGTCAAACCAATTGTTATAAATAAATGAATTCGGTTTTTTATTTTTAGGGTTTTCTTAGAAATTTACTGTTATTGTTTTCTTTTATTATCCATTGTAGCTCTAGCAATTTCATTTTGAAATGTAAAATACTTGTACTCCTATTTAAAAAAAAACTGACCCAAAATATTTACCCATAACCAACGAATTTTCTTGGAAATATAGAAGAAATGATGAAACGTTTTTTAGGATTATAAATAAAAAAGAAAATACAAAAAAGGTCGCCATGCCTTTTGCTCTCTTTCTATTTTTTATATATCCTAACCCTTTCACATGTTGTTCATTTTTACAACTTGGAAATACCTGTAAAAAAGGAGGCTGGCGAAAAGGTAGAAAACAGTTGAAGGTCATTACAAGAAATAATGGAAAATACAATTAAAAAAGTTCGAAGAATGCGATCTCATAAATGATTAGATGCGATGAAATGGTAGATTCCATAAATGCAGGCATAACAGACGGTGCGTGAACGACAACATTGCTGCTGCTACTGACCCGTCTAATTAATCACTCCGTACAGTGCTTTCGTTGAAATGAAAGCGCTTACAAACGCACTCTCAACCGCTTGCACGTACACGAATTTGAGTCATGCATAACATTTTGTCGTATATCACTGAGCAACTTTAGAGCTTTATTTGAGACACGCACAATGATGACCCGTGTATAAGGGCCCAATGGCATCCTATCTTTACAAACTCAAGTGTATTTATTATTATAATTATTTTAAATACTGAAATTAAAAAGTATATTGCAGGAACAAATGAAAGCAAAACCAGTAAGAGTGCTATATTCGGCCTGGCCGAATCTAGATACCCTACACCTAAAAGTTTTGAGAAATTATCATATTATTAATTCTATTAATTACTATTACTATACTATTATTAATTAATTATTAAAATTTATTTATTTGAATTTTTAATTTATTTAAATTTTTCATTGCAGAACACTAGCATTATAAAGTGAAATACAAACTGAAACTAGAGGAAATATGTGGTTATAAGGAAAGCTACCTTATAATCACATTTAATCACTGACGGGTATAAATACAGTGGCGTAGCTAGGTGGGCGGGGGTGGCAGTCCAACCGTGGCGGCACAATTTCGGGGGCGGCAGTTTTGGATTTTCTGATCTATTTACTATTAAGAATTGTTATTTTGCGAAAATGTTTCATAAATTGTGTTTTCCACTGTTTCTTTTGAATATTCAGCTACTTTCAAATGCAGCTGTTTTTTGTTTGAAATAAATCTGTGCATGTGCTCAAACAAGCGCTGGTTATAATTGAACATACTTGAATAGATATGTATGTACGAGTCGATTCTTTCTTTCACACTTTACGTTGCATACGAGTGTTGGATCGATCTCTTCTTACGCATATTCGCTAGCATTGTTAGTGCAAAATAACAGAAGCAAAGTCGATCTTCCGATCCCTTCATACTCATTAGAAAAGATCTTCCGAACCACTCACTCCTTAGTGGATCATTCAACTTCGCTTTGCTACGAGCTTCAGTTCGCAGCCAAAGTGGTCGACCGCGATATCGACCAGTTTTTCGACCTGAGCTTAACTCGACTCATTCAAACTAAATGTTGATAGCATCATTGGTCTCGTGAAATCTCTTTATCTATTAATACTCTTTGTTTATACTCGTTGCTGCGGGCTCCTTGGCTTCAGCCTTGGCGGTCGGATGTGAAGATCGTCACTTACTTTTTCGCCGTGAACCACGCAGTGCGCAAGACATCCAATTTTTCTTCAACTTTGTAATATTTAACAAACCAATTAAGTGCCACTAATATCAATACTAATCTAGTATCCTTAAGTGCCAAGAATTGTACTTCTATTAGTGTGAATAAACAAAAGACAAAAAAACCTCCCAAACTTCAACTGCCTTTGCCTTCTCAAGAAACAGTATACACCTATACCTCACTTTGCGTCGGGGTTACGTTCCAAAAAAACACGACGCAAATCGAAACGACGCAAAGTGAATTAAGATTTTCTATAGCAAACCATGTAAAGATCGAAGATAGGTTCCAGGGTTACGAAAATACTACTTTTTAAAAAGAAAATCGATCAAAGTAAACATTAAAACCAGTAAGAAAGCTATATTCGGCCTGGCCGAATCTTAGGTACCCTACACCTAAAAGTTTTGAAAAAAGTGCCGAAGCTAGGGTAGGGCTGCCGTGGCAGTCCACTCTGGGCGGCACAATGTCGGGGGCGGCAGTTGTGGAAATCAAGTATTGACTTATTGAATTCTAGGAATTCTTGGGGCTACAAGTTGATTAACCGTCCCGGGCTCCATGAAACCTAGCTACGACTCTGTATAAATAGTAGGCGTGGTCATTACCTTTTTCAAAACAAAATAACTGGCTTAGTTGTTATATAATTGTGTTCATTTAAACTTAATTTCCGTGGTAATAAACTTGTTCTCGTACTGCTATACTGTATATGTAGTGTAAAAGTGGGTGGACCGCACCCAGTATTCATGTAATAATGTTTTTTTGTAAAACAAGTTGTTATCTAAAGTTTTATTTAGGAAGTTTATATATTTAACAATATAACCATCTTTTGCCTGTGTAACCCAAAAGTGGGTGGATCACGCCCATATTTTGCATATTAACGGATAATGCTACTCTATACCAAGGAATGAAATTTTGTTGTAATAGCTCAAAAACGAACGTTGATATCACATTTTTAATAAAAAAATAGGCGTGGTCGTGGACCGATTTTGCCCATTTTCAATACCAACCTGTACACCACAAGAAACAATGTTTATGCAAAATTTCATCACGATATCTTCACCGGTTCTCCTGTGATCGTGATTTCAACAGACAGACAGACAGACAGACGGACGGACATGGCTAAATCGACTCAGGAGGTCACGCTGATCAATAATATATATACTTTCCTATACCTATCGTCTCTATTTCTATGCGTTACACATTTCGTTAGAAAGTGAATATACCCTTACCTTAAGGTGTAGGGTATAAAAACAAAAATAATATAACTCTACCAATAAATAAATTGGAAAAATATTTACCTTTTTTGTAATCAGAAACAACCCGTAAAAATTTATAGAAATTCATTATTCTCTTTTTTAAAAAGCACAAACACTAATTGAAACGTTACAAAAAGCACAATATGTACATTACATAATTGAAACTGAACTCTGAAATTAGCAAAACAGAGTAAAAATAAAACTGTGTTAAAATTGCGTTGATTTTCAGTTAGAAGAGGAATCCCCGAATTTGATGGCATGGTGCGATTAGAAACAAAAGTGTAGCCATCTGTTAGAAAACAAGAAAAAAATTAAAGAATCGAACCCAAAACAACGCAACATCGAAAACCTAATGACGCACAGTGAAAATTGGTACTAATTAAGCAGCGACGCAACTTCGAAAACAACGCAAAACGAAACGACGCAAAGTGAGGTATAGGTGTATACTATATGTATGTACTTATTATGTACATATTATGTATGTACATAATGTGAAAATTATATAGTCGTGGGTCGCCCATTTCTGCATGATGCATTTGTTTGAATACATCGCAGTGATCTACGCAGACAAAATTTGTTATCTGTATCTTTAGTAACAAAAGTATCAATACAGTGTAAGATAAATATGCAATAATGGGTGTGGTCCGACCATTTTTCCACATGCCATACAGAGCATGATAGCTTCACCCAGCCCTAAGATATGACTTTTTATTAATTTTTTCTTTTAAAAAGTAGTACCTCGAACACCAACCACTTGCTCGAAATCTGAATTTTGAGTATTAATTGACACATCTGTTGAGTTTTGTTCAAAATAAATGTATTGACAAATTTTTTTTTAAAATTTATATGTATGTATATATTTTGATACACTTGCTGATCAGGGATTTTAATTAAGAAAAACCAACCAAAATGAGTTTTCGCGAAGATGAAACCTCTACAGGTCGATTTGTCATCAAAACAAGTGAAGTGAATTTCAAAACAATCCATAGGGTTCTTTTCCAGGTGTGTAGGGTATATGAGCTTCGGCCAGGCCCAAGTTAACGCTTTTATTTCAGTTTTTTTTCAGTTAGAGTTTTAACAATTAAAAGTAGTGGAGTTTTCTGAAAGAAAAGAAAATGTTTTTATTAAATAATTACTGTGAAAGTTATCAGAAGAATGGGTATCAATAATTGTTATGGCATGTAATATAAACTTCTCATGTTCTCACACAGGATTTATATTCCGGTCGGTGCTATTGTAGTTTTTGTTATGAATAGAAATTGCTACTGTAAAATAAACTCTGTAATTTCTTTTCCAGGGTACATTTGTCGGGTTAGTGTTATTGTTCTAAGTAGAAAATGCCAATAAGGTTTGTAATTTCCTTGCCTGTTGTCGATTAACACGTGGCAACTACGCCACGTGGCTAAACACCGCTCTAATCAAAAGTAAAATAGTACACAATAAATGCACTGCATCATGTTTGGATCTGATAAACGGTGCCATTTGTGATTGCTGGCTGCTGCATTAGCTTGCAATAATCAAAGAAAAAGGGCGTGAAAATTATGACTGTACCATAAATTTAGATATTGTTCGAATTGAGTGTGTGAATTTGTATGGCTTTGTAAAATGCACAACACGCGTTCTTTAGCAGATACTTGTTCACTTGTTTGATTTTCCCAGGAATTTCAAGGTTTTTATACGAATTACGTGCGTGTACACTGTACATACATAGGCATACATACATACGAGGCAAAATTTATAGCCAATGATTTAAGTGGGTTGGTAAATTACCCATTAAGTCGGATTTGTGCAACTTTAATTATGAAAAATTGATTCGCTTTATTTGATCTAGCCTTAAGATCGGTTTCGTCTGAAGGATTTAATGTTAATAATGTTTTTATACTTTTTTACAATAATGTTTTTAAACTTTTAGTTTACATTCGATGAAACTAATCTTTTGATATTTGTCACTAATATTTATGTACATACTTACATACATATATATTAAAATATTTCGGACTGTTAAGGATACATACGTATACATAAACATGAAACACATGAAATAAAATAAATATAAAATTTATCAGTTGACAAGTGCTCATAAAAAAGTGTTGTACGATTTTACTGATGAAAAAAAATTTTATGAAGAGAATGCTAATAATTATTGTTTGTTTAAATTGTTTTGGTTTTCCGACAGCATAGCAAAATGATGTATTTATGTACACAAATACGACAAATATATTATTATACCCTACACCTACAGGTTAAGTGTATATTCACTTTGTCAAGAAATGTGTAACGCATATGCTTTAAACACAATTGGAGCAACAGGATACAGCAACATTTCCAGGCAACAAGAAATTCCATGGCGTTAATTATAATGGCTGGGCAACTGTTGCTCAGCAACAAAAATTTAATATGTCAAGTTCTTAATGGTGGTGTAACACTAGGCCACTTGAGGCCGACTTAGAAAACATTCAACTGTTTCTTACATTTTCTCCAGCATCCTTTTTTAGAGGATTTTCCATTTCTTTTAGCAATTGATAAATATTTTGAGTAATTTTTTTTAAATGGGAATTCCGTATATTTTCTATTTCAGAAATAAATTGCTTGTAATAATAATAATAAAAATTTCGTTAAATATTAACTTAAATAAATTGGCATTAAGATGCCTAGTGTGACACCCCCCACAATGCAAATTGTCAAATTTTACATGACAGAATGTAAACAAACACCGAAGAAGAACAAGGATGATTCTGTTGCTGTCAAAATTAGAAATTAGCCCGGAGACAAGATACAAAATGGAATGCAAACCACGGCAACAAACTGGAAAGCAAACTTTTTTCTCGATCTCCATAAGAGCCCATGTAAATTTGACAGCTAAAAATGTATCTTGTATCCTGTTGCTCCAATTGTGTTTAATGCTATAGAAATAGGTATAGAAAAGTATATATATTCTTGACCAGCGTCAACTCCTGAGTCGCTTTAGCCATGTCCGTCCGTCTGTCTGTCTGCCTGTTGAAATCACGATCACAGGAGAACCGGTGATTATTATATTATAATCAAATTTTGCAGAAATATTCTTTGTTATGGTGTGTAGTTTGGTATTGAAAATGGGCGAAATCGTTCAACGACCCGTCCTATTTTTTATTAGAAATGTAGATATCAGCGTTCGTTTTTGAGATATGACAACAAAATTTCATTCCTGGGTATAGAGTAGCATTATCCGTTAATGTGCCAAATATGGGCGCCCACTTTTAGGTAATACAGGCAAAAGAGGGTCTTAAATGGTTATATTGTTAAATATGTAATCTTCCTAAATCAAGCTTTACATAACAACTTCTTTTCTAATAAAACATTATTACAGCAAAATTGGTCCGCCCTCTTTTACACTGCTTATACAGTATAACTGATGAAAACAAATTAACTACAACGGAAATAAAGTTTAAATTTAAACACAATAATAAAACTACTAACGTAGTTATTTTGTTTTGAAAACAGGTAACGAGCACTACTATTTATACAGTGGCATAGCTAGGACTCATGGGGCCTGGGACGGTTAATCAACTTGTAACCCCAAAAATGCCAGTAAGTCAATACTTGATTTCCAAAACTCCCGCCCCCGAAATTGTGCCGCAACTCTTCTGCCCCCATATTTGAATAAATAAAACTATTTCGTTCAATTAAATTTTTTAAAAACTTTTAGATGTAGGGTATCTAAGATTCGCCCAGGCCGAATATAGCTCCTTTACTGGTTTTATTATTGTTCTTTATTATTCTTTCTTTCACAGATATAATTTCGCTTACAACTTATACCTCGCAAATAATTATTTGTTGACTTTCTTTCTCTTTCACTTGCCATTTATATTTTTCCACTAGGTCAATATACACATGTGTACATATGTGCTGCATCCATCATCCTGATAATTGTTGTCATTCGTTCTAGGTAGGTGAATATGTACATTCCACACTATGATATTTAATTTTTATGATGTATTGTGGAACGATTTTCTGTCATCCCATGTGAAATTTGGTTTGTAGACAAACCGGTTTCCGCGTTGTGCCATCTTCAGTGTCTTTTTTCGTTCTGGGTTTTCTGTGATTCCGGTATCTGTGTTTATTGCACTATTGTCTTTATGGTGTCTGGGTATGTAGAAGTCAGTAATTCTGTGTTTATGGGTTTTGGTAGTTTGATCTTGTGTATTTGGTTTTATGATTTCGTCGTTGTGTTTGTTTCGTTTTTTATAAAGTAATTTTAGGGGTTCGAATATAAGGGGTTCGTCTGAGATAGTGTTCGTTTGTTCATTTATTATACGCCCGTCAAATGTTTGTTGTTTATATATTTCCATGTTTTCTAGTATGTTCAGTCGTCGTCCTTTGTGCTGTACATGTAATAATTTTACTGTCTTCTTTATGTGCTTTGGTGTGCATTTGTTGTCGAACATGTGGTTTGCGAACGGCGACGCGCTCGGTTTTCGTGTCTTCTTGTTGTAGTCCCGTATGTGTTCTCGGAATCTCGTTTTCATCTTGCGTCCTGTCTGCCCTATGTAGCTGTATTGGCATGAGCAAGTTAATTTGTACACACCTTGCTTGTCCAGTGGACCTTCTTGGTTTTATGCGGCTTGGTAATATTCGTCCCAAATTGTTTCTTGTTTTAAATGCTGTGTGAATGTTGTATTTTTTGAAAAATGCGGCTAGGTTGTATGTCGATTTTCCCGCGTACGTTAACACGGCCCATGTTTTGTCGTCACATTCTTTCTCTTTTTTGGTATTCTTTATAGTCGCTCTTGTGTCTCTTCTGATCTTGTCTACGAGATCTTTTTTATATCCGTTGTTTTTTGCTATGGTGTATATCGTGTTCAGCTCTTTCTTGTATGTTTCGTTTGTTAGAGGTGTTCGTTCTAGTCTAGTTAATAATTGTCTTATTGCGGCGATCTTGTGTTGTTGTGGGTGGTTTGATGTGTTGTGTACGAGGTCTGATCAAAAAATAACCGTTATTTTCAATTTTTTCAAAAAGTATTTATTTATTCATCAATAACTATCTTGTCCCCTTCAAAGTAATCCCCCTCAGATATAATACACTTATGCCAGCGTTTTTTGCAATCCTCGAAACACTTCTGAAACGCGCTTTTTGGTATCGCCAACAGCTCCTGTTTCGATTTTTCTTTTATCTCCTCAATCGTAGCAAAACGCTTTCCTTTCATCGGTGTCTTCAGTTTTGGTAAGAGGAAAAGTCAGCGGGGGCCAAGTCCGGTGAATACGGTGGTTGAGGCATGATAACGGTTTTATTTTTGGCCAAAAACTCACGCACAAGCATCGATGTGTGAGCTGGTGCGTTATCATGGTGCAAAATCCATGATTGTTTTTCCCACAATTCCCACAAAAATCGAAGAGCACACCAAAACACGACTAACCTTTTTATCTGTCAAAAACAAACTAACAATCCAAAATGGCTGATATTGCCAACATATATAACAGACATGTGTACCAACATAGCAGAAAAAAAAATGCGAAAATCGAACATACCTAACTCACGAAATTTGAAAATAACGGTTATTTTTTGATCAGATCTCGTATTATTGTGTCATTGGCCGTAGGTTTCCTATATATTTCATAGTTGAGTTTATTGGCGTTCTTGTTTATGCTAATTGTGAGATCAAGATCATTTATTTTCCCTTCCTTTTCCGTTTCCATTGTAAATTTTAAGTTTTTGTGTTGTTTATTTAGGCATTCCAATACCTGTTTTTCGTTGTTTGCCGTTAGAATGCATATTATGTCATTATGGTTTGTCTCCAAACCAAATTTGACATGGGATGACGGAAAATCGTTCCACAATACATCATACATCTACCCTGTCGGAAAGAAAAAACAACTTAAATAAACATTTAATTTTTACTTCACTGTACAGGAAGTGAGGTGGTTTTATGTCATTTTAGATGTATTTAGTGCTAGGCCGTTATCATGCGACCATCGTCAAACATCGCTGAAGTTCTGTTGTGTCCTGTCTACTGCAATATTCAGATGTCGATTTCATACCACTGTGGTCTGCATAGGCGTTGCAAATATATTATTACAGTTCTTAATATTTAGAATGAATAAAAAATGTCTATTGGATATGTGTAAGTATTTATCATCTGAAAAACCTTTTAACACGTTGAGATGAAAGATCCAAAATATGTAGAAGATCTCAAATCATATAAATTTTTTTACTAAAATATATCCTTAATAGGAAACCCTAACTAGGATTGAAAACAAAAATACTCTTAGTATTAGTTTGACTCTGTGTTATAATGGTTCTTGCGTCATGTCGGTGTCGGGTCGATAGTGGTCTCATCACTTCGATCAGGCGACGATTTCTATTTGTATTGAGTCTTATGGGAAACCCGTCGTCGAACCTTTGTCGTTCGTGGAACAATTTTGTAGAGCCTGTAATTTTGTGAAAGCCTCGACGACTGGCTCATTTTTTGCAAAAGTATTGCCTACTTTCCACAAAATTCTTATTAAAATCGAAAACAAACCACGGAAACTAAAGAAACACCATGGAAACCGTGAAAATAAAATATATGGTAAACTTAACATACCAACGCAAACATATACGCAAATACATTTCAATAAAAAACAACATATACAAGCAAAAAAGAAAAAACCGTAAAAGAAAATAAAGTGGCCCAAATGTGTTTGTACTGCAGCCGGGTCTTATGTTGTTGGTTGGAAATCCATTTCCAAGATATCCTTTTTTTGGCATTTAATTTAATTTATTTGAACTTTAAACTAAGCCCTTGAGGCTTTATAGTTTACATTAGATAAGTTCAGGGGGTCAATTCTGGTTTTGTGATACGGTGATGTGAATAAAAAGTTTCATTCTCATTCTCATTGACATTTTACACCTTTACTGTCCAACCACAACGATGCGACGTCGCAATCGATTGCGATGTTCCTATAGAAAAATGGAATGGAACACGTCGTTGAGCTCTCTCACGTCGTCATAAAATTTTCTAATTTTCTGACAACTTCTTCCGATTTTCTCATTTTTTGAAAAACAGTATGCCCTACTTTTCGATGAAATTCTTCAAATTCCCCAAAAAATGTAAATAAATTTGACAAACGAATTGTCAAACAAGGAAATTATTCAAATTATTTTTATTTAAAACAAAATGTAAATAATTTATGACGACAGATGTCACTCATTCGAAGATTTCGAGAGAGAGAAATCGTTATCGTTTGCGACGTCGCATCGTTGCGTTGTGGTTGGACAGTTACACTTCACGAGGTACTGTTTTGCGATTCTGTTTTAGATTGTGTAAACAATAGTTCAATGTGTAAAGTCGATAAGTAACTGTCCAACCACAACGCAACGACGTCGCAATCGATTGCGATGTTCCTATAGAAAAATGGAATGGAACACGTCGTTGAGCTCTCTCACGTCGTCATAAAATTTTCTAATTTTCTGACAACTTCTTCCGATTTTCTCATTTTTTGAAAAACAGTATGCCCTACTTTTCGATGAAATTCTTCAAATTCCCCAAAAAATGTAAATAAATTTGACAAACGAATTGTCAAACAAGGAAATTATTCAAATTATTTTTATTTAAAATAAAATGTAAATAATTTATGACGACATATGTCACTCATTCGAAGATTTCGAGAGAGTGAAATCGTTATCGTTTGCGACGTCGCATCGTTGCGTTGTGGTTGGACAGTAAGTTTGACAGTTCCAATACCATTTTTCGTTGTTCCAACCATCGTTCCTAGTTTCATTTGGTTGTCAAAATGCGAAGTTTTATAAACAATCTTCACAAAACATCACAAATATATGAGCTGTTATATTTGAAAGTGGAATAAGTCCATTTTTTCATGTATTGAAATATTTAAGGGTTTGCATTTAAATAAATATTTAAAAAAATATTGTCAAAAGCTAATCAATTTGAGTGATATTTTTAATTCTTTTTAATTTTGTTATGAAGTAATAATAATTAAAATTATCTAATAAATAAACGATATTTCATCGCCGAATGGATTTATACCACATTAAAAAAATAACATACATATTACAACAATAGTTATAGTTGGTATGTAAGACAATAAACTCATCATATCGTTGTATTTCTCTCTTGTTAAGGATCTTGAAGCTTTATACAGTGGCAACATAGTAAATATGCTAAGGTTTTTGTTGTTTTCCAAATAAAAAGATTATTTTAAATGGATAACTTTCTTTCATAATAGTTTTGTAATAAATGTTATCCGGTTTGTCCCTTTTAAACATTTTCTTATTATAATTATTATTATTCCACTTTCAAAAAAAATATTTTTGTGATAACATTTTATAGTTGAAATTCTTTTGTTGACTTTGTTAAAAAAACCTATTCAATTGAATGTATGATTATAAATATGGATAGAATGTGTCTATATCTTACTAAAATTACCATTAACTCATTTTTTTAAAAAACTGGACTTATTCCACTTTCAAATATAACAGCTCAAAAATACAAAAATTGTCCACCAAATAATAATAATTTTCACAAAGCTAACAAAGATGTCCACGACAGTAACAATTTGGTTGAACTATTTAAACAATCGACGACGTGTACAAAGGTAAATAGTACAACTATTTTATAGTTATATGCATGATGCATAAGTGTTTTCAGCGTTCATCTGAGCTAGAGTTCCATTCGAGGAGACTGAGATGACTCCTAAGGATTACGATGAGCCGTCCCAGGCATTTTACATGAAGTCTTACCTGTAGCGACGAGGCAACGACCGAGAATTGCAGAAAGATTCAACTAAATAATTTAATTCATTATGATCATTGAATTGTAAAATATTCAAATCATTTGTAATAAAGGTCCAAACAGTAAAAGATTTTTTTTAATATATATATATAATTATTAAATTAGTTAAATGAATTCAATTAAATTATTCATCTAACATAAAATATATTATGTATTAAATTAATTATTCATAAAATGTGGTGAATTCTTTATGGGTGGCACTTGCAAGATTTATCAATGTTTTTCACCGAGTATTCACTTTATAACATTTTTATTTAGTTTATATCATTTTTTCACTCAACGCGAATCAGAAACACAGTGATAACGTGATAGAACTTTTCACTTCACCGTATCACAGAACCAGAATTGACCCCCAGTAGTAGTTTACAATAAGAGTTAAATTACATATATGTATTCAATTCAATAACAATTCAAAATTAATCTAACAATTCAAAAGAAAGTTTAAGATTTTCTTTTTAGCTACATAGACGGGGTCAGTCAAGTTAATGGCATGGTAAACCGAATTAAAATCTACGCAGGCACTCCTAAACGGTTCATGTTGAAGGTACATATGTATGTATGTTGACCTGCAGAAGCGTAAGTGGAGGAGTTCACATCTTCTCGAGGTGCGACGAGGTATGGTAATGTCAATATTGCCACAGAATAAATAGTATACAGAAGTTGCATCTCGTACAAAGCAAATTTTGTTTTAGGGTTCCAATATTGGCACCCTATCATCGTTTTTCTCTCGGCTATTCACATATACACGACAGCACTCGTCGTTTTTTCACACCGACATTAGCGATCGTTCCTATAAAGAGCAGTCAGTCGAAGTACAGACATTAAGGAAGCAAGGTCGTACCACGCTGTTTTATAAATGCACTGAGAAAACTGTTTAATAAGGAATGGGAGAATCACTTTTTGTTCTTTGAAAATAATTTAGGCGAAACACAATGTCTGATTTGTTCATCAATATTCACTACAATATCATCCCCATTAATGTTTATGGTTATTTTTCCTTTTTTTTATTGGTGCGCCACCTGTGCTTCCATCTTTTCAGTGTATCTCAGAAAGAGATTTCTTTCGCAAAACAAGCTCTCTCGAGGCTTCACACGTTGTTTGATCTTCCCCTCAGCTGTCTGCCCATTCCATAAGTTGAAGTTAATTAAAAATAAGTGCTTGGGATTTGAAGCAGTACGAAAAGAATAATATGAGTCTGCTCATGGATGAAATGGTGCTTAGAAGGGAATTGCGGTACAATTCCAAACTAGATTTAGTGGATGGGTTTGAGGAAAATGGGGTTGAAAAATGGACTTCCAAAAATTTACTTTCTGCCAGTATACTAAAAAAGATCATTTTAGGAAATTTAACATTTTTGAACAGTTTTGACATCATAGTTAAAGTTGTAACTTGTGACCAAGGGTCCTATAACAGGAATTGGGAGATTCAACTTTCGAAATACCCTATTTTGTGTATAATGATAGTAAAAATTTTTTTCAAAATGAAATACCGCCCCTGTTGTCTAATGTTTAATTTTTCTCTATAGTAATTAATTTAATATTACTATACCATTACTATTACCAATATTTAATTTTGCTCTATAGTAATTTTTTACTAAAGCACTACAATTAACCAGTAACTCTTGTTGATGCTGCACATAGCTATGCAATGTAAAATATGAAACTTTCAAAGGAAGAAAACCAAAATACAGAAATGTAAATCTTGAAACAAAATTTTGTCAACACCACGTGAATTCACGACGCAGTCTACCAAAACAGATGTACGCACATATGTATATGTAAACGTTTTATGCTTGCTCTCTCGTTGCTTTGTTCGTGATTGCTTCTCTCTGTTCACGTTTGCTCTCTCGTTGTTTGATCTCCCCTCAGCTGTTCCGACCGCAACATAAGTGAAAAGATATCGAGAAGGCCGAGATGCAACTTCTGTATACTATTTATTCTGTGATTCAACATAATCCTTCGGTCAGCTAGTGAGGATAGATTTATCAGCCTAAGTCGGGACTCGTATGGTGGCAAGCGTAAAGATGGATCCCAGCGAAGATTTCATAGACAGAAAAGGAGCAACTGCTTTTGCACAGATTCTATTTCAGAGATATAGCAGCTGAAGCGAGGACTCCAAACTGGCGAAGCATACAAATTCGTCCAAAATGGGACGAACAAGCGATGAGTATAAAATTTTGGTGATATAGGGATCATTGAACTCTTTAAGGCTACACCCAGAAAAATGTTTACTATGGCTAAGTAAAAATTAACTAATTTTAAGCAAAATTGATCATGATTTGGCTCCAAAGAAACTCTTTTCTTACTTTTAGTTCCTTATTCAAATTATGAACTGACTATAAGTAAAGCATATTTTTACGTTAACTAAACGTAAGTAAAATACTTAATTTAAGAACATTTTACTTAAAATTTCTGAAGTATTAAGTATTTCTGAAATTTAAGGAGAATTTTTTTCAGTAATCTAAAGAAAACTTTTTTTATTTTAAGTTCATACATTTTTCTGATTGTATGTGTACAGATGTTATCTTTTGTTTTTGAAGTTTACTAAAAACTGTTTAACTTGCAGTTTGCAATTGCTGCAGGTAAACATGGTCTCTGGATTATATATGAGTGTCAAGCACTTGATATAGTTTTTTGAGTTCATTCAAGTAGTGGAATTCAAGATAATTTCCCAAATATGAATCGAAATGAATGCTTTCTGAATCATTATGAATACATTAGGCTCACTCAAATTACCAGGTGATCATGTTTGACAAAGCAGTTGAAGGTAAGCGACAACCTTATGATCACTGAAGAGAACCGGTTCTGTACGACAAAACATTGCTCCTTACAACTAACAGAAATCTAAAAATCCTACAAAAATCTTCCTTCTCATTCACACCAAACAGTACCTGGCTTACGAAATAAGGAAAGCAAATGCAATATACACAACAAAAAAGCAATTGAAGACGTCGCTGGGACTACTGCCGCCTGAAATATAAAAATATAAAGCTATCTATTTTGTTTGAAGCGCACTGAAGTAGGCAGGTAGAATTGGGGAGGGGACACGAGTTCACAAATATTTCGTCTTATTTTTGGAAAGGGTTCACTTTTCTCCGAAAAAAAATTTTAATTTTAGTGTTTTGCTTCAAAACGACATGTTTTAATATTATAAAGGAATCCTCATTTTCTTATTAAAAGAAAATTTTATAAGCTATATTTAATTTTACTTACTTTTGCCAGTGTAAGATGCCATTGGCGAATGCGCGTCTATTTAGATATATTCATACTCAAGTAACATTTCCTTAAAAACTTGAAAACATTCAAAAGGAGTTGAAAGAGTTGAAAAAATATCCCCGATGAGTTGAATGAGTTGCAAAAATATCCCTAATGAGTTGAAAAAATATCCCTATTGAGTTGAAAGCTTGCAAGTCTTTTGGGAATTTTAATGAATGTCACAAGTGCTTGCTCATTTCAAGCGCAATTGGCTCTACCACTTGAAGTTTGTGAGTGTGAATCATGCAGACACTTGCATATGGGCACTCATACAGTTCTCTGATACATACAAGTATTCCTAGTGTAACTAAAATTGAAGCGAAAAGCCAGAAAGAGTGTTAACGTTTGCCTGGCCGAAGTTCATATACCCTACACACGTTTACTTAAAAATTAGGCTTGGCAATAATTTAATTAATAATAATTTAATCTAATTTTTTTCCTTTTCAATCCCAAATAGCCTGTGATAACAGAGAATATTCGTGCCAAGTTTGATGAAAATATCTCTATTCGTTCTCTTTTAATCGTGATTTCCACAGACAGACGGACGGACTAGGGGCTAAATCGACTCAGGAGGTCACGCTGATCAAGAACATATATACTTCTCTATACCTATCGTATCTATTTCTATGCGTTACACATTTCGTGACAAAGTGAATATACCCTTAACCTTAAGGTGTAGGGTATAATAAATAATGCAAAAATTTCAAACTCTTTAACTCGCGGCCAATCTTAGCAACGGAGATATGTAAGCGATCCATTTAATCGTCGTCAACTGTCTATTCTTTCATTGGGTAGGATAGAAGAGAAACACCAAACCAACAGGGTTGCTGAATCTACTCCCACAATCGCCCATCCTGTTATACATTCGTCTCGAATGTCTTGCTGTTATCGTCGTTTTCTGTGATCCGGAATTTCATGTATTCATTAAAAGAGAGTTTATGGATCTTAGGGAAGAATTTAACTCAAAATCTTATGTGCTTGAGAAATCTTGCATGGGAAAGTTAAATCAGCTAAGTGCTGAACTATATGGTACGGTTATTTAAGTAACTTCTGACTTTAAAGACTTGAGTGATTCTCTACATAAAAAATCAAAGAGCTCAAAAGGGACAATTGTAGAATTAATGCTAAAATATACGAACTAAGTACCGCTCTTTTCGAAGGAAAGGAATCTTTCGCGCATGCCGGGTTTTTGCAAGACGTGTGCAATAGGGTTGACTCTCTTGAGCAGAAGCAAGTGGAGGCAAAAGCGGTATTTTTCTCGATCCCTCCACAAAGAGATGAGAATCTGACCAGCATACCTATCGTATTTATACCTCTTATATCAAATCTATTATATAGGAAAATATATAGGAAAATAGAGCAAAACTTTTACGAGCAGAAATAAAGCAGAAAGTACAGTAAGACCCCACTTAACGCAGGGGATACGTTCCATCAAAGTAGAGCGTAAAGCGCAACAGCGCTAAACGAGGCTATCTTAACATGTAAATAATGGGGTTAGGGGAAGATGGTTAGAAAATTGGTTAGGTATTAAATTTAATAATTATGTTTTTTTTTTAAAATAAAAATAAAACCAAACATTTATTTCTTAAAAAAATAAAAATAAAATAAACGAATATACTTATAAAAACAAATAAAATTCTAAGTCAGTCAGATTAGCGCTAAACCGAAACAGCGCTAAACGAAACAGCGTTAAGCGCGGTCTTACTGTACTTTCTGCTTTATTTCTGCTCGTAAAAGTTTTGCTCTATTTTTCTATCTTCTCTTTACCTCTCTACTCTCCTATGTGCTTAATGACTGCTGTTTTCATGAGAAGTATTGGTTTGATCTTGTCTGAACTTCTTAACGCGTCGGGCTATACTCTTTGTTCCATCTAGCGTTCATTTAATAGTACACAGCAAAGACTACAAGACTGGAAACTCTTTTTTCGCTTTGAATGTGTTGCTGAAATCAGGCTTGGGTGTAGTAGATTACAAAAACAAAACGCATCTAATTTTGACAGTTCGGGAACGAATTTTGACAGTCCGGGAATTTGTTTACAAAATATTTTGAGAGAGGAATGCAACTCTTGTCCTTCTTCATAGTAATAAGCCAGAAATATGATTTTTCAAATACGTAAAAAAGACCTAGGAGTCAGTTTTAAAACCAACGCATGGATCTAGAAATGTACATGAAAGCTTTTTTAATTCATATAGTTGCACAATATTGAATATTTTGCAAGTAAAACGAAGTTAAAATTCATAAAAATTGCTCATTTCACAAATTTAGTCAGCTGTTTTTAACCTACCACGCGTATTTTTAGCCGAAAGAGATGCCAACGTATTCAACATGTTTTGTTGAATATTAATGCGTGAATTAGTTTAATTAAATTGTGATTTTAGTTCTTTTGGTCTTTAATTTAAATGAATTTAATTTTAAATGCATGAATTGAGAATTTGTTTATGTTTAACTAATTTTAATTGAAATGAATGACGTGTAAATTTATTTGTGTTAACACATTTTAGTTTAAATAAAAGAAAAATGAAGAATTACAAAAACAAATAAGTGTACATTACTTTTTAATATTTCTAAACAGCTTAGAAATCGTCAAAACCTCGAGAACTTATAAATGCAAAGTAGTTTTCCTATTAATGTTTATTTAAAAACCAAAAAATTTTTAGTAATAAAGTTGTGTCATTGGTATCCCTGCCACTAACTCACCCCATCATTTTATGGCGGTGTGGTAACAAAGCAAAACGGTTTACCTTTTCAGATATCATGCTTTATAGGAGGAGTTTCCAGTCTTGTAGTCTTTGGTACACAGTTCACATGATCTTGGCAGTGGTAACAATCAAAAGTCTATCATTAATATCCACTTTAATGCCCGTAGTCTGAACTCGTCTAAGCTTGACTATATTAGATACATATGTATTTAATGACTATTGTGTGGATGTTATCTGTGTATCCGAAATTCGGTACTGTTGTGAACTGGATGAAACCGTCAATATTGACAGCTTTAATGTCTTTAGGAAGGATCTGGTGGGGGAGTTGCTATTTACTGCAGGAAGGACCTGCATGCCACTGTTATTTCCACATCTGATAATACTGGTGTCGAATTTATTAATGTTAAATAGTATTGCTGATACCTTATTTTTGTCGTGTGTCTATAATCCTAGCAGAAGCACTGCACTTGATCCATTTTATCTACTCGATCTGAAAATGTGGTGGGTTACGAATTTATTGCTGTATGCGGTGACTTTAATATAAATCTTCTATCTGAAGATCAGACAAAGCTAATCTTCTGTGATATTATTCACTCCCTCGGGTTATACTTAGTTAATAGGTTCGTGCCAATTAGATTTTCTAACAATGCTTCTCCATCTCTTCTTGACTATTTTATAGTTTCTGACTTATCCAAAGTTCTACTATTTGAACGAATGTTTTTTCTGTCATGACCTCATTTTCTGCTCTCTAAATATATGTAGATCTCTCTCATACTAATCAACCAACCACTTTCTCGTATAGAGATTTTAATTCAATTGACTTAGCTTTATATCGTGATATCGCTGAACCCTCATTTGACGAATGCATGCTCCTAAACTCTGTAAATGATAAAGTAAATTTTCTTTCTTCGCGTATTTTTAATCTCTTTGACTGCTATGTTCCCCTAAAGACTTCTAAACGTATAAATTCATCTTGTCCTTGGTTCAATCGTAATACTCTTGACGCTATTAAAAAAAATAACAGATTACATATTAAGTGGCGTAGATGTCCTACACTGCTAAATTCTAGATCTTCCGGTCTGCTAGAAACAAAGCTGTTCGTGTATGCAGGTTAGATAAATCCCAATACTTTTCCTCAAAGCTGAACATATCTTTTCCCACTAAAATCCTATGGCGTAACATAAACAAACTCGGGGTGCGCAGTAAGTGTAGTAATGAATGCCAAATTGATCCTAATACATTAAGTAATTTTTTTCTGATGCTACGCTGCCTGCACCTGACTATTCCTTACAACCTTCTATGCGTGTTGAACACACTTTTAAATTCATGCCGGTGACGGAACTTGATATTGGTAGTTGCTTGAAGAACATTAAGTCCATTGCTATTGGGAGTGACGGTTTTCCTTTGAAATTCGTAAAAATGTTACTTCCGCATATTATTTCGCCATTGACTCATATCATAAATCAGTGTTTACAATCTTCAATATTTCCTGAACTATGGAAATCTGCCATTGTATTACGAAAGTGCGTGAAGTTAAATTCGTAGCGAACTTAGCACGGACACGAACCACAAAAAATTTATCGCACGATATTTTTTTCAATCCACCAGAGTTCGATACGTAGCGAACTTTTTATTTTATTAAAATTTCTGCTATAATCACAGAAAATATACTTTTATGAAATTATTATTCATGGAAATAGTAATTAGAAATATTTTTAATGATCTCTGATTAATTTTTTTGAGTTTTTGAAAATTCACTATTTTAGTAGTGAGTAAGTGGTCAGGATGAAGTGGCCAGTGGCTACCTTGCAGGAGGTGTGCATCGATCAAACCTGAACTATTGGAAAGGAAATAGAATCAGGTTGCAAGGAACGTAACTGCCATGCTCTTCTCGATTCTCCGAGTATTTTTCCTGATTTTTTGAAAATTCAATATTTCAGAGGTGAGTAAGTGGTCAGGATGAAGTGGCCAGTGGCTACCTTGGAGGAGGTGTGCATCGATCAAACCAGAACTATTGGAAAGGAAATAGAACCAGGTTGCAAGGAATATAACTGCCATGCTCGTCTCGATTCAAAGAGTATTTTTTTTGATCTTTTGAAAATTCAATATTTTCGTAGTGAGAGGTCAGGATGAAGTGGCCAGTGGCTACCTTGGAGGAGGTGTGCATCGATCAAACCTGCTATATTGGAAAGGAAATGGAATCAGGTTGCAAGGAATGTAACTGCCATGCTCTTCTCGATTCTCCGAGTATTTTTCCTGATTTTTTGAAAATTCAATATTTCAGAGGTGAGTAAGTGGTCAGGATGAAGTGGCCAGTGGCTACCTTGGAGCAGGTGTGCATCGATCGGACCTGAACTATTGGAAACGAAATGGAATCAGGTTTCAAGGAATGTAACTACCATGCTCCTCTCGATTCTCCGAGTATTTTTCCTGATTTTTTGAAAATTCAATATTTTCGTAGTGAGTAAGTGGATGCTACCTTGGAGGAGGTGTGCATCGATCAAACCTGAACTATTCGAAAGGAAATGGAATTACGTTGCAAGGAATGTAAATGCCATGCTCGTCTCGATTCTCCTAATATTTTTCCTAATGTTTTGAAAATTCAATATTTCAGAGGTGAGTAAGTGGTCAGGATGACGTGGCTAATGGCTACCTTGGAGGAGGTGTGCATCAATCAAACCTGAAATATTGGAAAGGAAATGGAATCAGGTTGCAAGGAATGTAGATGCCATGCTCGTCTCGATTCTCCGAGTATTTTTCCTGATTTTTTGAAAATTCAATATTTTCGTAGTGAGTAAGTGGTCAGGATGAAGTGGCCAGTGGCTACCTTGGCGGAGGTGTGCATCGATCAAACCTGAACTATTCGAAAGGAAATGGAATCAGGTTGCAAGGAATGTAGATGCCATGCTCTTCTCGATTCTCCGAGTATTTTTCCTGATTTTTTGAAAATTCAGGCACATTCAAAGCACAAAGTGAACTCTGGTGGATTGAAAAAAATATCTTGCGATACATTTTTTGTGGTTCGTGTCCGTGCTAAGTTCGCTACGAATTTAACTTCACGCACTTAATTACTTGTTATAATGGCTGAAGATCTTCAAGCATTCAACTGGCGGCGAATGAATGAAGAGGAAAGAGAGGAGTATCTTCGACTTGTTGAAGAAGTACCAGAGACTTCTGACTTGGAAGATTTTAGTGAGGACGACGATGACGATTATATTTCTGTAGAAGACATGTCCGATGGCGATGCAGAATTGTTAGTTGGAGGAATCAGCGAAATTGAGGATAGCGATGACGACGATGTTCTGAAAGAGCTGCATGCTGAAAATGATCGAGTTATTCAAGATATGAATGACGAACTAACAGACGAGATTATCTGGCTCGTGACGGAACCAAATGGTATAAATAACCACCAGTAATAGGTCGTCTAAGAGCTCATAACATCATTCGAAAATTCGGCGGCAGCGCAAGACGTGGAATACCTCGTGATCATCTCGGCATCTTCAAAACGATAATTTCTGAAGATATGGTGGATATAATCTTGCGACATACAAATAGAAAGACGCAGACGGTAACTGCAAAATTCAACGAAAGCAATCCGCATAAGACGAAAGCCTGGAAACTTATAACACAAGATGAACTGTTGGCTATTTTGGTGTTTGTCTAGCAGCAGGTCTGCTCACGCAAACATGCAGCATGCACGAGAATTGTGGAAAACAAACAGGGATCCTGTATTTAGATCAACAATGTCACTATGTCGATTTTGGTCTATAAATCGATTCATAAGGTTTGGTGACCAAAGGACTCGCGCAGAGCGCAATAAATCTGATAAAGCAGCGCCCATTAGGGACATGTGGACAATGCTGAATCATCACCTAGAAACTGCGTATAAAACGGAGGATGTTATAACCGTCGATGAACAACTATTCACATGCAGATGAAAGACAATATTCACATAATATATTCCTTCGAAGCCGGCGAAATATGTATCAAAGTGTGGTGGGTCGGTGATTCGAAGAAGGCGAAGAAGACCAGCAGCGTAGATCTATTAACTTGGGCGAAAAAGTGCTGCTGGAACTTACTTCGAAGTACAGAGCTAGTGGGAGGACGGTCGTAGCCGACAACTTCTTCACAAGTTTTGACGGCGTGGAGAAACTGCGGGATTCAGGATTGGCTTATGTTGAATAGATCGAGGGATAAAATTAAAAAGGAAAATCCAATTTTCCTGCAATGCTTGCGGATAAGCAGTTTGCTTACAGCGTAGCACCAAGATATTTAAATGTAGTAACTGTTTTAATGAATAATTTCATATATTTATAACAATATTCATGTAAAATTATAAAAACCGTAAGAAAATAAAGAAAAGACTTGCTAATATTTTTAAAACCATCAAAAAATGTAAATTATTTAGCTCCTTTCCGGTTATTTTCATACAAAACGTATATATGTATGTCCAGCCAGACCTAGTCCGTGGATAGAAAGGTTTTAAAATGGTTATGGACAGAAGGGTTAATCACATAACGAGATACGTATTTGGTTTGCGTAAGTTTGATCATCTGGCATCTTATCGCGTTGCTCTTCTCGGATGTGACTTATTAAGTCATCATAAAGCCAGAATGCAGTAGGTTTTTCTCTATGTATCTATTTCTATCTACTGTCCTGCTATCGCTATTTTCAAAATATAGGTATTTACTACCATAATATTATATTATTTTAGTTTTAATCATTTAAGATATGTATATTTGCGCTTTGTACCTTTTAATGTAATTTGTTAGCTTAATGCATTCTTTTTTATGTTACTATAAAAGACTTGTCGTCTTAGTGTATTATTGTCAAAATAAATAAATAAATATTCAGCGCACGTTGTTGAATTAATTGGACCCTCAGTATTACTGGTTTTCTCTACATCATAGGAGTTACCTTTGATCTTTGTCCAATAACCCGATAAGACCCTAAAAATTTTGGCTTCAGCTTGAGTCCCTTGCCAAATTGTATACCTTTAATTGCAACAAGATCGCAAACTCTATATTGGTGTTCTGGCTTACGTCTGATAATATAGGTTTTCTTGTTTTCTCGTTAAACCTCGAGGATTTGCAGCTTTGCCCGTTTTCGTAGTTGCTCACGATCGTCGTTGGATGATGCTATTGTTTCATTTTCGATGAGTACGCGGAACCATTCTGGTTCCTACCAAAAGTTTGAACGGTGTTGTGTTAATACTTCTTGAAAAAGTCGAATTTATTGCCTGCTGAACTTTGTCTACATATTTGAACCATTTTGTTGGGTCTTCGATACTTAGCTTAGCTCTAACCGCAGAAGACAGTCAGTCTTGTGCACTAGTCGTATCGTACTCTTTTTTGCTCCTCGTGAATTTTTAGTTATTATACAATGCCGTGCGTGTAATCTCAAAGACAAGACAAAATAAAATGCGAGGATTGCAATGAATTCTTTCACTGCAAATGTGTAAATATTTTGCCAGCTGATATTGCGTTCATGGAGTTGTCGAAAAATTATTTTCGTTGTTCGAAGTATGCGGCTGCTAGGCGAGGCTCCCTCCATTCTAATATCGTTATGCGTGAAACGGAGGCTTCTCCTGCAGAGCGTAAAGACCTGATTAGTCGTACTTAGTACTTGGAACTTATAAGTTTCGAAGAACTTGGTTGTTTACGGGTTGCAGGGGGTACCGGCACTTCTAGTGCATCCATTAATCGACGTAATGTTCGAAATTGGGTATTTTTTTGGTTTTGTAGGATTTTACTTGATTATATGTAGATTGCAATTGCCTTAGATTTGCAATCAGCAGCAAAATTTTAGTATTTATATTTACATTATTTATATTATTATATTGTATTTTGTTATAATAGAGATGATAATTCGTTTAATTAATTGTTTAAAGAATATTATATTGAAATCCCATTAAACTATAAATTCGGCAAGCAAAGACGACATCTTCGAAAGAAGCGTCAAGTTCGAACTGGCCACCCGATTTGGCTGTCACTTATTTCGAACTTAGCAAAATATCAAAATCGATTTGATATTCCCCTTGTAAGTAAGTACGACTGATCGGATACACAGGTTTCCATAAGGTAGAAGTGTATTTTGACAGCACGTCAAGTTCTTCGAAGTGCTTATAAGTACGACTAAAGCATTAAACACAACCAAGGCTACAAGATACAAGCGGCATCTGTCAAAATTACATTGGCTCTTATGGGGAACAAGAAAAAAAACATTGATTTCCAGTGCCGCTACGTATCTGCGGTTAGCCGCTACGCATCTTGCAGCTAGCCGCTAGGCTTCACGCCGCTTGCAGTCGATCGAGTTCTATTTTTCTCTGGCGGCGTAGGTATGCTTCTTCTTCTTTTGTGTTTGTTTACGTTCTACATATAAAAAGATTTGCGTTTTGACATTTGCTGCTGGCTTCACGCCGCTATCACTGGAAGCACTGAGGTTAGTGCTGGAAGTTAGCTACTTTTGCAGTTAGTATCTTGTAGCCTGTAGCCTTGGTTGTGGTTAATGCTTAAAGCGTTGAATACAATCGGAGTAACAGGATACAAGATACATTTTTAGCTGTCAAATTTACATGGGCTCTTATGGAGATCGAGAAAAAAGTTTGCTTTCCAGTTTGTTGCTCTGGTTTGCTTTCCATTTTGTATCTTGTCTCCGGGCTAATTTCTAATTTTGACAGCAACAGAATCATTCTTGTTCTTCTTCGGTGTGTTTGTTTACATTCTGTCATGTAAAATTTGACAATTTGCATTAAGATTGTTTACATTCTGTTTGTTTCTATCTGTGAGTGACAATACAATACAAAAGAATTCATAATGAATATTGAAGAGGCTATTATAAATGGTGTTAAACAGCATCCTTGTTTATACGACCTGGCGTCGCCAAATTATAAAAACGTTGGCCAGAAAGATACTCTTTGGGACGACATCGGCAGGCAGCTCAATTTAGATGGTAACTTTTTGTTTCAAAAGTATTTGGTTTCACAATTATCTCTTTAGGAGATACTTGCCGGAAGAAGTGGAAGATGCTCCCGGACATGTACCGGCGAGTAGTGGGTATATGGCGGTTCTGGAACAACGTAGCGACTGCGCTGTCGTGAGGAGCGCTATGTGTTAGAGTGAGATGGCGCTATGCGGTTGTGTGGGAGGGAGTGAGAAGGAGATAGCTTCTGCCTGTAGACTGAAGCGCTGTTTTGAGCGGGCCATGTCACACTTGTAATCATGATGTGTGCATCATTCTCGTTGATTGGTTAAACGGACATACATACAGACGGACAGGCAGACGGACATACATACATACATATAGACGGACATATATACAGACGGATAGGCAGACGGACATACATTCAGACGGACAGGCAGACGGACATACATACATATAGACCGACAGACAGACGGACATACATACATATAGACCGACATACATAGCTCGGCGTGCTGATTGTTGCGAGTGTGGCGTGCCCCTCTGCCTTGATCTCTGCCAGCCTGTGTATCGTTTGTGGTACTTGTTGTTGTTGTTCTTAATATGCGTAGCGTTGTTGTTGGAAAATATTTTTTAATTACTCTCATTTGATTGCTTTTCGTCATTTTGCTATGTGGTTGTTGTAGATTTAGTAAATGAGTTATGGGCATTTCAAGTGATCGGTTCGCTCGCGATCACACTTATTGAATGTACATATATTAATACAATTATTTCAATCTCGGAATTGGAGTTGACATTTTCGATACTTTCTGTTTACAAATAATTCTCAGAATAAAAAGTCGTAAATTAGAACCATAATGGGAATAATCGACTGGAGAATATGGGGATACTCAAAATGTTTTTAATAGGAGTATTGTTTATGTTCAGTACAGATGGGTGGTGGATGCAAATGCAGCTGGCTGGGTAGTAGTTTTGCCATGTCGTTGTTGTTGCTCTTTTTTCTTTTCTCAACGGACTTTTAGAAATTTTTGTTTTTGTATAGAATCATAATGTAAACAAACGCAAGTGGTCATGTAGAATATGGACGAATTTGTTTGTATATTGAACTTTGAGTGGATGCAGATGGCTGGATATAGAGTCGTTCTTTTTGTTCTTTTTTAATAGTCAAATAATTTATTGTGGTTGCGGTCTCTTCAGCTCGATTCAGCATAAAATTAGCTCCAGAGAGAAGAAAGAGTCAAATGTGAAAGTGTCGCCAAAGAGTAAAGATCTAATTTTTATTAAAACAAAAGTGTTCTAAAAGTTGCAGTTGTAAAATAAAAGAAAAGTGTTTTAAAAGTTGCAGTTGTAAAATAAAAGAAAAGTGTTCTAAAAGTTGCAGTTGTAAAATAAAAGAAAAGTTGCTCATTTTTTTTTTTGGAAAAAGGAAAAGTGAAAAAAGTTAAATATACTATTTAAAAAAGTTAATAAAATATTAACAAATTTAATAACAATTAAAACTGAACAATATTAATTATTTACTATCATTATTTACTATGAACTATTATAGAACAAGAAAAAAGTTAAATATACTATTTAAAAAAAGTTAATCAAGTATAAACAAATTTAACAACAATTAAAACTGAACAATATAAATTATTTACTATCAAGTGACAATTCTGAAAAAGTTAAATATAGTATTTAAAACGTTAATAAAATATAAACAAATTTAACAACAATTAAAAGAAAAGTGTTCTAATCAGGGTTCGTAAATGCTCACTCTCGAGCGCTCTTTTTTGCTCCTGTTCGCTCCGCCTCGCTCAAAAGAGCAACATCAGTGAGCAGCTCCGTGCTCACTGCTCCGATCAGTTGCGAGCAGTGAGCAAGTGAGCTGCTCCGTGCTCAGAGATAGTGAGCAGCTCCGTGCTCACTGCTCCGATCAGTTGCGAGCAGTGAGCAAATTAGCTGCTCCGTGCTCAGAGCAAGTGAGCAGCTCCGGCTCCGATCAGCTTCTACCCGATGTGAATGAGTCGGCAGTAATCGGTCGTTTTGTTTGTAAATTTGTTTTTTAATTTGAATAGCAGCAGCATGAGGTTTGGGATTTTGTTATTACTGGTAGTTATTTGGTAATTATATTGAATTTCTATTTATAGTGTATCAATTGCAGTCGAGAGAGAATTTAAAAATTATATATCAAATACAAATATCCTTTGTTTCGTACCATAAAATTATGATAATACATAATATGCGGTGAGAGGTTAGCACTTACATGTTTGACCTTGACCATGCTTCAGGGAAGCAGGAGCAACGATTTTTATGAAACGCTAATGGTTTTATTGCATGGTTTTATTGCATTTGTTTGGACATTTTCAATAGCTACCGTTCTTGTTGCTATGCAGGTAGGATATACATACATACATATACATAAGATATATGCAAAATGAATCTTTGGATGGCAGGTCAATGCAGAAATTTTTTTTACCACTTTCCACTTTTTTCCATTTCCAGTAATTTCCACTTTTCTCGGAAACTACAAAACACAAATCCTTCCGGTTTGAAGTATTCTCTCTAGAATTGATTAGAGAATTTTATGGTCGGAAAAATTTTTATACTTAATACCGTAATTTTTAAAAAAAATTGCGACCAAACATTTTTTTTCGGAATTTTTTTTCCAAATTTTAACTTTGGCATTAATTTTCTAACTGTTTGACATAGGAACCTAATTTAAAAAGGATATTAAGAAGCGGATATTTGGCTTTAAAAATCAGCAAGCAAAAATTATCTAGGTCTAACCATTATTTTTTAATATTATTTTTTCCGGTGTTAAGTCGGATTTTTATAAAATGGCCCCTGCCGCCTAAACGGGAGGAAATTGACCCCCCTCCCATACGATTTTTTTCTTGTCTCGACCCATCCTACACGCCATAGTCTTTTGATCACTCTTATGCGAAACACCCTGTATACCCAACTAGTTCATAAGATAGCATTAAGTTCTAGTGATGATAAGCGTTTTATTAGAAATGATAGTATAAACACATATGCGTGGGGGCATTATAAATCAGATTTAGAGCAGGAGTTAGATATAGATGAAGATATGTTTATGGATATAGAAATATAGAATATTAATTATAACTATTATAAAAATAAATAAGAAACAATTTGTAAATAGATTTAAGAAAAACATTTATTTTCAATCAATAAAATTATATATTAACATTTAAATCTTTTGCATTGCATTATAATCTTTTATTTATTATCAATGAAATTTCGGAGTAGGATTGCATTTTCAAGAGCGCAGTGTCCATTATGGGAATGGCATATTCTTTGCAGTAAGTATGTATCTCTAAGAGTTTCCAGATTCTCGCAACCAAATTCTTCCACATTCAATACAGGTTTCCCCAAAATTTCTTCAATCCATTTCGATTTTTCAACTCCCTTCACATACATATACACGTTTATGTTTAATATTTAATTTCAAGAAATTCTCAACGCTATTAAAAGAGATAGATCCATCGTTCCAACGAAATCCATGATGATTGCGATACAGTCAATTCGCCTGCTTTTTATATTTTAAAGATAAGTCCCTAAATTCAAATGGTGGTTTGATGATAAAGTTTTGATATTCACTAAAGCTGAAGGTTACAACTCTTTAACTATAAACTCATTGAAATTTCCTTTGAAACCCTGCACATCCAATGTTACAAATTTTTGTTGTTCCATTTCACTTAGACAACTTTTTTAATTTCGCCGGTCACTGGAGTGTATTCAATCAACTTATCGTGTATAAGTATACAATAAGCTGATGTATTGGCCGGAATATTCGTTGATGTTTTAAATTCAATTCGAATATCAATTGGTCCAGTTTTTATCGCTTCGTTTTGATGAGTTACATCCACCATTATTATCGGAGCTGTATCTTTAAAGTCTTCAGGTAGCAACAGAGGTTGGGAATCGCGTGCAAAGTAGTTTTGTTGAAATTTCAAATACTGTATTCAAATACATAAAGCAGAGCATAACGATCACGGTCAAAATTCAGATTGAGATCATCATAGGGATATGTATTAGAATTTAAGTGTACTTTTACATCGGTTAGATGGCAATGTTGAAATTTTTGATTTCGTCGAAAGGCAATAAGTATGAAGCGTGATGATTGTTTCCTTGAGTGAGTACCGGATTGAAATGACAATCCCAACTACGGAATGCCATTAATAAAGGTTTTCCACTTTGGATCGTTTGAAAGAGTTGTAGTTTTGCAAAATCAGCCAACTGTACATGAGGAATTTTCCATGTGATATTAGTTATTGTTAATTTTATATTTTCGGTGGCAACAGTTGAATAAACAGCATTTTCATCGGATTTCGATCTCAGTAGTATAAGTTCATGTTTAGAATTTAAAATAATTTTGTTAAAGTCTTCAGCAAATCCCAATAGCATTTTCAATGGTACACAAAAATTAAAATATCCCTTCTTTATTTCAAGTTCATTCTTTGAAAACCATCCAGCATTTGTGAGGATGTTACTTTGATTCGAATTTAATGAGACATAATCTTTTACTGTTGTAGTTACACCCAAGTGACGCGTACGATCGATCTCTAATCCATTAACTTCATAGCGAATTTCATCAAACATGAATGCAACACAATTGTTTTTTAATCTTACATTGGCTGTTGCGCCTCCATTTTCTAAGGTAACTGTACCTTCAATGTAAATTAAACTCTCACTGGGTAGAAGGTAAAGATCTTGATTTTGAACGGCTATCCGTATCTCGTCATTGCTGTTATATGATTGTAAATATGGTGAATAGCTATGGTATTCCTTTTTAATAATACTGTTATCGTAGAGCGGTGTTTGTAAAACATCAAGTATTTGACTCATTTTAATTTCAGTTTGTCTTTAGATTTAAGCCCAAAGATTTTAGAAACTCTTTATTTTCAAATGACAGCTTTTTACGTTGTAGAGCGTTTTGAGTTGTTTGCGACTTTGACGACCTTGTCAGTTCAAATGGTAAAGAAGAAGTGACTGTAGTTGCAGCTGGGTATGCGCTTTTATTATACACAATCATTGCTCCTGCGGTTTTAGGTGAAGTCTGAGTGTTATTGTTTCTCCGCAAAAATTAATTAGATTACCGTTTTGGTCAACGATTTTCACAGTAATTGAACTTATCTGTCTGGTGTTTACTGGCAAATAGATTACATTTTTAGGGATCTCGTCTATTTTATAGCCAGGACTAACATTTAATGCAAACATATGTATTGTATGAGCTGGTATGTTGTTAATGTAGGCGCCGCTAATTATGTCGCACTCAATGTGTAATGCGTTTATTTTCCTTATATACACGGGTAAGTCTGATGTATGTAGTTTTCCTGCTTCCAATACTTTTTTACTGAAACCCAATAGTGGCCCAATGGTGCGTTCTTTATTAAAGAAAATGTTATTTTTACTGGATCCTACGACTGCTTGCAGTGTATTGGGGTTGGCGGATATTTCCAGTTTCTCATTTGGATCTATACTAAAATATTTATTTTGAATAAATTCAGCAATGTCGTCAAGTTCGTATGAACCGACAGGAATCTCAATGCTACGATCGCCAATGTGAAATAAATTATTTTCGTAATCAACATTCGGTATAATGTGATAACTATGAAAGTCTACGAGACCACACACATACTTTCCCTCTAAATCTATGGGTGGAAAATAATTAGCCGATAAAATGGATTTATTTCCACTTAAAGTAAGAGTTATTGACATCTTGGAAGTTGATTGAGTAATGAAATGAAAAGTCAGATGCAATCTTTTTTATTTACAATTTTTTAATAATAATAATGTTATTACTATATGAACAATATACATATTTAAAAAAAAAAAAATATTTATTACAATTTTATAAAATTTCATTTTTATCGATCCAAGAATTGTGATCATTGCTAAATCCTAGCCACTTGACAAAAATTTGCTTGCCTTTAGTTTTAAGAACTTTTTCCACCAGATATATGCTGGGATATTTTGTTTTCAGTAGTTCACTTTCGTAGAATCCTCCTCTAATTGGATTCCCTTGATAGTCTTCAAGAATATACGTTGTTGGGTTTGTAATTCTTATATTTTTGATTTTGAATATTTCTGTTGTCCAGTTCGGTGTATAGCCTTTCTCAAAAATGTGTTTATATTTACTTATACGCACATAATCTCCTATCCGAAACTTTGGCTTTCTAAATATTTTCAAGTTGTTTTTTAAATTTTAGTTTTTTTTATTAAAACGTTCAACAATTGACGCCTTTAAAACACTGTACGAAGAATGTTGATGTTGTATTTTTTTCATTAAATTTTGAAATTTTCCGTTGAAGAATTCTTTGCCGTCATCGGTTTGTAAATTGCTTGGTTTTCGTCTTAAATCTAGTATGGATTTCATGGCTTTAGTAACATCAATAGCGTTTTTAGATTTTAAGGGTACAATCCAGCCATATTTCGAGAATGTGTCTATTTACAGTTAGAAGAAAGCGGTATCCATCATTATATGTAGAATAACTACCCATTTCCACTAAATCTGCTTGCCAGAGGTCATCTATTTCCTTGGTTATTACTCGCCTTCGCTTAAAGTTCTTACGAGCTTGTCTGTGAAGCTCCTCTACTAAACCTCTCTTCATTTTTTACTAAACTTAAGATTAAATCAACAACTTTCTTTTCTATTTCAGCTATTGACTTTCCTTTATTTAGTTCTTCATTTACGATACTTGTAAACCGCTCAACCCCTTCGCTTATATCATCTACATAATTCTTGTTATTACTGTCGACGTGTTGGTTCGTGATTCGGAATTTTACATATGTATATTATTGCAACGACTCTAAGTATTCTATCACTTAGTATATGAATTTCGTTTTTGAAATAATCCCTTATCTGAGTAGTACTATTTTCAACAAGTGACTGAAGATTTTGTCATTGTCCAAATTGAATCCCAAGGCTCTTGTAAAATTTCTTTTTAATTTATTGTTTAATGACTTCTCTATGGAATAATGACCGAACTTGTCGACGCTCATTTTACAATTATATATACATATTTATGGAAATTGTGGTTATTTATATGATGATTATACAATTAGCTTCCCTAAGTTCTTCGAGTATTGAAACTATTTCGTTGTTGTGATTGGTGTGTCCTGCAGATTGTGATGATACTAATAGCCTTAACCTATCTACCAACTCATTTGGATCATCCCAATATATGTATATAGTTTGGTTGTCCTTGTTAACACTCATTAAACCGCTTCCCTTAGTTTGATTTTGTGAGGTAGTCAATGGAGTTATCTCACTGAATAATGGCTTTATGATGTCGGTGTATTTGAAGGCTCTGCTTCCCTTTGCTCGTTCATTGCTGTTAAAATTAAGTTTGTGAGCACTAGTATTTACTAAAATACTTTTGTAAGCTTGTAGATCTTTATCGTCATATTTTGATGGTTCTTTGCTGAATAATAATTGTAGCAATCCGGGTGTAAGGTTCCAACTATTATCGGATATTATTATTTTATCATCGCGTAATGAGAAAGGGCTATTACCGATTCGCCATTTACCATCAGATCCCTTGTATGGGCCATATGTGGTATCCAACTGATTCTGTTGTTCTAAGTCGAAATAGAGAATTGATTCAGTAGATTTTGGATCGTCGCTTGTAGTATCGAGTCCAGAGAATAATTTTGTTTCGCTTGATTTATTCACCTTGATTTATTCATCTTCTGCATCTTCTATTTGAGAGAAAAAGTCGCCGTCTTCTTCGTCATTACTATTGATAAGAGTTTCGTTTGAAAAATCGACTTTTCGTGCTTTAGCTGGAGTACTTGTTTTCACTTTTAGTGGTACCTTATTGTTTTTAATGTTATGCTTATCCTTATTATAATTTGTATTGGAGTGCTTGACTATTTCTTTTAGAGGTTTTGTGATGTGGCTAAATGTCTTTTCTAATTCATTCTCTAAATCTGCTTTTCCTAATTTTATATTCTTAAATTTCTGTTTTAATATGCGTCTAGTTTTGATCAAGTCTTTTAATATTGTGTCATCCATTTTAGCAACAACATACAATATATCAGATCAGCTTTTAAACAGCTCTTGAACAGCTTTGAACGCCTTTTAAACAGCTCTTGAACAGCTCTTGAACAGCTTTGAACACCTTTTAAACAGCTCTTGAAAAGCTTTGAACACCTTTTAAACAGCTCTTGAACAGCTCTTGAACAGCTTTGAACACCTTTTAAGCAGCTCTTGGACAGCTCTTGAACCGCTTTGAACACCTTTTGAACAGCTCTAAACACCTTTTGAACAGCTTTTGAACACTCTAAACACCTTTTGAACAGCTTAGTTATATCAATGTTATCAGTTGAAAGCTAAGTAGCATACTAATATGAATATAATGGTATCCAGCCATATTATAGGTGAATGTATGTATCAAATCCCTTTCTATAACGTCCACTATCAATTGGATCGTCTTTGCGTATTACAAGAAATCCATATTTATCTTTCCAACATTCTCCGCATATATTAATAAATTTTTTATAAGCCATATCTGTTCCGACATGATCATTGTATATGTGCTTCATGTTCATTTCATCTTGCTTAAACATAATAATCATATTGGCATTATCGCGCACCAAATGCTTGGGAATTCTTATATATGTTTGGCATAAGTAAAAACAATCAATACATTTGTGTCTGCCCATACAAAAGTATTCTCGAATGTTGTTTTGCTTCTCACAAGCTACATCATCGAATATCATTATTGAGTTGGTTTTTGCTTCATCTGGCTTGAGCACTTCTTCGTTTTCGGAAAACGTAAAGAATCCCATATTTTGAATTGGTTTTATTAACCGTTTTAGATATTCATATTTCGGTTGATATAATGATTTTGAGTACAAATATATGTTGGCAAACTTTAGTCCATTTGGGCTTTCTATTAAACTCAACATAACATTAGTCTTTTCACAATTTGAGGGTCCTGCAATAAGACATCGAATTGAATTCGGCAGGAGGAAACTGTGCCTGGATTTAGCCACATTATTAGTAACAAGGTCCATATTTTTCACAGTAATATTTTTGTCTTGCTTGACGAACCGCATTTCAGCTTATGATATAAATAAGCAATAATCACACCTTTATATTCATTTATATCGAAACAGTTCAATTGGAGAGTTATATAAAATGGTCATCCTTTATAAAAATAATTTCAGTCTATATCAACCAGTAATTGGAAGAGGTCTTTTAAATAAAGCTATAAATTCTCTACCAGTTGAACTTCATTTACCAGGCTATCAATTTTGTGGCCCAGGAACTAAACTAAAAGAACGCTTAGAAAGAGGTGATAAAGGAATCAATCCACTGGACGCTGCATGTAGAGAGCACGACATTGCTTATAGTAATACACAGAACTTGGATGAGCGTCACGAAGCAGATAAAATATTAGCTGAAAAGGCGTGGCAAAGAGCAAAATCAAACGATAGTAAATATAGTGAGCGAATAAACGCATGGTTAATAGCCAAAGCAATGAAAGCTAAAGTCAAATTCGGTATGGGGAACGAGCTAAATAAGAACCTTAAGAAAATAAAGAAAAAGGCGAAAAGATGCTGTGCAAAGAAAATTTTTACAAAAACTGTTAGAAATGCATTGAAAATTATCAAGCAACGAAAACCAGAAGATATCCCTAATGCTATTCAATTGGCGCAAGATATCCCTAATGCTATTAAATTTTTTTTTTTGAGTAGTTCTCGAACGTGGAACGCATGCGATGTCGATCGGTTTGATATGGCCAGACGAGCTGAGCGTAGATGAAATTCGACTCCAAATCTTTCCGTATCTTCGTTATTAAAATAGACCGTATCTTTTTTAAGCATCAAAAAATTGTGCAGCACTATTGTGGCCAACACAATTTTGTCAACGCCACCATCGCTTTGGCTCCCTAAAGCTCCGACGTCAACAAAAGTGAAGTAGTAGTTTGCATCGCAGTCTGCCATCAGGACTACGCTGAAGTGCCGCTTATAGTTAAAGTAAAGCGATGCGCTTTTTTTGGGCTTTATAATGTTTATGTGCTTGCCGTCGATGGCTCCTAAGCAGTTGGGCATTCCACTCTTTACGAAAAAATTTTCGGATATTTTCTGCCAATCTATAAAACTTGGAGGCGCTACATATACTCCATATAACTCACTCCATATCGCATCGCGGGTTTCATAGATAATTGTGAGGACCGTTGAGAAGCCCAGTTTGTGTGTCCATGCAAGGACTTGCACATTGCAACCTTGCACCAGATATCTGTAAGACTGAACTGGTTAATAATTTTCTTTAACGTTGTTGACTGCAATACTTACAGAAGTGTTATGGACAGCCTGACATCTGGTGCAATTGCTTTGCGTTGGGAGTTCTTCATCAACTTTTCTCGAAGAAGAATGAGCAAGCACCGAAAATTTGCAGAATCCATCCTAGTTGCAATAAAAAAATGCTCTGCATCATTTAATATTTGTTGCTTTGTGCCAGTTTCAAAGAAGCCTACGGCATCTCTATTTATGTTAAGTGGACGAACCCACCACCTCCGTCGCGTTTTTCCATAGCTTGCAAAAAGGCTTTGTACGCCATGGCAAGCAACACTGACAATTCCAAAAGTGCTTGGATAGCATCCTTTGCTTCTTGCTCGTTCATTTTTCACTTATTTTGATTTTATTATTATATTATTTTACTTTTAAACTTTACAAAACAATTTTATTAGCGATTTGTCATTTCATAAGGTAAAATTTGAAAATTTGCGTTGTGGGGGTGTCACTAGGCACCTTAACACCAATTTATTTATGTAAATATTTAACGAAATTTTTATTATTGTTATTACAAGCTATTTATTTCTGAAATATGAAAATATACGGCATTTCTATTTAAAAAAATTACTCAAAATATTTATCAATTGCTAAAAGAAATGGAAAATCCTCTAAAAAAGGTTGCTGGAGAAAATGTAAGAAACAGTTGAAGGTTTTCTAAGGCGGCCTCAAGTGGCCTATTGTTACACCACCATTAAGAATTTATGGAATATGGAATTTTTGTTGCTGAGCAACAGTTGCCCAGCCATTATAATTAACGCCATGGAATTTCTTGTTGCCTGGAAAAGTTGCTGTATCCTGTTGCTCCGATTGTGTTCAACGCTTAATCAGGCCTTTAACCCTGATCAGAAACAGAAGCAGGTGCAACAATTTATCTAAATCTCTCTGCATTTATCTAAAGCACTGCCCAAGAGCAGTCATTCGGCTACACAATTTTTGACTGGCATAATATGTACATATACATTTAGAGCAGTGCTGGACAAAACTTATACAATCATATTTTGTACATGTGTGAAGCGTTGAGAGAGGTTGTTTTGCGGAAAAATTCTCTCTGCGCGGTGCACTGAGAAGATTGTTGTTTGGGGGTTGTTAAACTTTAAATCATACAAATGATTTTGCAATGAAATTGGGTTTACTATTTCTCAATTTATTCCTAATTCAGATTTTGAAACATATTTTTTAATAGCAGACCTAAACTTAAATATTAATTGTGCCCTTTTTTCATTAATAACCTTATCAAAATCTAAATGACACGTTCTATAGTGTCTCTTTACAAAAAATTTAGATGCGCGTCCCACCTTTTTATAGCAAATCATGCATTGCGGTTCGCCTAAAAATTTTCAAAGAAAAAATAGTGATTCTTCCATTCCTTATTAAACATTTTGCTCAGTGCACTCATAAAATAGTCTGGTGCGTTCTTACTTGCTTGAAGTCTGCACGTCGACTGACTCACTTGATACGAACGATCGCTAGTGTCGGTGTGAAAACCCGAAGACATGATTTTTAAACAGCTTCCTTCAGTTTTTTATTTAAAATGGGATGGTATGTTGAATAATGACGTCAATTTGCAATCTTAACTAGCGCCTAGACTATCTCAAGTAATACTTAGATCATTTTCTTTGTGATCCTGATTTTCACAGAGAGACTGACGAACGGACAAAGCAAAATCAAATCAGGACGTGACGTTGATTCGCCTTCCGCATTAACGAGGGGAAATTGACTACCCCTCCTATACGATTTAGTTCTTTTCTAGACTCAAACTACACTCAAAGCTTTTTTATGCATCATATGTGGAACACCCAGTATATTGTGTATTATAATTATTATTGTAACAATAAATTATTAAAAACGTACATTGCTAATATCTTCCATTCCATTCCAAATATAAGCACAGCAGTTTCCCACTACGCAAAACAAAAGTCATAGGAAAAACTTAAGTGCATACTGTCGCAAAAACTAATTTAAACTCATTTCAAAATGTTTTTTGTTGTTTTACATTTTTTTACTCTGTGTGCGTCGTGCGTCAATGAAATTTACTTCATTTGTTTATTTGCACCATTCATGTCGTGTGGACCTTATGTCCTTGGGGAAAACATGTCTCTATTGTTTCGTCAAGCAAATGGTTTTGTTTGGAAACATTTTTTCTCAAGATTTTCATAAATTTGATTGTATATTATATACAAATAGTAATTTTTTCTCCCGAGGAGATATTTGACAGCCGCTCTTTTAATGCATAAAGCTAAAGTATTCCAAGGAAATTTACACACATAATATCATAAGACAAATTAAATCAAATTTTGGAACTATGGAAATTACTTAATTATTACACTGAATTCTAAAATGAAAGTTAAAAGGGAAGAATTTACATAAAAAATCATTTTAAAAGCCAATAATAGTCCCTTCTTAGCATGGGATATTTGGGCTAATCTATTGTATTATACTACATATATGAATAATAACTACTTCGAATTTTTCATTATCTGTTATATTTGTGGCTCCAAACTTAAACCGCTTAACTTAAGTTAGGGCGAAAATGAGTCCTTGCCACTATTAAATTCAGCTGTTAATCTAATTTCAATATTTTTTATAGTTGTAGCAATTTTATTATAGAAATTCTTTTATAAAAACCATATATCCTAAGTTAAATTTTCAGAAACATAATTTTAGAATAACACCATAACTTAAAATATATTTTAGAATATTTCAACATTAATTTCCTTATTTGATATTGACCATTACATTATGAAATTTTCGGTATTGAATAACACCCTAAGTCGAGATAATGCATTTGTTGTGTGCAATCTTAAATTTCTTAGTTATATCAAAACTCGATTTTAGTTACATTTACAATAAATAATACATCCCTAAGTTGACTTATCATTATTATACTCTACACACGAAGTGATGAGGGTATATTCACTTTGTGCTTCTGTTTGTAACGCATTAAAGGAGGCGTGGCAGGTATGCAAAAGTATATAATATATATTCTTAATCAGCGTCTCCTCCTGAGTCTATTTAGCCCTGTCCGTCCATCTGTCTGTCTGTGGAAATCACGATTACAAGAGAACGAATAAAAAAACTTGGCACGAATATTATTAGAAACTAAAAAATCGGACCATTGCCACGCCTACTTTTTATAGTAAATATAAATTCATCCATGCTTATAGCATAATTTTTCAGATTGTAGAACGAATTTGCGCTTGAAATTTTGTTCACAAGTCCACTGTCTCTGACCAAATCAGACTACAAAAATGGGCGTGGTTCGCCCACTAATTAAATAAAACTCAATTACAGGAGAACGAGATATTTTCATAAAATTTGGCACGAATACTCTCTTTCATCACAGGCTATTTGAGATTGAAAAGACCAGTCCGATGTTAACACTCTTCCTGGTAGTACTACATTTCGTTATTTGTAAACCAGTAAGAAAGCTATATTCGGTCTGACCATATCTTAGATACCCTACACCTAAAAGTTTTGAAAAAATTTAAACTGAAACTTGAGGAAATATGTGGTTATAAGGAAAGCTACTTTATAATGTATATGAATATGTGTTTAGGCCTAGAAATACCGCGGTGACCCTGCAAACTCTGTTACAGCTGCAACTCGTGCTAGTGCTAGCTCAAAAAACTAGGGACGTGTGCTTCTGAAATCCTTTATCAAAATGTCAGAGGACTCAATACTAAAATGACTGACCTCTTATTAAAAAGCTTTGACATTGATTATAACGTCATTGTTCTTATCGAAACTTGGTTTAAACCAAATGTACATAACTTGGAGATATTGTCTGAAGCCTATACTGTCTATCGTAAAGACCGTGACCCATCTTTAACTCATTTAACCAGAGGCGGAGGTGTTCTGATTGCAGTTGACTCTACCTACTTTTCGCGAGAGGAAGTAATTAGCTGCGATAAGGAAATAGACTTCTGCAGTGTATACGTGAAGATTGGCTCTTTAAATATCTTTGTTACATGTTCCTACATCCCACCTAATTCTCCTTACATTATGTATATCAAGCACATCGGCTGCATAAGTAAAGTGCCTGATAAACTGGGACCTACCGACCATCTATTAGTGCTGGGCGACTTCAACCTGCCTCATGTTAGTTGGGAAAAATGTGATGATTCCTTGATTCTATTACCGGCTTCTGATATTGAAAATTACACGACTCTTCTGAATGACATTTTATCGAGAGGTCTGTACCAAATAAACTCTATACCAAATAATTATGGTCGCTGGTTAGATTTAATCTTTGTCGATGATATAGATATTTTTGAGTTATCGAAAACGGCGCCTTTAGTACTATCAGAAGATATTTATCACCCTACGTTGAAATTAACAGTTTCACAGCACCCAGAACATGCTCATAGATCCAATAAATGCAGCACTGCTATGAGGAGGGAATTTTGTTTCCGTAAAGCCAATATCGTGACAATGAAGTCTTACCTCCAAAACATTAATTTGGAATCTTTATTTCTTTTTTATTGCTCTGATTTCATTGCTATGTGGTTGTTGTAGTTCTTTTTCTTCAGCTGGCAGACGTACTTTTAGAAATTTTTGCACAGAATCATAATGTAAACAAACGTAATTAGTCATTTAGAACACGTACGAACTTGTTTGCATATTGAACTTTGAATGGATGCGAAATGGCGGGGTAGTAGGTTTGCTATGTGGTTGTTGTTGTTGTTCTTTTTCTTCAGCTGGCAGACGTACGGTTAGAAATTTTAGTTTTTGCACAGAATCGTAATGTAAACCAACACCCATAAGCATAAAATTAGCTCCATCGAGTATAAAGGGTCAATTGTAAATGTGTCGTCAAAGTCTTATCCACCAAAGTCTCAAAGCGCTCTACAACCAAAAAAAAAGTTGTGAAATTAAGTGACAATTCGGAGAAGTAAAGTGAAAAGTTAAATATAGTATTTAAAATATTACTAAAATATAAACAAATTTAACAACAATTAAAAGAAAAGTGTTCTAATACAACATCCAATCTAAACAATCTAATCTAATATAAAACAAGTGAAATATTTGCAACAAAAATAAAAATGAAGAGCTTCATATGCAATGTTTGTGGGCAGGAGTTCACTGCAATGCGCAGCCTCAAAAGGCATGTGCAAGGGCAACATGAAAGTGTGGTATTCCAGTGTGAAGAATGTCATCAACATTTTCCAAGACTGGATAATATGCGTAGACACAAAAAATTAGCCCACAAAATATCCAATGCAACTTCATCATCATCAGCACCATCATCAACATCTGTAGCAGCACCATCATCATCATCGCTAGCCGCAGCATCATCATCATCCACATCTATAACAACAGCACCTTCATCATCATCAACATCAAGAGCAGTACAATGGCTACTAGTTAAAGCTAACGAGAACGTTCGTTGCCCAAATTGCAATGTTTCTCGAAGAGACTGGAACCATCACATCAAAACATTGAAGCATAAGAGGAATTGTTGGATGAAAATTGACGGTGCTCTCAAATGCATAACATCATCTTTCCGGAATAGAATTCAAACCCTGATATTCCAAAATGAGGATTCCGGAAAAGTTTTTTGAGAAGGCTCAAAATATAGTAGCCAAAGAGCTAGTAACAACGTTAGACAAGCATACATCCTATAAGTTCAACATGCAATTGTATGCGGAATATTTCAAAGTTTTGGATGACGATGAAATGGTGGTTGAAATCAAATCATTTCAAACCAAAATGAAATTAATTCAAAAATATGAAGATATAAGCGACATATACAATGATATGTGCCAAAAAATCAGCTATAAAATGGGCGAGTTCCAGGAAAGGGACAGTGGATGGTGCCTCCTTAGAATATGTAACCTGGAGGTGAACATATAGGTATCCACCGTTGAAGGGATCGTCATACATCGCACTACCCAAATCCCTGCAGAAGAAGCACGCCTGCGTGAATATACAAAACGATGATCCCCAAAGACCACAAAATTATGGGATCAACAGCATCGAAGCTGATCTCATAGTTCTGGATAATGGAGCCGTAATAAACTTTGTGGAATTGACGTTCCCCATGTCAACAACAAAAATTGATCACTTTGAAAAGCAGAATCCTAACATAAGCATCAACATGTTTGGATTTGATGAAGTTTCGGGCAACATCGAGGGACCTTATCATTGCACAAAGCAGGAGAAGGTGCAGCATATAAACCTGTTGCAGTTGCAGGAAGGAGAGCGGTTCCACTATGTGTGGATTAAAAATATTTCAAGGTAATTATAATTATATAACAATTTAAATTTTTGTTTTTATATTAACTTTCTTATATTAAGTACTATAATTATAAATATTCCAACTAATTTTATTTTTTTTTCTTTTGTTACAGATTGCTAAAACATCAAAGCACGAGCCATTGCAGACAGCTTTATTTATGCAACAGCTGCCTACAGTACTCTCACAATGAGAGTACGCTACAACAACATAAACTGGTGTGCGGGAGGATGGTTACAGAGATGCCGTCGATGGATAAGGCGGTAATTAATTTTAAATATTATAACCATAAATTATATGTACCATTCGTTGTCTATGCAGACTTCGAATGTGTACTAAGTAGCGTAGATTTAGACTTAGCGAATAATACTAGAAATATAAGTAAGCATATACCTATAGGTTTTAGTTATTATATTAGTTGTAATTATAATAGTATGCCCCCAAAAAATTTGTAGAATATTTAGTTAGTGATATAAGATATATTTATAATAATTATTTAAGTGTAATTAAACCAATAAATTTTTTGTCTAATGAAGAGGTAAAACTCCAAAAAGACTCAAATTCTTGTCATATTTGCGAACAAGAATTGGGGGCTGATAGAGTGGCAGACCATTGCCATCTTACTGGAAAGTACAGGGGGCCGGCACATAACGAATGCAATTTAAAATTTCAAATTGCAAAGTTTGTGCCTGTATTTTTCCATAATTTTTCTGGATATGACTGCCACCTCGTCATCAAAGAATTGAATTTATTTGAGGGTGATATTAATGTTATCCCCTTAAATAAGGAATTGTATGTATCCCTTTCCAAACGTATACAAGTAAGCGAAAAGAAAACAATCGAAATCAGATTCTTGGATTCTTTTCGTTTCATGACATCGAGTTTGGATGCATTAGCGCAAAATTTGTCATCAAGTGATTTCAAAATAGTGCGGCAAATGTATCCAAACGATGATGAGTTTACATTACTAACAAGAAAAGGTGTATTCCCATACGAATACATCAACTCGGTCGATCGTCTGAAGGAAACCTCTCTTCCTACTCAGGATGAATTTTTCAGTCATTTGACAAATAAGACTTGTTCTACTGAGGATTATGAACACGCGGTTAAAGTATGGCAACAGTTTAAATGTCGAACACTTGAAGATTACATGCTATTATATTTGAAAACAGATGTTTTAATCTTGACTGACGTTTTCGAAAATTTTAGAAAAGTGTGTAAAAAAATTTATAATCTTGATCCTTGCCAATATTACACAGCTCCAGGTTTATCGTGGGATGCAATGTTGAAAACAACAAAGATAAACCTGGAACTCTTCACTGATATTGACATGCACCTTTTCGTGCAAAAAAGTATTCAAGGCGGCATTATCCAATGTAGCACTAGGCATTCCAAGGCAAATAATAAGTATATGACGGGGTACGATGAAAGTAAACCATCAACATATTTAACATATTTGGATGCCAACAATCTGTATAGATGGGCAATGTCGCAATATTTACCTTATGGGGGATTCGAATGGGTGGAAAATATTGACCAATTCAACGTTTTTAAAATTCCATTCGATTCTCCCATCGGATACATACTTGAAGTTGATTTGGATTACCCACAGAATTTACAGATGTACATAATGATTTACCATTTTGTGCTGAGAATACAACTGTGGGTAATTCAAAGTGTAAAAAGTTGATTACTGACTTAACCAACAAAACTCGCTATGTTATTCATTATAGAAATCTTCAGCAATGTATAGAAAATGGTATGTTGTTGAAGAAAGTATATAAAATATTGAAATTTAAGCAGTCTTGTTGGTTAAGTGAATATATCAATCTAAATACCCATCATCGCAGTTTAGCAAAGAATACTTTTGTAAAGAATTTTTTCAAACTGCTAAACAACGCGGTGTATGGAAAGACTATGGAAAACGTAGACAAGCGTAAAGACGTCAAAATAGTAACCGATGGGGAAAGTAGGGGAAGGCGGTTAGGAGCCCGAGCGCTAATTGCCAAACCAAACTTCACAGCTGTACACAGTTTACAGAAGATATGGTTGCTATACAAATGTCTAGAGCTCGCTCTGTCTACAATAAACCCATATATTTAGGATTTGTTGTTCTCGAGTTATCAAAATGGAAAATGTATGACTTCCATTATAATTACATGAAACCCAAATTTACAACAAATCTCAAATTAAATTATATGGACACTGATTCTTTTATTTATTCTGTTCAGTGTGAAGATTTCTATAGGGATATTCGAGATGATATCGATTCAAAGTTTGATACGTCTGAATATCCCGTGGATAATGTGTATGGTTTCCCCCTTAGAAACGCCAAAGTCCTTGGTATGATGAAGGATGAGAATAAGGGGGAAATTATGCAAGAGTTTATTGGGCTCAGGTCAAAAATGTATTCAATAAGTGTAGAAAATAACGTAGAGATTAAGAAAGCAAAAGGTGTCAAACAATCAGTAGTAAGTAATTTAAGTTTAAAAGATTATAAAGATTGTCTTGTGATGACGCAAAATCCTGCGCCACACATTACTTCAAATTATTTTGAATTTTTCAATATATATATTTTTCTATTATTTTTATACTACCCATATATACATAATCTAATCTAATAAAATAATGTAATGAATTTAATAACGTATTAATATAAGGCAATAAATATAAGTGATAGTGAAATAAGAGGAAAATATGTTAAAATAACTAGAAATAAGTATATAAGTAAAATAAGAATTAGTCATAAGGAATACAAACGGTGACCAGAACGAACAACGCAGAACAACGCAGAACAACGCAGAACAATTCATGGAAATAACGGGACCAACAAGCACAAAAGCATTCCTACGAGAAAGAGCGAGAGAAGAGTGGACAAAGACATGCGTACACAGCGGAACAAAATCCGCGTACAAACATATAAAAGGAACGAGCTCAACCACAAGAGTCAGTCAGTTGCCAGCCTCGATGCGATCAACATCAGTCAGAGCTAACACCGTGGTAAGTAAAGTACACAGCCTATCCTCCTTCCGTCCTCCTTCTCTTATTAAACTGCCAGACTTGATAAGTTTCCAGAAATAAGAGAAGTACACAGCCTATCCTTCTCCCCTCCTCCTTCCCTTATTAAACTGGAGACTTGATAAGTTTCCAGAAATAAGAGAAGTACACAGCCTATCCTCCTCCCCTCCTCCTTCCCTTATTAAACTGGAGACTTGATAAGTCTCCGGAAATAAGAGAAGACTTCCTACCTACTCTCCTTCCTCTCCGACCAAGTGGGAAGATTTGATAAATCCTCCCGGTCTCCTGTCCTTCCATCCTTCGTACTTACTACCCGGGTGAGCACTCAGCAATCGCAGTCGGCACAGTCAACGCCTACAGAGCACAGTCAACGGCTACGCATACACTCTCGGAGCCCGGTCAGCGTCCACAACAGAGTCAGCGTACAGCCAACACCTACAGAGTACGGCTACGCATACACTCTCGGAGCCCGGTCAGCGTCCATCACAGAGTCAGCGTACAGCCAATATCTACAGAGCACGGTCAACGTCTACGCAAACTCGCAGAGCACGATCAACGGCTACACAAACTCTCTCAGAGCGCGACAACGGTTACGCATACCCTCTCAGAGCACGACAACTGCTACGCCTACTCTCTCGGAGCCCAGTCAGCGTCCACCACAGAGTCAGCGTACAGCCGATCACTCTCAGAGCACGAACAACGGCTACGCAAACTCTCTCAGAGTACGAACAACGGCTACGCGAACTCTCTCAGAGCGCGACAACGGCTACGCATACTCTCTCAGAGCACGACAACTGCTACGCCTACTCTCTCTGAGCTTAGCCAATACCTACACATACTCTCTGAAGGTACAGTCAGCGCCCACGTATATTCTCCGAGAACACAATCAACATACACACACTCAACATTACGAAGCCTGATTCCACGACACAACAACTCTGCTTACATGCGTCATTGTTCGTTCGAAGTCACCGTTTGTACACGTCATATACATATGTACCCAAACATTGAAGATTAGTTCAATAAAGATAAACTTATACTGAAGAGTACCCAAAATACAAATCTTTTCCTTTAACGAAATCCTGGACTCGCTGAGTTATATCCCGGCCTAAGAAACATCGTTACAGTCTAGTTAATAAGAAAATCATATATGGAGACATGTATGTATTTAGATCTAAGATACATGAAATATATAGACAACTAGTACATAAGATAGCTTTAAGCGCTTTAGATGATAAGCGTTTTATTAGAAATGATAGTATAAACACATATGTATGCATGGGGGCATTATAAAATAGATTTAGAGCAGGAGTTAGATATAGATGAAGATATGTTTATGGATATAGAAATATAGAATATTAATTATAACTATTATAAAAATAAATAAGAAAAAATTTGTAAATAGATTTAAGAAAAACATTTATTTTCAATCAATAAAATTATATATTAACATTTAAATCTTTTGCATTGCATTATAATCTTTTATTTATTATCAATGAAATTTCGGAGTAGGATTGCATTTTTCCAGCGCGCAATGCCCATTATGGGAATGGCATATTTTTTGTAGTAAGTATGTATCTCTAAGAGTTTCCAGATTCTCGCAACCAAATTCTTCCACATTCAATACAGGTTTCCCCAAAATTTCTTCAATCCATTTCGATTTTTCAACTCCCTTCACATACATATACACGTTTATGTTTAATATTTAATTTCAAGAAATTCTCAACGCTATTAAAAGAGATAGATCCATCGTTCCAACGAAATCCATGATGATTGCGATACAGTCAATTCGCCTGCTTTTTATATTTTAAAGATAAGTCTATAAATTCAAATGGTGGTTTGATGATAAAGTTTTGATATTCACTAAAGCTGAAGGTTACTGCCAACTCTTTAACTATAAACTCATTAAAATTTCCTTTGAAGCCCTGCACATCCAATGTTACAAATTTTTGTTGTTCCATTGCACTTAGACAACTTTTTTAATTTCGCCAGTCACTGGAGTGTATTCAATCAACTTATCGTGTAAAAGTATACAATAAGCTGATGTATTGGCCGGAATATTCGTTGATGTTTTAAATTCAATTCGAATATCAATTGGTCCAGTTTTTATCGCTTCGTTTTGATGAGTTACATCCACTACTATTATCGGAGCTGTATATTTAAAGTCTTCAGACAGCAACAGAGGTTGGGAATCGCGTGCAAAGTAGTTTTGTTGAAATTTCAAATACATATCATAAAGCAGAGCATAACGATCACGGTCAAAATTCAGATTGAGATCATCATAGGGATATGTATTAGAATTTAAGTGTACTTTTACATCGGTTAGATGGCAATGTTGAAATTTTTGATTTCGTCGAAAGGCAATAAGTATGAAGCGTGATGATTGTTTCCTTGAGTGAGTACCGGATTGAAATGACAATCCCAACTACGGAATGCCATTAATAAAGGTTTTCCACTTTGGATCGTTTGAAAGAGTTGTAGTTTTGCAAAATCAGCCAACTGTACATGAGGAATTTTCCATGTGATATTAGTTATTGTTAATTTTATATTTTCGGTGGCAACAGTTGAATAAACAGCATTTTCATCGGATTTCGATCTCAGTAGTATAAGTTCATGTTTAGAATTTAAAATAATTTTGTTAAAGTCTTCAGCAAATCCAAATAGCATTTTCAATGGTACACAGAAATTAAAATATCCGTTCTTTATTTCAAGTTCATTCTTTGAAAACCATCCAGCATTTTTGAGCATGTTACTTTAAATCGAATTTAATGAGACATAATCTTTTACTGTTGTAGTTACACCCAAGTGACGCGTACGATCGATCTCTAATCCATTAACTTCATAGCGAATTTCATCAAACATGAATGCAACACAATTGTTTTTTAATCTTACATTGGCTGTTGCGCCTCCATTTTCTAAGGTAACTGTACCTTCAATGTAAATTAAACTCTCACTGGGTAGAAGGTAAAGATCTTGATTTTGAACGGCTATCCGTATCTCGTCATTGCTGTTATATGATTGTAAATATGGTGAATAGCTATGGTATTCCTTTTTAATAATACTGTTATCGTAGAGCGGTGTTTGTAAAACATCAAGTATTTGACTCATTTTAATTTCAGTTTGTCTTTAGATTTAAGCCCAAAGATTTTAGAAACTCTTTATTTTCAAATGACAGCTTTTTACGTTGTAGAGCGTTTTGAGTTGTTTGCGACTTTGACGACCTTGTCAGTTCAAATGGTAAAGAAGAAGTGACTGTAGTTGCAGCTGGGTATGCGCTTTTATTATACACAATCATTGCTCCTGCGGTTTTAGGTGAAGTCTGAGTGTTATTGTTTCTCCGCAAAAATTAATTAGATTACCGTTTTGGTCAACGATTTTCACAGTAATTGAACTTATCTGTCTGGTGTTTACTGGCAAATAGATTACATTTTTAGGGATCTCGTCTATTTTATAGCCAGGACTAACATTTAATGCAAACATATGTATTGTATGAGCTGGTATGTTGTTAATGTAGGCGCCGCTAATTATGTCGCACTCAATGTGTAATGCGTTTATTTTCCTTATATACACGGGTAAGTCTGATGTATGTAGTTTTCCTGCTTCCAATACTTTTTTACTGAAACCCAATAGTGACCCAATGGTGCGTTCTTTATTAAAGAAAATGTTATTTTTACTGGATCCTACGACTGCTTGCAGTGTATTGGGGTTGGCGGATATTTCCAGTTTCTCATTTGGATCTATACTAAAATATTTATTTTGAATAAATTCAGCAATGTCGTCAAGTTCGTATGAACCGACAGGAATCTCAATGCTACGATCGCCAATGTGAAATAAATTATTTTCGTAATCAACATTCGGTATAGTGTGATAACTATGAAAGTCTACGAGACCACACACATACTTTCCCTCTAAATCTATGGGTGGAAAATAATTAGCTGATAAAATGGATTTATTTCCACTTAAAGTAAGAGTTATTGACATCTTGAAAGTTGGTTGAGTAATGAAATGAAAAGTCAAATGTCATTCTTTGTATATACAATTTTTAATAATAATGTTATTATATAAACAATATACATATTTAAAAATATATTTATTACAATTTTATAAAATTTCATTTTTATCGATCCAAGAATTGTGATCATTGCTAAATCCTAGCCACTTGACAAACACTTGGTTGCCTTTAGTTTTAAGAACTTTTTCCACTAGATATATGCTGGGATATTTAGGTTTCAGTAGTTCACTTTCGTAGAATCCTCCTTTAATTGGATTCCCTTGATAGTCTTCAAGAATATACATACGTTGTTGGTTTTGTAATTCTTATATTTTTAATTTTGAATATTTCTGTTGTCCAGTTCGGTGTATAGCCTTTCTCAAAAATGTGTTTTAATTTGCTTATACGCACATAATCTCCTATCCGAAACTTTGGCTTTCTAAATATTTTCAAGTTGTTGTAGGCAGTATCTAATAATAACTTTTCATTGGCTCGATTCACTTCAGTTGGAGCCATATTAATGGTTCGATGCTTTTTATGATTGTATTCGTTAATCAAACTTTTATACTTGTCAATCCATCGATATGATCCATGATAGCTAAATTCCTTCCACATCATCGGCTTTAACGTTCTATTAAAACGTTCAACAATTGACGCCTTCAAAACACTGTACGAAGAATAATGGTTGATGTTATATTTTTTCATTAAATTTTGAAATTTTCATGGCTTTAGTAACATCAATAGCGTTTTTAGATTTTAACGGTACAATCCAGCCATATTTCGAGAATGTGTCTATTACAGTGAGAAGAAAGCGGTATCCATCATTATATGTAGAATAACTACTCATTTCCACTAAATCTGCTTGCCAGAGATCATCTATTCCCTTGGTTATTACTCGCCTTCGCTTAAAGTTCTTACGAGCTTGTCTGTGAAGCTCCTCTACTAAACCTCTCTTCATAGACATATCAGGATTTTTATTCATTTTTGTATTTCCTGAAGCATTTTATCTTCTAATGCAACTTTGGATTTTCGGGTCTCCTCGATGATTTTCTCTTCTATTTCAGCTATTGATTTTCCTTTTTTTAGTTCTTCATTTACGAAACTTGTGAACCGCTCAAGCCCTTCGCTTATATCATCTGCATAATTCTTGTTATTACTGTCGACGTGTTGTTTCTTGTTTTGGAGTTTTACATATATTATTTCAACGACTTTAAGTATTCTTTTGCCTAGTATATCGATTTCGCTGTTAAAATAAGCCCTTATCTCAGTAGTACTATTTACAACAAGTGACTGAAGATTTTGTTTGACTTGCTTAATATCGTTTTCTTCTTTAAATTCAACCTTTATCTGTTTAATACTATCTGCAACAAGTAATTGATGATTTTTGTTAACTTTTTCAATGTCTTTATCTATTTTTTCCTTTACCAATGAGTTCTCTGCTTGAATTTGCATGTGAGTCTGTTTGATTTCTTTGTAAATATTTTGCTTTAGTAAATTGTTTTCTCTTTGAAATTCCACTTTGATTCGATTCATACTATCTTCAACAAATAATTTTGTTACTGCATCATTGTCTTCGACAGGAGCATTAATATTTCTTAACCGTTTCAATGGAGATTCAAGTTTTTATCATTGTCCCAATTGAATCCCAAGGCTCTTGTAAAATTTCTTTTTAATTTATTGTTTAATGACTTCTCTATGGAATAATGACCGAACTTGTCGACGCTCATTTTACAATTATATATACATATTTATGGAAATTGTGGTTATTTATATGATGATTATACAATTAGCTTCCCTAAGTTCTTCGAGTATTGAAACTATTTCGTTGTTGTGATTGGTGTGTCCTGCAGATTGTGATGATACTAATAGCCTTAACCTATCTACCAACTCATTTGGATCATCCCAATATATGTATATAGTTTGGTTGTCCTTGTTAACACTCATTAAACCGCTTCCCTTAGTTTGATTTTGTGAGGTAGTCAATGGAGTTATCTCACTGAATAATGGCTTTATGATGTCGGTGTATTTGAAGGCTCTGCTTCCCTTTGCTCGTTCATTGCTGTTAAAATTAAGTTTGTGAGCACTAGTATTTACTAAAATACTTTTGTAAGCTTGTAGATCTTTATCGTCATATTTTGATGGTTCTTTGCTGAATAATAATTGTAGCAATCCGGGTGTAAGGTTCCAACTATTATCGGATATTATTATTTTATCATCGCGTAATGAGAAAGGGCTATTACCGATTCGCCATTTACCATCAGATCCCTTGTATGGGCCATATGTGGTATCCAACTGATTCTGTTGTTCTAAGTCGAAATAGAGAATTGATTCAGTAGATTTTGGATCGTCGCTTGTAGTATCGAGTCCAGAGAATAATTTTGTTTCGCTTGATTTATTCACCTTGATTTATTCATCTTCTGCATCTTCTATTTGAGAGAAAAAGTCGCCGTCTTCTTCGTCATTACTATTGATAAGAGTTTCGTTTGAAAAATCGACTTTTCGTGCTTTAGCTGGAGTACTTGTTTTCACTTTTAGTGGTACCTTATTGTTTTTAATGTTATGCTTATCCTTATTATAATTTGTATTGGAGTGCTTGACTATTTCTTTTAGAGGTTTTGTGATGTGGCTAAATGTCTTTTCTAATTCATTCTCTAAATCTGCTTTTCCTAATTTTATATTCTTAAATTTCTGTTTTAATATGCGTCTAGTTTTGATCAAGTCTTTTAATATTGTGTCATCCATTTTAGCAACAACATACAATATATCAGATCAGCTTTTAAACAGCTCTTGAACAGCTTTGATCGCCTTTTAAACAGCTCTTGAACAGCTCTTGAACAGCTTTGAACACCTTTTAAACAGCTCTTGAAAAGCTTTGAACACCTTTTAAACAGCTCTTGAACAGCTCTTGAACAGCTTTGAATACCTTTTAAGCAGCTCTTGGACAGCTCTTGAACCGCTTTGAACACCTTTTGAACAGCTTTTGAACACTCTAAACACCTTTTGAACAGCTTAGTTATATCAATGTTATCAGTTGAAAGCTAAGTAGCATACTAATATGAATATAATGGTATCCAGCCATATTATAGGTGAATGTATGTATCAAATCCCTTTCTATAACGTCCACTATCAATTGGATCGTCTTTGCGTATTACAAGAAATCCATATTTATCTTTCCAACATTCTCCGCATATATTAATAAATTTTTTATAAGCCATATCTGTTCCGACATGATCATTGTATATGTGCTTCATGTTCATTTCATCTTGCTTAAACATAATAATCATATTGGCATTATCGCGCACCAAATGCTTGGGAATTCTTATATATGTTTGGCATAAGTAAAAACAATCAATACATTTGTGTCTGCCCATACAAAAGTATTCTCGAATGTTGTTTTGCTTCTCACAAGCTACATCATCGAATATCATTATTGAGTTGGTTTTTGCTTCATCTGGCTTGAGCACTTCTTCGTTCTCGGAAAACGTAAAGAATCCCATATTTTGAATTGGTTTTATTAACCGTTTTAGATATTCATATTTCGGTTGATATAATGATTTTGAGTACAAATATATGTTGGCAAACTTTAGTCCATTTGGGCTTTCTATTAAACTCAACATAACATTAGTCTTTTCACAATTTGAGGGTCCTGCAATAAGACATCGAATTGAATTCGGCAGGAGGAAACTGTGCCTGGATTTAGCCACATTATTAGTAACAAGGTCCATATTTTTCACAGTAATATTTTTGTCTTGCTTGACGAACCGCATTTCAGCTTATGATATAAATAAGCAATAATCACACCTTTATATTCATTTATATCGAAACAGTTCAATTGGAGAGTTATATAAAATGGTCATCCTTTATAAAAATAATTTCAGTCTATATCAACCAGTAATTGGAAGAGGTCTTTTAAATAAAGCTATAAATTCTCTACCAGTTGAACTTCATTTACCAGGCTATCAATTTTGTGGCCCAGGAACTAAACTAAAAGAACGCTTAGAAAGAGGTGATAAAGGAATCAATCCACTGGACGCTGCATGTAGAGAGCACGACATTGCTTATAGTAATACACAGAACTTGGATGAGCGTCACGAAGCAGATAAAATATTAGCTGAAAAGGCGTGGCAAAGAGCAAAATCAAACGATAGTAAATATAGTGAGCGAATAAACGCATGGTTAATAGCCAAAGCAATGAAAGCTAAAGTCAAATTCGGTATGGGGAACGAGCTAAATAAGAACCTTAAGAAAATAAAGAAAAAGGCGAAAAGATGCTGTGCAAAGAAAATTTTTACAAAAACTGTTAGAAATGCATTGAAAATTATCAAGCAACGAAAACCAGAAGATATCCCTAATGCTATTAAATTGGCGCAAGGTGTAATCAAAAAGTCTTTTGGACGTAAAAAATCCCTGATAGATATTCCACGTGTTATACCTATTCCCAAAGTAGGAGGTTTTCTACCACTAGTACCAATTTTAACAGCCCTTGGAGCCGTTGGTGGTTTAGCATCTGGTGGTGCTGCAATCGCGAAAGCAATTAATGAAGCCAACTCTGCCAGAAAACAATTGAAAGAAGCAAATCGACATAATCAAACTATGGAAGCAATTGCTATTGGTAAAGGCTTGTATCTTAAACCCTACCCTAAAGGATTGGGATTATATTATAGTCCTCAAACAAAAAACCAAAAAAAAAAAAAAGAAGAAGCTACCCAACAGAGCCCTAACAAATATCGATCTAATGAAATATACAAAGAATCTAACACACTTTCGAGGTATTTTTATGTTAGATACCTTACCAAGGCATCCTCATCAACCAGAATCTGGTATCGTTAATCTTGATACATCTGAGGGTCCTGGTACTCATTGGGTAGCATATTATAAAAACAAGAATCGAAAGGAATATTTTGATAGTTTTGGAAACTTGCAACCACCGTATGAAGTAATCCAATACTTGGGTGATGGAATACGTTACAACTACACTCAGCATCAAGATTATAGTTCATTTAACTGCGGTCATTTATGTCTAAAATTTCTTTATAATTTAACTTTTTTTAGGAGAAATAACGAATAAAGTTTATTAAAATGAAATCAAATTGTGTTTTATTTATGTGTTTAGTATATAATACGAATTATTATTAATTTTATTTTTATTTATTATATATATTTGATTTTGATGACGATGACGGTGATGATGAAGAAGTGTTCCACTCCTTGTCTGATTTAAATGGATTTTTGACCACTGCATACTGCATCTTCTTTGTCCAAGATTCTTTCATTGTGATATCTTTCTTCTTATCCATTTTGTTGCTGGCTTTTTCTCTCTCTCTCTCTCTCTCTCTCTCTTTCTCCCTCTCTCCCTCTCTCTCTCTCTCTGTGTGTTCTCTAAGTTCTAGTTATAAACTAAACTAAAAATTTAAATATCTTGTCATAAATACTATTTTCTTTGGCTGCTTCACCTTTCGATCGGTGCAGTTAAAAGCTCTTCAGTTTTATAGTGCTACCTACCAAGAAAATTGAGAAACAACAAATTCGAAAATGAATCCAAAACAACGTCAAGGATCATCAACTTTTTCCATTGCTGCTATGGACGACTTCAATCAGAACAACAGTGTCCAAAAAACCATATTAGCAGTTAAAGATATGGAGCCGAACAAATCGTATTCAATTAAAAATGTACGGAAAACGAAAACAAAGTATGGAGCCCGAGTTTTAATGGAGTTGGAAGAGAATGTCATTTTTCTACCTCAAAGATTTAGCAACATCAGCGATGAGACAATAGAAGAATTCTCAAACGGAGCTTACTATTTGTGTAAAATAATGAAGGAAGATACCGACGACTTTTGCTTGGAGGTTCTGGTTGACTTTCCCTTAACACAAGCAATGTATTACCAAATGTGAAAACTTTGTATAATAAAATGTTATAAAAATAAAATATAATTTATGACTTAAAAAATAGATTCTTTATTATTTTTCAAGATAAGTCGTAAATAGCATTAATTTATTGATTATTACAGGTTGAATTAATTTTAGTCGTGAACCAGTTGCGTTTGTTTACATTATGATTCCGTGCAAAAAACAAACACAAAATAAAACAACAACAACCACATAGCAAACCTACTACCCAGCCATTTCGCATCCATTCAAAGTTCAATATGCAAACAAGTTCGTACGTGTTCTAAATGACTAATTACGTTTGTTTACATTATGATTCTGTGCAAAAACAAAAATTTCTAAAAGTACGTCTGCCAGCTGAAGAAAAAGAACTACAACAACCACATAGCAATGAAATCAGAGCAATAAAAAAGAAATAAAAGTTCCAACAACAAAGAGTACACCCCAAAACGCAAACAAAAAACAACAAAATCTCAAGTACCACAAACGATACACAAGCGGGCAGAGATCAAGGCAGAGGAATACACTACACTCGCAACAGTCAGCACGCCGAGCTATGTATGTCTGTCTGTCGGTCTATATGTATGTATGTATGTCCGTCTGTCCGTCTGTCTGTATGTCCGTCTATATGTCCGTCTGTCCCTCCCCTTCCTCTCCTTCCTTCCTCCCTCCCCTTCCACTTCCTCCCCTTCCTTCCTCCCTCCCCTCCCCTTCCTCTCCCTTCCTCTTCTTCCTTCCTCCCTCCCCTTCCACTTTCTCTCTCCCTTCCTCTTCCTCCCTCCCTTCCTCTCCCTCCCCCCCTTCCCATCAAACTATTGCCCTATTGCACGGGCAGCGCAGTCGCTCCTCACGGCAGCGCAGTCGCTACCATAGCACCTCACGGGCAGCGCAGTCGCTACCATAGCACCTCACGGGCAGTGCAGTCGCTACCATAGCACCTCACGGGCAACACAGTCGCTGCCATAGCACCTCACGCAGCGCAGTCGCTACCTTGCGCCAGAACATACATATAACCACTACTTACTCCGACTTGGTATACACTTGCATGTCGGAAATTAAGGCTTTTGAAATCTAAGCATTATAGATTGTATTGTACGAGGCGTTCACCTGCAAGTTTTGCTATGTATGTAACTACGAGATGTAAATATCAGAAACAATGCAAGGAAGCTTATGCCAATTATTTAATAAGAATTAAACTCAATTTCAATTCCGATCCAAAGTCATTTTGGAAATTCGTTAATATGAAAATAAAGTTGTCTATGTATCCGTCGGTTATGAAGCTTGACCATCGTGAATCTGGTGATGTTGGAACAATTTGCAATATGTTTGCTAACTTCTTTGAATCTACATATTCATCCGTAAATTGTAGTTTAGTGGAATACCCATTCCCCATTTCTTCGGCATGTATAAGTCTGCCAATAATTGATGTAAACATTGTTCTAAATGCTTTGAAAACTTTAAAGTGCAACTATAACCCTGGACCTGATGGATTACCAGCATGCGTTCTTAAATACTGCGCTGAGGATCTAGCAGTGCCTATCACGTCATTATTCGAGCATTCCTTACGATCTGGCTATTTTCCAAAAGCTTGGAAATCTTCATTTATTATACCGCTTCATAAATCTGGTAATAGATGCGATGTAAGAAATTATCGCGGCATTGCAAAAATTAGTGCGCTGCCGAAGTTATTTGAGTGGATATCTATCAAAAAATCTGGCAACGCTCTACCGATCGGACGTGTTTTACTTGAGTGCTGAAGTCACAGTTTTAATTTTCCGCTTTTAACTAATTTATCATAATAGTTCGACTGAAATTGTGATTTGCCAAAACCATTAAGTGTTTTCGGTTCTAGTGCACCATTTGGCTTACTCGATTTAGGCCGATCTTCGAAACAAAAGCATTAATAGTGCCTCTGAATCTCGGTGCTCTCACATTGATTTGCATTTTTTAACACTTTGCACTTGACATTTCTACTTTCCAGTGCCTAAACGGTATACGGTATAAGTTTTTGTTGTTTACAATAGTCAATTTTGCAACTTTTTAACATTTATTTTTATAATCTTATCTAAACAAAAATGCCGTGCGAGCTACTAGGCTGTAAAATCGATAGTGCAACCGAGCGGCTACTGTCGTGCTCCCATTGCGATAAAGATTTCCACCTTAAATGCGTTGCTTTGTCTGGAAGAATTGCTGATAAAATCGGCATTGATGGTGGTTTACGATGGTCTTGCGCTGAGTGTAGAAAGATTGATTGCGATATGATTCGTTTATTGCGTCAGGCACGGTTGAACTTCCGTGAAATCGATCACCAACTCCTGGAACTCCATAAAAAACTAAAAGACTATGAGTCCTTTTATAATAAGTTCCAACTTCTTGAGGAAAGGTCGCCGAAGCGGAAGCAAACTCGTCTCCAGAAATCCTCGCAGAAAACCTCACGCGGCAATTTGAATACGCTCAACATTTTCACTTCTCACTCGCAAAGTGAGTCGCCCTCACTTATTAATTTGTTAAGTCCTGCTGAAAGTGATATAGAAGGCGTCACTAGTAATACTTCAGAATTGGTTCGTCACGCCAATCAAAGCAATGAGATAGATCTCACGAATAAGGTTGATTTGGCTCAAACATCATCACATAATGCTGCATCTACTACGTATGATGTTACCTCCGTTACTGCAGCTATAGCGGAAGGCTCACGAACTGTTGCCAACAATGGGATTCGTACTGGGGCCATACCAAAGAATTCTCATTTAGTTGCTAACTCTGCTAACACGACTACTGATGCCATACAAAATTCTTCGAATTCACACCCAGAGTCGGGTATTAACACGGCCTCGACTTCTGGGTTAGTGGTCATTCCGGCTTTAAAGGCGATTTTCACCTCACGGTTCCACATTAATACTACTGTGGATGACGTGCGGACACACATCAATTCTCAACTTGGCTTACTCGACTCCAGTATACTAATAAAAAAGTTCAATGTAAAGCCCGGCAGCATGGTATCATCTTTTAAGATTATAGTTCAACCACATTTGTTTAATCGTATCTTAGATTCTAATTTCTGGCCTAGAGACACTCTAGTCCATGAATTTGTTCACAGGACCAATACAAATACATCATCGAACAGAAACTACTCTACGAAATCCTCTTCAAAAAACTAAGCCTTAGGATTCTATACCAAAATGTTAGAGGTATAAATACTAAATTTCAAGAAACTCTATTGAGTAGTGTTGATACGGAATATGACGTTGTGTCCTTTTCTGAAACTTGGCTTAAGCATGATATTTTAGATCTGGAAATTTTTTCTAATAATTTTACGGTTTATCGTAAAGATAGAAATCTTGCTGTTACAGGCTTATCTAGAGGTGGTGGTGTCCTGATTGCGGTGAAATCCCAGTTCTATTCTCGTGAAGAACTTATACATGAGACTGCTGATATTGATTTCTGTTGTGCATATGTGAAGGCTGAAGAACTGTCCATTTATGTTACGTGTTCTTACATTCCGCCGAGTTCCGGCGACGAGGTCTATTATAAGCATTTTTGCTGTATCAGCAAAATTGTAGACAAATTACTGCCAACAGATCATCTTATCGTTCTTGGGGATTTTAACTTACCTCATGTACAATGGAATGTTTGCCCTGAAGAACGATTACTGCTTTTACCTTCTGGTGCAGGACAAAGGGATATTGGATTTTTAAAAGACGTCTCTTCTTGTGGCTTGTCCCAAATAAATCGTATTAAAAATATCAATAATCGGATGTTGGACCTGATCTTTGTAGATGATAAGGATTTATTCGATACAACTCGCTGTCCACCATTTGTATCACCGGAAGATTCTTATCATCCTACACTGGAAGTTGCAGTGGCACAATGTAACAATAAGCGCCGGATTGGTAGATATATACCTAATATTTTAATGGAATTTAATTTTAAAAACACAAACTATGTGAATCTTAAGGAGAAATTCCGCGACACAGACTGGAATTCCCGCATAGGCTTAAGTAAACTTACATCTTCATTCTCATTGGACTCTGCGGTGGCCTCTTTTAATAATATTTTATTAGATTTTTTTAACTCTACAGTGCCACAACGTAGCATTAGCGAGAATTGCGTTCCCACGTGGTTCAACAAAGATGTTAGAGCATTAAGAAACCTTAAAACGAAGTGGTTTAAATTATATTGTAAAACGCATACAGCTTCTAGCTTGAGTCGTTATATTCTATATAAACAAAAGTATCTTCTTCTATGTAGGGAGTCCTATAGAAATTATATTCTACTTGTCAAATCTAACTTAAGAGCCAACCCGCAGTCATTTTGGAACTTTGTGAACACTAAAAGGAAATGTAATACTTTCCCATGTTGTATGAAATTCAATGATGAAGAATCAGAAAATATCTCTACGATTTCTAATTTGTTCGCTAAATTTTTTAAATCAACCTACTCGATAGCCACATATGATTCAGACAACTACCCGTACTCTGTTGCAGCGGCATCTATTACTGAGCCTATTATAGATGAAAAAATTGTTCGAAATGCCTTAACGAATATAAAATGCTCGTATAAACCTGGTCCTGATAAGATTCCAGCGTGCATATTAAAATATTGTGCCGATGAATTATCAATGCCCATTACAAAACTTTTTGACTATTCCATACGTTCGGGATATTTTCCTGCTGCGTGGAAATCCTCTTTTATTGTGCCCTTGCATAAATCAGGCAACAGAAGTTTAATCACGAATTATCGCGGTATTGCGAAACTCAGCGCGTTGCCAAAATTGCTAGAGAAAATAATTACATATCAGATTTCGCGAAGCGTTTATGCCCATATTTCTCCGGCTCAACATGGCTTCTGCGCAGGAAGGTCGACAACTACTAATTTACTCGAATTCGTCTCCAGAACTATTAATGAATTTAAATTTGGCAAACAAACAGATGTTATTTATACCGATTTTAGTAAAGCCTTTGATGTAGTCAATCATAAGTTACTCCTGCTCAAGCTGCACCGGTTTGGTTTTCCTGAAATTCTTAACAAATGGATATCTTCTTACCTTCAATATCGCACACAATTAGTATTGTTTAGAAAGGTACCATCAACGAAATTTGTTGTTACATCTGGTGTCCCACAAGGAAGTCATTTGGGGCCATTGCTTTTTCTAATTTTTATAAATGATCTTCCAACCGTAATAGAAAATGCTAATGTGTTAATGTTTGCTGACGACGTCAAATTGTTCCTACCGTTTAAGGAAGAATCAGAGTCAATGCTATTACAGTCTGACCTGATCAACATGATTCGATGGTGTAGCACAAATTGCATGACTTTGAATTTAAATAAATGTAAGCAAATGACATTCTCTCGTTCACGTTCGGCGAATTTGGACTATACTATTAATAATTATACATTGGATAAACTGGAATCGGTCAATGATCTTGGAGTTCTATTGGACCGCAAGCTCCGCTTCCATATGTATATAAACCACATTTCCAGCAGAGGTAATAGCATGCTAGGTTTTGTTAAAAGATGGGCAAAAGAATTTAAGGAGCCTTATATTACAAAGATTTTATATACCACACTAGTTCGTCCGATTCTGGAGTATGCCTCACCAGTTTGGAGCCCAAACTACGCTTGCTATATTTCCGAAGTTGAATCTGTACAGAAGCTGTTTTTACTTTTTTGCCTTAGGAATTTACGTTGGGATCCATCTGTAAGACTACCTCCCTATGAAGACAGACTAAAGCTGATAAATTTACCATCTTTATCTCACCGGAGGATAACAACGAATGCCATCTTTATCTTGAATCTGCTGTACGGGACTACTGTTAATGAATACTTACTCAGTAATGTTATACTAAACGTTCCTCGCCGTACATCCAGAAGATATGAATTGCTTCATTTATCCTTCTGCAGGTCATCATTTGCTCAACATGAGCCACTTCGCAAGGCTTCCGCAGATTTCAACTCAGTATATTCTGTTATTAATTTGGCAGATTCAATTTATTTAACAAAGCAAAAAATCTTAAATTTTCTAAGTAACAATCATTCATAATTGCTATATCTCTTTACGTAAACTATAAAACATTTTGTTAATGTTTAGTTTCGAAGTTAATAAATAAATAAATAAATAAATAAATAATTGCTGAACAAATATCACGGAGTATACATGCTTTGGTTTCTCCAGCACAACACGGTTTTTGTAGGGGAAAATCAACTACAACAAATTTACTCGAATTCGTGTCGATAATCACGAAAAACTTCAAATCTTCTATGCAAACAGACGCTATCTACACAGACATCAGCAAAGCTTTTGATGTTGTTAATCATAAGCTTCTTTTTTTAAAGCTGAAGTTGTTTGGCTTTCCTAAACCGCTACTAAAATGGATACTCTCTTATCTCAGCAATCGGACTCAAAGGGTGGTGTTCAACAATACAACATCAAATGATATTTTTGTTACTTCAGGTGTACCTCAAGGGAGCCATTAGGGACCACTATTATTTCTGGTTTTCATTAATGATCTACCATTGGCTATTAGGAATGGGAATGTGTTAATGTTTGCGGACGACGTGAAACTTTTTCTGTCTTATAAGGATGAAATTGGCGCCAGCTTACAGTCGGATTTGGATTCCCTGACCGCATGGTGTAACATCAACTGCATGGACCTCAACTTAACGAAATGCAAACAAATAACTTTTTCCCGTTGTCATAGTCCTTTTTTCTGTAATTACACTATTTGTGGAAGGAATTTGGAACGAGTTGAAATTGTAGATGATCTTGGAGTAGTCCTCGACCGAAAATTACGCTTCAATAGTCATATTAATCGCATATCTAGCAGAGCGAACAGCACATTAGGTTTTATAAAGAGATGGGCAAAGGAATTTAATGATCCATATATTACTAAGCTACTTTATACATCACTAGTCAGACCTATGTTGGAATACGCCTCGCCTGTTTGGAGCCCAAACTATAATTGTTACATTGCTGAGATTGAATCGGTCCAAAAACAATTCCTACTTTTCTGTCTTCGCAACCTACATTGGGATGAATCCGTAAACTTACCTCCATATGAATCCCGGCTTATGCTGATAAACCTGCCATCACTCGCTAATCGTCGTAGAATGTTAAATGCTATTTTTATTCTCAACATTCTGTATGGCGTTACTAATACGGCGTTGGGCCGCAATACATAATATGGTAGATGTGAATGATCAACTAAATTTCTTCAACCGGGAAATTAACGAATTATTTCCCAGGTTTGTGCCACTTAAACGTAGCGCTGACAGAAACCCCCATAAGCCCTGGATTAATAGCTACATAAAAAAATTGATGTTATTACGAGATATTGCATTCAATCGTTGGAAGCGGTATAGACTTGACGTTCTATTCCAAGAATTTAAGACGCGGAGAAGGATGGTTGTGAAGTCCATAAGGAAGGCGAAGCGCTCCTTTTTTAGCATTAAATTCTCGAGGGCTATTGGATCCAAGCATACTTGGAAAGCTATACATAATGCTGGTCTGGTTAACGACGCATCCTCACGTAATAATAGATTGGATGTTGACTGTGATACTCTAAATTCAAAATTCTTAAACATCAATGTTCCAGTACTCACGTCCAATCAGTATTCTTGTGACCGGCATTGCCAGATCTCTGATTCTCAGTTCTACTTTCGATGTGTGGACCAAAGCGAGGTGCTAGACAGCATCATTCGAGTTAAGTCGGAGTCAGTTGGGCTTGATGGAATACATCCTAGGTTCTTAAAAATGTTGCTTTCAGTTTTATTACCTCTCGTATGTTATATCATGAATAGTATATTTACAACCTCAGTTTTTCCGGCTGCTTGGAAGAAGGCAAGAGTTATCCCGGTACCGAAATCTGATAAGGACTTTCGTCCCATCTCTATTCTCCCGTTCTTATCTAAGGTGTTTGAGAAATTGGCCTTCAAACAAATTGCGAATTTTTGCGAGGATAACCGGTTACTTTCGGATAGGCAATCCGGTTTTAGGAAGGGGCGTAGCTGTACAACAACGCTAATTGATGTAGTTGAGGATGCTCGTAATAACATAGAAAGAAACCATATAACTTTTCTTGTTCTTCTGGATCACACCAAGGCGTTTGATTCCGTCGATCATAAAACCTTGATTGCAAAATTACATAGCATGTTTGGATTTTCCTCTGCTGCAAGAAACCTGATAAATTCTTATCTGTCCAATAGAACACAGGTCGTTTCTTGCAATGGAGCTGAATCTCAACCTCTTTCTATAACTCGAGGTGTACCTCAAGGTTCAATTCTTGGGCCACTTTTGTTTTCTATGTACATAAATGATCTACCTGGGGTACTAGAACGGTGTAATATACACATGTATGCTGATGATGTGCAAATCTACACCAGCTGTGAAGTCAGTGGTACAGCCTTGTGCTGTACGGATCTAAATGATGAGTTAAGCAGAATCAGTTTGTGGGCCGTTAACAACGGTCTTTGTCTCAACCCGCTGAAGTCCAAATGCCTTGTTATTTGCAGGAGAGGCCTATGTACATCTAGTCTGCCAGAGCTAAAATTGAATTCCAATGTAATCGAGTATGTTAACAAAGCAAAAAATCTTGGCATTATATTTAATAGCTCTCTGTCCTGGAGTGACCATGTGAATCACGTGATTGGTAATACATATGCCAAACTTCGTGCGCTATGGTGTACTCAGTACGTTACTCCTCTGAAAATAAGGTTGTTATTGGTGAAGGCGTATCTTATGCCCTCTTTGCTTTTTGGCTGTGAGCTATATGCAAACTGTGATTCAGTCTGTAGAGGTAGGCTCATTAGAGTATATAATACTATTGTTAGGTACGCATATGGGCTAAAGAGATACGACCATATTTCTGAATATCGTACACTCATCTATGGGATGTCACTCGATTCTCTTTTAGTTTTTCGGACGTTACTTTGCCTTTCTAGAATTATCTGCTCGCATGAGCCGTCGTACTTGTATAGCAAACTCAATTTCACCCGCTCAAGCCGTACCAATAGTATTATACCCGTTAGGCATACATTCCTAATCTCAGAGCGTCAATTCTTCATATATGCTATAAGGCTCTGGAACTATCTACCGGTTGACATACAAAGGATCACCAGTACATCGCACTTCAGGCAGCAACTACTACGATACCTAACATGAAGAACTTAGTTACCTCCTTTTATTTGGTTTTTTCTTTTTTCTCTCTTACTTCTTTTTCGCCTTCTCTTCTCTCGCTTCATTCCTATCTACACTCTTTTAACATATTGTCAGTATTATGCAATGCTCCTCTTGCGATATATTTAACCTTTGTTATATGTTATACTATTTATAAGACATATATTAAGTCTTGCTGTATAACTACCATAATAATAAAAATAAATGAAAAATGAAATGAAATAATAGTGCATATTTATTATCCAATATCCATCTTAACGTTCCTTGCCGCACATTGAGGCGATATGAACCGCTTCAGCTAAGCTTCAGCAGATCTACACATCAACAGCATGAACCTCTTCGGAACGCCTGTGTCGATTTTAATACTGTATATCATTAATTTCTCCGACTCAGCCTATTTAACTAAACAAAAGATTCTACAATTCTTATCCTTATTTTGAATGTTCTTTCAAACTATAAAGCAATATGCTTAGTTTATACCTAATAAATAAATAAATAATCACATTTAATTACAGACGGGTATAAATACAGTGGCGTATTTAAGTTTTTATGTAAAGTTTTATTCAGGAAGTTTATATATTTAACAATATAACCATCTTTTGCTGTGTAACCTAAAAGTGGGCGGATCACGTCCATATTTCGCATATTAACGGATAATGCTACTCTATACTCCGGAATGAATTTTGTTGTCATAACTCAAAAACGAACGCTGATATCACATTTTTAGTAAAAAATAGGCGTGGTCGTGAACCGATTTTGCCCATTTTCAATACCAACCTGCACACCACAAGAAACAATATTTCTACATTTCATCACGATATCTTTACCGGTTCTCCTGTGATCGTGATTTCAACAGACAGACAGCAGACGGACGGACATGCCTAAATCGACTGAGGAGGTCACGCTGATCAATAATATATATACTTTTCTATACCTATCGTTTCTATTTCTATGCGTTACACATTTCGTGACAAAGTTAATATACCCTTAACCTTAAGGTGTAGGGTATAATAACAGCCAACTCAACCTAAGCTGTTCTAATTTATAAATTCGCATAAGACATAAGAACCTAAGTGTTGCTTTTGTTCGTTACATTTACTTAAGTAAAAGTATTAAGTGTAATTATTCTTAGAAAGTGTAAGATGTGGTAAATTCTGTAAAAATATAAAATAAAATAAATAGTTATTGATTTGTGGTAATTAAACGAAACTTTAAATAATTCTCCTGAAAGAAACTTAGGCAGTTGGCTACAGATTTTATGAAAAATGTATGCGACCTACACCTATGGTAGGGCTCTTTTTGACGTTACACTTAAATGCCGAAACGGGGCCAAAATCATTTTTGGATAGGCTTTATTATACCCTACAAAAGTGGCGTAGCTAGCAATGATGACACTCCATTTATTTGAATTGCAATAGTATTTTACATATTATTTTAAATAAATATAAATATTGTATATATTTAAATTATCTTAAAGGTATCTGTTTAATATAAAGGGTTTTCCAATAAGAGGTGTAATTTTGAATAGCCCGCTATTTCGGTAGCTGTCACTTTTGAAGGTTTGACATTTGACAAGTAGAAACTACGCCATTACTAAAAATGGAACGATACGCGCTGCAACAACGCATTGAAATTATTAAAATTCACTACAAAAATGGTGAAAATTTTGCAGTCACAGTTCGCATAACTAAAGCATTTTTGGGTCGTCGTGAAGCACTTTGTCGGACCGCAATACAGAAATTGGTGGAAAAATTCGAGCTGTTGGGACAAGTTAGTGATGTGAAGAATAAAACCCGTGCACGTCGCTCAAGAACAACTGAGAATATTGCTGCTGTAGCCCAAAGTGTTGAGAATAACCCAGGTTTTGAATTGTGGAATTGGGCATTCCACAAACGTCATTACACCGTATTTTGCATAAAGACTTGGGTCTTAAAGCTTATAAAGCCTTCTGACGGCGCTATATGCCACACAAGCAACGAAACAATTGATCTTTTACGGGAAAAGTTTCCTGACCGTGTTATCTCTCGAAGAGGTGATCACAATTGGCCACCGAGATCTTGTGATTTAACACCTTGCGACTTCTTCCTTTGGAGCCACCTGAAAGATAAGGTCTACGCCAACAGCCCAGCGTCGATTCAAGACCTCAAAGATGGAATTCGTGAGGCTATCGAGGACATAGGGCAGCCACTTTGCGATTTGGTTATGGAAAATTTCCTGAAAAGGATATGGTCCTGTAAGCGTGGCCGTGGTGGCCATTGGGCTGATGTTGTTTTTCATTATTAACGGCATACCTTCCTCTTTATTACGAAATAAACATACCACAATTTATCTCAAAAAATGGCATTTTTCTTTGAATATCAAAACTACACCTCTTATTGGAAAACCCTATATAAACTTATTAATTTTGAATTTGAATGTAAATAAAATTAAATACATATTCCAGTTAAGCAATTAAAATATTTTATTGTTTTCAATTTTTGGTAATCAATTTGCTGAAATTTTGCCTAACTTTTCATATAATCTTTCTTGTTTCTCAAAATATTCGCCATTAAGTTGTATGTACTTTTGCATTTAAGTGAACCAGTTGTGGAAGCATTTATTCCAATCTGAGGTGTGCAATGTCAGAAACGTGCCTCTTAAACGATTGAACGGTAAACAATGAATGCACTGCAACTAAACACAGGACTTGTCACTTAAACTTATGTACTGCAACTGGAAGGGTCTTGGAAAACTACCTGGGTTTTCTTTCTACCTGTTCCTCTTCTATTAATGTTTTTTTCCCAAAGCACAACAGACTCTTCTCAATTCAATGTTAGAGAATCAATAAACTTTTCATACTCGAAAACACTAATCCCATGGAATCGAAGTGACGTCATGGAAATAGAAAACTTTTCCGATTGAGTTACAGAAACGCGCTACTGGACTTTATTGAAGTACATGAATGTACACATGGCAATGCCTGGACTGGCTCACTTTAAAAAAGAACAAGCAATTTCAACAAAAACAAGGTATAATTTTAAAATTAATCTACACTAAATCCAATTTAATAATAAATCGTTCGCGTGCCAGCAAAACTTTCGTACGTGCCATCTCTGGCACTCGTGCCATAGGTTTGCCACCACTGCTATAGAGCAATGGCAGCAACAGACCTACTTTTACGGAATAAAAGCGCAATAATTTTCTTAGAAGCGCTTCACAAACTTGAAACTTTTATTGGTTTTGGTTCACTTTGAAACACCCAAACAGTCGATTGTTGTTTTGTTTCTGGTTCGTATGAATATATACAATTTTAGTCACTTGTTACGATACTATATACGTTGGTGAAAGCACCATCACTGATTTCTGTAAGCATGTTTTTGCACCAAATCTCACGAGCAATTTTTTGAGCTTCAGTTAAATTTTGTGGTATCTAACGACTGCAAAGTTTCTTCACGACTAAATGCTCATGTAAAATCGTTAGTCTCTGACTTTTATCAATGCCTAATGATGCCTCTATCTCCGCGTATGTCACATGTCGGTCTCCTTGATTCAGTTCTCGCACAGCATCGATGTTTGCCGGAACAACAACAGTTGATGGACGAAATCATAATAATAATGCTAAAAATCATAGCAAGCAAATGTTCTCTAGAAATTTCCATATGTTTACTAAACTGATTTATTTAAAATGCTATAAAAACGCTCTAAATTACGCTCTCAACTATATATTTTGCAAATAACTTTAACAAGCTAAATATCAAAGTTTAAGGAAATAATATTGAAATATATACAGGGCAATGCGGTCCATTGGCCAATTCCAGCAACTTTCGGGCAACCGCCGTACTTATAAACATTTTTTTAAAATAATTTAATTTAAATATAACTACAATCAATTGGCAATATTTTATAAGAGCACAACTTGGAGCAAAAGAAATTCCTTCAGTTAGAATTGGTTTTGAAGGAAGGAAGGAGTCGGAAATCATTTATTTCAAACGATTACAAAAGAATTTCCTATATTAGGAAGTTTTGGCACAGTAGAACGTCGCATGTTGCCAATTATATTGCCATGCTATTACTTCTCACAAAATGCAAGGTGGCACATTAGATTTAGGAGTTGCTGATCTTTCAGGTCTCTTTGCTAAAGTTCAAGCATATGTAATGCTATTAAGAGACAAAGAACAATGCAATACAGATGCTCTTGAAGAAATGGATCGCATGAGAAAATTACCTTCTGCATATCAGTTATGGGCTAAAGCGATGGGCTACATAATTTTGTGATCATTACTTAGTTATTGTATACCTCTCTTGGTAGACCAATGTTAATATATGCCTCGCCTGCCTGAAGCCAAACTATAGTTACATAGCTCAGATTGAATTAGTCCAAAAACAATTCTTATTTTTTTGTCTTCCCGTCATATATGAGATGAATCCGTCTACTGATAGTCCATATTTATTATCCAACATTCATCTTAATGTCGTACATTGAGGCGATATGAAGCTATTCATCTAAGTTTCGACAGGTCTTCATATCAACAGCATGAACCACTTCGGAACGCTTGTGGTGATTGTAATAGTGTGTCTCCTGTAATGAATAGACAAAAGATTGTAAACGTGTTATCCTTTTCTTAAATGCTATTACCAAACTATAAAACAATGTGCTTAGTACTATCTTTTATCTTAATAAATAAATAAATATAAACATACACCACCCATATATGTATACATCACGCATATAATATAATAAATTTATTCACATTTTTCAGCGTTTAGAAATATCCATATTAAAATAATTGATTTGCATTAAATAACAATACTTAAATATCTCTATATGAAAAAATGGACATTCCACTTTTCAAATATAACAGCTCATATATCTAATTGATTACCTAGGAAACTCAGAATAGACAATGTTTTTGGTTTTTCCATTTGGAACATAAACAAAAATGTTATTAGGATTACCCACACGTGAAATCCAACATATAGCTGTTCATGCGAAAAGCTAGGTTGTTCTAATTGTAATCCCGCAACCTTTAATAATTGACCTTGTGATTTATTAATAGTCATCACACAGCAAAACCGTATATGAAATTGAAGCCATTTAAATTGAAAGGGCGTAGCTGTAGGAATTATAGGTATTCTTGAGGTAAGGCCTAGGCTTTTTAAAACCAATCTTGTTCCGTTGCACAAACGTGCGGGGCTCAAATTCCTTAGTGTCCCAACCTTTAAAGAGAGGCAATGTGACGAAGTACCTGGAGGCTGAAGAGAATTTAGAAACTCTGTAGGATACATGACAACTTTATTTTCATCTGGAACAGTGTCGTTTCTGGAACAGCATCATTCTTTGTAGCTAGTATGGCTCTTTAACATAGCCACGGATGATCCATATAGTGTTCCAATATATCCTTGTATACGCTTTCCCTTAGCTCGTCAATTGAGGCCACTTGTGTATATATATTTTTTAAACCCACTTCGCCTTCCCGAGTTGATTTTATCTGAACATTGTCTAGCATTAATATTTTTTGTGCGAAAGTAGAAGAAACTTGGTTCCTGTTAAATAGGCTCGCATATTTGTAGACAGCTTTAAGATTTGAACATGCTTCCAAAGATGAGATGATTTTATGCATGCTTTTATTTCATCCACTCTTGTTCCCTTAGATATTATATTCGTAGGTAATGTTTGCCTGAAATCTTCAGGCAAAACCAAAGTAATTCCTCTTATGACGGATATATATTTCTTCGAATATTCTGTAACTTCATGTATTGTCTTACACGTTGAGGACTTATGTGCAATTGATGAACCTCCTCTGTTTCTTGTGGAAGATTTCTCGACTGAATTCTAGTTAGGCTCTTATACGGACCTGATTTTACTACTTCGTTTCCACTCTTCGATTTCTAGATTGTATCGACAACTGCGAATTAAGACGGGCTTGTCTTTGCACATCCGTTTCCTCTCTGGGGTTTCTAGAATGTATGGACCGTTGTCGAGACAAACGACTGTTGTGCACTCTCAGTTGTGAAGGCAATCAAAGTGCTCGTGCTGTTCTGGTTCTTTTACTTAGATTGACGTATTCGCTATATTTTATCTATACCTGTTGTTTTTTTAGAATATCTCTGAGATATGCATCTTTATATTATTCTTCTCCTATAAAAAGGTACACAGCGTCCTCCAGAGGCAAAACTTCAAAGAACCTATTTTACGGCCACTAATAATCGGAATAAAATATCGAAAACCGGATTCAAATCGGTTAAACGGTTGTTGAGATCATTAGTTTTAACCAAACAAACAAACATATGTTCGTTTTTATTATATAGATATACGTATATTATGTAGATACGATAACGTAACCTAGAGGATTACACTAGTTCTGCAAAATTATTATCTTTCAAATAATAAAATCCTCCCACCGCATTTTGCATTACACGCCATAAAGTTTTTGCATTTAATAGTTCAGCGAATAGATCAAACACTTTTAAATTATATACCCTATAAAAGATTTTTTACTGTATAAATTCACTATGACATAACTGCATCGAAAACAGGAAACGTTGCCGTATTCATTAGTTCTTCTACTATGTATGTGAAACTACCAATGCCAACACATTAAGTCAAATGTAAATCGCCTCTACACCCTCTTCCTCCCTACAATTTAATAATAATTTAACAAAACTTTCGAAAATACACAAATGCTTTGTATCGGCATTCCCTGAGTTTGCTTTATTCTGTAATAAAAAATGTACCAAGTAAACCAAACCAATCCCAATAACTCAGAGTTACATGACGCAAAAAGATCGTTAGAAAATATATTTAATGTCGACAATGTTTCGTGGTAATATGAACTAACTATTAGGTAACAGGACACCACATAACGCCATCTGAAGTAGATACTAACAAACCAGAGTTTACGAGGTACATACATACATGTACCTACATGTAATGTAGTTGCATACATACATACATATGTATATCTAACTTAATACCTCATTATATCATTACTGAATAAACGCACATTCTGCAGTACATATCAATTACACAGATTTGCATAAATTCGTGTTTTCACGGCTATCATGTAGTGGCTCACTTTCCTTTTGGCTGTTTTTACTGCACTAATAGTTACAATATTATTGCTACTTGTGTGCATAATTTTCACGCCCTTGCTATTTTTTATCCCTGTGGCGATGTTGAATGGTGTGCGTGTTGCTGAAAATAAATGTATTTCAGGCGAAAACTGTACACTATTTGATTATATGAACAGTTGTTTCCTTAGCTTGATAATTTATCTGAGTTACCTCTTCCTAACTTTTGTCACCCTCTACGATCTTAAAAAGGGTTTCAATGTGTTTTATACACGCGCTGTTGAAAGACTTTATTAAGTTTTTCTTTCCGTATGTACTATGTGTACGTACATATATTTATAATAAAATATGTTTTTTATATGTACTGAAAAATGTATTGTCAAAAATGAAGTTAATCCGGTCACTATCATATTACCTATCATATTAAGAATTTAAGAATAAATTTTGATTCAATCTTATTAGTTTATATTGTCAATTATATAATATTCTATTAAGTATGGGTGTGTTCCGTCCACTTTTTAGTATATGCTCAAAAAAGATTTTCGTTGAAATATTTTCGGAGTTAGCAACAACAAAAAAGTCCAATATTTGCACAGTTAATATCATGCCAAGATTCACCATTCGGCCAAGATGGAGCACGATATAAATATAGTACCCTTTTTATAATAATCGCTTTTATATAATAATACTTAAATACAACCGATTTTCATATGAAAATTCCTTCAGTTAAAGAGCTACGATTATAGGTATAGTTAGCTCATATTAATACCAGTTATTGATGGTATTTAATGACGTATTGATGTTATTTATATTACTGACTGCTGTTATTTATTAATACAGCCTTACATATGCATACCTACACCTTAAGATATGCACCACAAATCATGAGGGTGCAGGGTATATAAGCTTTGGCCATTCCGAATATGTTAATTTTTATTATGATTCTGCACGTACGTATGCGGTTGTAAGTTATACAGGGTGATTTGTATAAGATGCATCCACAAAGGTAGGACGTGTAGGTTGGATCGAGACTAAAAACATGACTTAACATCGTGCCACGACTATAAATATAATAAATTATCTAAGCATTTCTGTTATTTGGACGCAAGGGTCTGGATGCACATAGGTCGAGAGACCCATTTGTGCCTCCTGACGAAGAAAGAAGGAGAGGAGAGGTGTGGGGAAAGGATACAGATGGGTATAAGAGTCAAAGAGCCCCGCACCAAACACGAATCTCTTTATGGGCATCCAACCTTTGAGGGATACTTCTTCAAGGGTGATTATATGAGTCGAGTCCATTGTCTGTAGCCTTACGTTACAGAAGGCAGGACAGTCACACAAATAGCGCTCCTAGGTCTGACTCTTCCAGACAGGACCTGCATGTGTTAGATCCCAAACTACGTAATCTCCATAGATTGCCTCTGAGTTCACGGTGTCCTGTACAGATGCCTACGATTTTCCTAAGTTCACCTTCACTTCTCGATAGAAGTATTCTAGTTTAGACACCGTTAGGATTTCCCCAGAGTATTTTAGTTGCCCTGGAGCCCACCTACGTGGTCCATTCCTTATAATTCAGGTTCTTTTTAGGACTTGACAAGGCTTTTTTAACGCTGAAGTTACCTCTTCCAACATGGTAACCTTTCGCGCCAGTTCATCACCTAATTCGAATAGCTAAGCTTTCGATGTCCAGGCTCCCATATCAGGTGCAGCGAGTATATCTGCGTTAGAAGTAGTATAGCTCCTTCACACCATTTCCGAAGTCAATCGTTATAATTTGATATTTGACCTTATCCTCGAGCCTGAATTCGTTGCCTTCTAGGACTGGAAAACCAATTCTAAGGAACTTCCTTCTTCTAATGACTAGGCATAGTTCCATTTTTTCACGGTTTATATTTAAGGCCCTGGGTTTAGCCCATTTGACGACTATGCCCAGTGCCTCCAGAATCTCCCTTGACTAATACTGAGGGAACTCTCCCATGGCTATGATTCGTATGTCATCGGCATAGCATACCACTTGGAACCCTTCCGTAGTACCTTCAAGAGACTATTGTCACACTGACCCGCAGCAGACAAGATTCTTCCTTGCGGGGTCCCCTGCATGATCTTCCCTTTAACCTTTCTCTTACATTGTTCACACCTTAGTGTTTTATTTATCTCAGAATGGATCGCTCCACATTGAATGAGGTTATGGACAGGGTTCCACAAAAGTAGCGAGAGCTTATTCCTTTAAATCTAGAGACTTTTTAATGTCGTACATTACCTCCTGCAGTGCGATTTCTATCGATTCGCCCTTGATTTAAGCGTGTTGTTTAAACGTCAGTGTACGCCTTCATCACGTCATCGCAAATGCGTTCCATGGTCTTATTGGTTTCCATGGTCTCTCGAAGTCTCCTTTAGCCTTTCTTATTGTAATTCCTTATCTCCTCATGGTAATTTTCCCAAAGCGTGCTGGTGCTTAACCTTTTAGCACGGTTGAAAAGCCTTCGAGAGTGTCTCCGTAAGTTTCTCCGCTCGGTGTCAGCAAAACCTTGCCATCTGGGGAACTTGCCATCCTTAGTGAACAAGTTTCCTCGTAGGCTTTTACTAGTCCTTTCGTAATAATGTAGGTTTCCCTTTCGACCCTTTACAGGTTATCAGTGAATCCCTTTCATTCCGTCTTAGCCAGTTTATTCTAGTTTCTATTCCATATGTAGAAGAGGTACAGTTCCTATATCATTTAGTTTAAAACTAATGTAGACGTGATCCGAGAAGCAATGTGCTTTAGACACAAGCCAATCTCGCTCTCGCTCGACTCGCTCTACAGTGTCTTTATCACAAAAGGTTACACCCGAAACTTCCCTTCTATTTCTGTTTATAAAGGTTGCAGTGCAACCTGTCAGGAAACATAAACTTTCCTTACACCTTTACTTACGGGTGTAGAACCCGGACTATACCCAACGTGAGCTGATCCCATGAACATCGTTTTGAAGTGATCAGTTCCAAACATTCACCACATTGAACAAAAAAAACACGCACAAGCTGGGAGTCAAGGAAAATGCACAACAAGAACAAAATCTACAACAGCAATAGCCGAATATCCGGAGAAGTTGTTGCCAGCCGTAAGTTAGATATTACTCGGGCGGATTTCTCGAAAACCGTGTAGAGCACGGAGCAGCTTAAGGCTGTCCTGAAGGAGGTATGCAAGCAGAGTCCTGAAGGAGGTGTGCCAATAGAAGAGTGGCGCCGTGAATGGCTGATCGTCGCAACTAAATAACAAAAACTACTGACATCCATGAGTTATTCGAAGGTCGAAATGAGGGCCTCGCATGTTCTTAAAAGGGCTAAATAGCAGAGACCCAAGGAAAACCGGCAGGGCCAGCAATAATGCAAGGAGCTCCCCTTAGAGCCAGCAATCGGACCAGAAAAGTGGCATGCCATAGCTGCAAAATCAATAGGCAATGATATCAGCCTCAACGGCAGAAGTTGATGAGTAGGTGAATCAAGTATCTCCAAATGAACCTGCATAATTCAAAAGTAGCTTCAGATTTGCTTAGTATGAGCTTTCTATCTGAATCTTTGGATGTGGTATTCATCAATGAAACATGGGTCCATAAAGGGACTCTATAACACAAACGGTAAGTTGGGTGTCAAAATTCACAACCGTCGCTGAATTAATTCAAAATCCCTAAATTAATTCCATAAGGATACACATTTCTAATTGTCGTACATAACTTTTTGAATTTTTATCCTTTTTTCTGCTACAATTTACTTATGAAGAATTTTTATTATCTTAAGCTTTTCATTTAAAAACTAAATGTAACTTTTGTTGAAAATTTAAATTCGGTGATTATTATTTTATAATACATACCTTATTTTTTTTCAAACCATTAATATTGGTTAATTATTTCTAGCTTGCATAAATATTTATCGTATGTTTTTCTGCCAAATATTAACTATAATAATTATTATTATTTGTTTAATATTATTTTTTGTAAGAATTTTCAACAATACTAACTTGATCTAAAATCGATACTACTAATATTCATACCAAGTTTGATGAAAATATCTCTATTCATATTTTCAAATATATCTCCTGTAATCGAGTTTTAGTTAATTAGTGGGCGGACCACGCCCATTTTGGTATTCTGTTTTGGTCAAAGACAGTTGATTTGTGTATAAAATTTCAACCTGAAATTTTTTCTACAAGCTGATAAATTGAGCTATAAGCATGAATTAATTTATATTTACTATAAAAAGTAGGTGTGGCAATGGTCCGATTTTGCCCATTTTCAATATGAATGAGTTTCTGATTTCCTGATTCGCGCCAAATTTGATAAAAATATCTCTATTCGTTCTCCTGTAAACGAGTTTTATTTAATTAGTGGGTGGACCACGCCCATTTTTGGTAGTCTGTTTTGGTCAGAGACAGTGGACTTCTGGACAAAATTTCAACTCCAAATTCGTTCTACAAGCTGAGAAATTGTGCTATAAGCATGGAAGAATTTATATTCAGTATAAAAAGTAGGCGTGGCAATGGTCCGATTTTGCCCATTTTCAATACCGATGAGTTTGTAATGATAAACAATATTCGTGCCAAGTTTCAGTATCTCTATTCGTTCTTTGTAATCGTGATTTCCACAGACGGACAGACGGACAGACGGATAGACAGACAGATGGACGGACATGGCTAAATCGACTCAGGAGGTCACGCTGATCAAGAATATATATACTTTTCTATACCTGTCACGCCTCTTTTAATGCGTTACAAACGGAAGCAGTAAGAGAATATACCCTATTCACTTCGTGTGTAGGGTATAAGAAAATGCAAAATCAAAATTGTAATAATATCAAAAGTATTAAGGCATTGGTATCAAGTGCCAAAAATATCATACTAAACATTTCGCAACTGATTGAAATGTAGAGTACGCACAAATCATTAAAACACAAAAAGTCAGTCGTACCGCGAAATAAATAACCTAGTTTTTCCTATAAATATATGATACAAATAAGGTAAAATCTAAGGTCTCGCTAAAACTCGAGAACGGTTGAACGGATTTATCTTATGTTGGTCTTGAAATGTTGATGGAGGTCTAGGGAAGGTTTAAACGGTGAGAAAAATTCGAATAATTGCCGGGAGAACCCTAAAAACAGCCCTTTTATTTTTCCCATTTACACTGTGTAACGTTTGCTATTCTTAATAAAATGCTATGTAACATGCTATGACTGACATTTCATATGACTGACATTTCCGTTGTTGGATGTACTCTGTAGAATGGCAAAAGCGTGGATTGCCACATGCGCACATATTAGTCTGGTTAGTGGACAAAATAAGGCCAGATGAGATTGATTCCATAATTTCAGCTGAAATTCCAGATGAAACAGTTGACCCAAAATTGCATGCTGTAGTTACCAAACACATTATACATGGACCTTACGGACTTTTCAACTACGATTCACCCTGTATGGTCGACGGGAAGTGTTCCAAGCGATAGCCAAGAGACCTGCTTCCTGAAACCATAACGCGAAATGATGGATACCCATTGTATCGTCGGCGATCAGTTGCGGGCAATGGGCGATCGGTAGTTGTGAAGGTAAGAGGACAAAATGTTGATGTAGACAATCGTTGGATTGTGCCATACTCGCCAATATTGTCCAACGCTTTTGAGACTCACATCAATGTGTAATATTGTAACTCTGTGAAGTCGATAAAGTACATATGTTAACAAAGGTAGCAATATGGCTGTCTTCAGTAACAGATGGGTCGCTATGTAAGTAGCAACGAAGCAATTTGGCATATCTTTCCATTTGCGATCCATGAAAGACACATACAGTAGTCCATTTGGCAGTCCATTTAGAAAATGGTGGAAGAGTTTATTTTAATGAATCGAACGCGGCAGACAGAGCGGCACGTCCACCGTCGACAACATTAACAAGTTTCTTCACAGTCTGTCAAACTGATGATTTTGCTCGGACTTTGCTGTATGCTGACATGCCACGCTATTACACATGGAATGCATCATCGAAATCGTTTCAGCGTCGAAAACAAGAAACACCAGTTGGAGGACATCCAAATGTATTTGCTTTAGACGCTCTGGGTCGCATCTTCACAGTACATTTGTGGGTTAAGTATAGAGATGACATGTCTGAGGATGTTTTGCATCGTGTGCGCCATCAAACTTTGAATCCTACACTACAAATGACTGCAGAAATTTACAATGAGACATTGATCATGATAGAAGATATGTGTTTATTGATGGCAAATAAAGTATTGTCGTCTTTGGGAATGACAGCACCAAATCCTCATATGCACGATGCATTAAACCACGAAGCATTGGTGGTTTCACCAACCATGAAGCATTGGCCGAAATAATTCGTACAAATGTTCCACAATTAAATCAACAACAAAGAATTGCGTACAACACTTTGATAGAAGCTGTGAAAAGTGGATCTGGTGGAATTTATTTCCTTGATGCTCCCGGAGGAACCGGAAAAACGTTCTTAATTTCATTGCTTTTGGCGAGGATCAGATCGCGAAATGATGTTGCTCTAGCGTTGGCTTCATCTGGAATAGCTGTGACTCTGCTAGAAGGCGGGCGAACTGCACATTCTGCCTTGAAATTATCATTAAACATGCAAATCACCGAAACACCAATTTGCAACATCGCCAAAAATAGCGCAATGGCCAAGATCCTACAGGTATGTAAATTTATTGTTTGGGATGCACAATGGCCCATAAGAGGTCACTGGAGGCACTGGACAGTACGTTGAAAAATCTTCGTGACAAACAAAATATTTTTGGTGGGGCCATTATTCTGTTGTCGGTGATTTTCGTCAGACTCTTCCAGTTATTCCCCGATCAACTGTTGCTGATGAACTACATGCATGCCTAAAATCATCGAATTTGTGGCAGTATGTAAAGACACTCCAATTAACAACTAACATGCGAGTATTTTTGCAACAAGATGAAACTGCAAATGTGTTTGCGAAGCAGTTGTTAGACATTGGAAATAATAAAGTTGCAGTGGACACCTCGAGCGGATACATCACATTACCCACAGATTTCTGTCACATCACAGACTCAAAAGAGGAGCTTATTCAGCGTGTTTTCCCAGATATAGCGCAAAAGTTCAATAACCATAATTGGCTGGGTGAACGAGCAATATTGGCGGCGAAAAATAAAGATGTCGAGGATCTCAATGCGACCATTCAGAATTTTCTTCCAGGACAGTTGGTTTCCTTAAAATCAGTCGACACCGTTATGAACCAGGATGACGTAGTCAACCATCTTTTAAATTCATTGGAATTGTCTGGATTACCACCTTTCACTTTCAGTTAACTTTCAGTTAAAAGTAGGGTCAGTTGTCATCATGCTGCGTAACATTAGTCAACCTCGACTGTGCAATCGAACAAGACTGGCTGTGAAAAAGCTGATGATTGATTAACATACTGTATCATAACAGTGTGTGTCTGACAATATCAAATGTAAACCTTATAAATAGCCATTATTTCAGGAAAACTCTATTTTGTAATTAAACAACATGATGTGTCGAAAATAATAATAAAACTTCATACGGATTCGTTTTGTTTGTTTTAAGATTATTTTTTATTAAATTTTAGGTCTTTTATTTATCGATTGAGGCAGTACGAAGTCTGTCGGGTAGCTAGTTAATGTATAAATTAATGAAATGAATTGAATTGATATGAATTGAATTCATAATAAATATGAATTGAATAAATATGGTACGCTGCCGCTGCTGGCTTGGGAGCGATATGGCACGCTGCCGCTGTTGGCTTGAGAGCGATATAATACTCTGCCGCTGCTGGCTTGGAAGCGATATGGTACGCTGTCGCTGCTGGCTTGGGAGCGATATTGTATGCTGCCGCTGCTGGCTTGGGAGCAATATGGTATGCTGCCGCTGCTGGCTTGGGACCGATATGGTACGCTGCCGCTACTAGCATGGGGGCGATATTGTATGCTGCCGCTGCTGGCTTGAGAAGGATATGGCACGCTGCCGCTGTTGGCTTGAGAGCGATATAGTACTCTGCCGCTGCTGGCTTGGAAGCGATATGGTACGCTGTCGCTGCTGGCTTGGGAGCGATATAGTACGCTGCCGCTACTAGCATGGGAGCGATATTGTATGCTGCCGCTGTTGGCTTGTGAGCGATATAGTACTCTGCCGCTGCTGGATTGGAAGCGATATGGTACGCTGCCGCTGCTGGCTTGGGACCGATATGGTACGCTGCCGCTACTAGCATGGGGGCGATATTGTATGCTGCCGCTGCTGGCTTGAGAAGGATATGGTACGCTGCCGATGCTGGCTTGTGAGCGATATGGTACGCTGCCGCTGCTGGCTTGGAGCGATATGGCACGCTGCCGCTGTTGGCTTGAGAGCGATATAATACTCTGCCGCTGCTGTCTTGGAAGCGATATGGTACGCTGTCGCTGCTGGCTTGGGAGCGATATGGTACGCTGCCGCTGCTGGCTTGTGAGCGCTGTGGTACGCTGCCGCTGCTGGCTTGAGAGCGATATAGTACTATGCCGCTGCTGGATTGGAAGCGAAATGATACGCTGTCGCTGCTGGCTTGGGAGCGATATGGTACGCTACCGCTGCTGGCTTGAGAAGGATATGGCACGCTGCCGATGCTGGCTTGTGAGCGATATGGTACGCTGCCGCTGCTTGCTTTGGTGCGATATGGTACGCTGCCGCTGTTGGCTTGAGAGCGATATAGTACTCTGCCGCTGCTGGCTTGGAAGCGATATGGTACGCTGTCGCTGCTGTTGGCTTGAGAGCGATATAGTACTCTGCCGCTGCTGGATTGGAAGCGAAATGGTACGCTGTCGCTGCTGGCTTGGGAGCGATATTGTATGCTGCCGCTGCTGGCTTGGGAGCAATATGGTATGCTGCCGCTGCTGGCTTGAGAAGGATATGGTACGCTGCCGCTGCTGGCTTGTGAGCGCTGTGGTACGCTGCCGCTGCTGGCTTGAGAGCGATATAGTACTATGCCGCTGCTGGATTGGAAGCGAAATGATACGCTGTCGCTGCTGGCTTGGGAGCGATATGGTACGCTACCGCTGCTGGCTTGAGAAGGATATGGCACGCTGCCGATGCTGGCTTGTGAGCGATATGGTACGCTGCCGCTGCTTGCTTTGGTGCGATATGGTACGCTGCCGCTGTTGGCTTGAGAGCGATATAGTACTCTGCCGCTGCTGGCTTGGAAGCGATATGGTACGCTGTCGCTGCTGGCTTGGGAGCGATATGGTACGCTGCCGCTACTAGCATGGGAGCGATATTGTATGCTGCCGCTGTTGGCTTGTGAGCGATATAGTACTCTGCCGCTGCTGGATTGGAAGCGATATGGTACGCTGCCGCTGCTGGCTTGGGACCGATATGGTACGCTGCCGCTACTAGCATGGGGGCGATATTGTATGCTGCCGCTGCTGGCTTGAGAAGGATATGGTACGCTGCCGATGTTGGCTTGAGAGCGATATAGTACTCTGCCGCTGCTGGATTGGAAGCGAAATGGTACGCTGTCGCTGCTGGCTTGGGAGCGATATTGTATGCTGCCGCTGCTGGCTTGGGAGCGATATGGTACGCTGCCGCTACTAGCATGGGAGCGATATTGTATGCTGCCGCTGCTGGTTTTGGAGCGATATGGTACGCTGCCGCTGTTGGCTTGAGAGCGATATAGTACTCTGCCGCTGCTGGATTGGAAGCGAAATGGTACGCTGTCGCTGCTGGCTTGGGAGCGATATTGTATGCTGCCGCTGCTGGCTTGGGAGCGATATGGTACGCTGCCGCTGTTGGCTTGAGAGCGATATAGTACTCTGCCGCTGCTGGATTGGAAGCGAAATGGTACGCTGTCGCTGCTGGCTTGGGAGCGATATTGTATGCTGCCGCTGCTGGCTTGGGAGCGATATGGTACGCTGCCGCTACTAGCATGGGAGCGATATTGTATGCTGCCGCTGCTGGTTTTGGAGCGATATGGTACGCTGCCGCTGTTGGCTTGAGAGCGATATAGTACTCTGCCGCTGCTGGCTTGGGAGCGATATGGTACGCTGCCGCTGCTGGCTTGAGAAGGATATGGTCCGCTGCCGCTGCTGGCTTGTGAGCGCTGTGGTACGCTGCCGCTGCTGGCTTGAGAGCGATATAGTACTATGCCGCTGCTGGATTGGAAGCGAAATGATACGCTGTCGCTGCTGGCTTGGGAGCGATATGGTACGCTACCGCTGCTGGCTTGAGAAGGATATGGCACGCTGCCGATGCTGGCTTGTGAGCGATATGGTACGCTGCCGCTGCTTGCTTGGGAGCAATATGGTATGCTGCCGCTGCTGGCTTGGGAGCAATATGGTATGCTGCCGCTGCTGGCTTGAGAAGGATATGGTCCGCTGCCGCTGCTGGCTTGTGAGCGCTGTGGTACGCTGCCGCTGCTGGCTTGAGAGCGATATAGTACTATGCCACTGCTGGATTGGAAGCGAAATGATACGCTGTCGCTGCTGGCTTGGGAGCGATATGGTACGCTACCGCTGCTGGCTTGAGAAGGATATGGCACGCTGCCGATGCTGGCTTGTGAGCGATATGGTACGCTGCCGCTGCTTGCTTTGGTGCGATATGGTACGCTGCCGCTGTTGGCTTGAGAACGATATAGTACTCTGCCGCTGCTGGATTGGAAGCGAAATGGTACGCTGTCGCTGCTGGCTTGGGAGCGATATTGTATGCTGCCGCTGCTGGCTTGGGAGCGATATGGTACGCTGCCGCTACTAGCATGGGAGCGATATTGTATGCTGCCGATGCTGGCTTGTGAGCGATATGGTACGCTGCCGCTGCTGGTTTTGGAGCGATATGGTACGCTGCCGCTGTTGGCTTGAGAGCGATATAGTACTCTGCCGCTGCTGGCTTGGGAGCGATATGGTACGCTGCCGCTGCTGGCTTGGGACCGATATGGTACGCTGCCGCTACTAGCATGGGGGCGATATTGTATGCTGCCGCTGCTGGCTTGAGAAGGATATGGTACTCTGCCGATGCTGGCTTGTGAGCGATATGGTACGCTGCCGCTACTAGCATTGGAGCGATATTGTATGCTGCCGATGCTGGCTTGTGAGCGATATGGTACGCTGCCGCTGCTGGTTTTGGAGCGATATGGTATGCTGCCGCTGTTGGCTTGTGAGCGATATAGTACTCTGCCGCTGCTGGATTGGAAGCGATATGGTACGCTGCCGCTGCTGGCTTGGGACCCATATGGTACGCTGCCGCTACTAGCATGGGGGCGATATTGTATGCTGCCGCTGCTGGCTTGAGAAGGATATGGTACTCTGCCGCTGCTGGCTTGGAAGCGATATGGTACGCTGCCGCTGCTGGCTTGTGAGCGCTGTGGTACGCTGCCGCTGCTGGCTTGAGAGCGATATAGTACTATGCCGCTGCTGGATTGGAAGCGAAATGATACGCTGTCGCTGCTGGCTTGGGAGCGATATGGTACGCTACCGCTGCTGGCTTGAGAAGGATATGGCACGCTGCCGATGCTGGCTTGTGAGCGATATGGTACGCTGCCGCTGCTTGCTTTGGTGCGATATGGTACGCTGCCGCTGTTGGCTTGAGAACGATATAGTACTCTGCCGCTGCTGGATTGGAAGCGAAATGGTACGCTGTCGCTGCTGGCTTGGGAGCGATATTGTATGCTGCCGCTGCTGGCTTGGGAGCGATATGGTACGCTGCCGCTACTAGCATGGGAGCGATATTGTATGCTGCCGATGCTGGCTTGTGAGCGATATGGTACGCTGCCGCTGCTGGTTTTGGAGCGATATGGTACGCTGCCGCTGTTGGCTTGAGAGCGATATAGTACTCTGCCGCTGCTGGCTTGGGAGCGATATGGTACGCTGCCGCTGCTGGCTTGGGACCGATATGGTACGCTGCCGCTACTAGCATGGGGGCGATATTGTATGCTGCCGCTGCTGGCTTGAGAAGGATATGGTACTCTGCCGCTGCTGGCTTGGGAGCGATATGGTACGCTGCCGCTGCTGGCTTGGGACCGATATGGTACGCTGCCGCTACTAGCATGGGAGCGATATTGTACGCTGCCGCTGTTGGCTTGAGAACGATATAGTACTCTGCCGCTGCTGGATTGGAAGCGAAATGGTACGCTGTCGCTGCTGGCTTGGGAGCGATATTGTATGCTGCCGCTGCTGGCTTGGGAGCGATATGGTACGCTGCCGCTACTAGCATGGGAGCGATATTGTATGCTGCCGATGCTGGCTTGTGAGCGATATGGTACGCTGCCGCTGCTGGTTTTGGAGCGATATGGTATGCTGCCGCTGTTGGCTTGTGAGCGATATAGTACTCTGCCGCTGCTGGATTGGAAGCGATATGGTACGCTGCCGCTGCTGGCTTGGGACCCATATGGTACGCTGCCGCTACTAGCATGGGGGCGATATTGTATGCTGCCGCTGCTGGCTTGAGAAGGATATGGTACTCTGCCGCTGCTGGCTTGGAAGCGATATGGTACGCTGCCGCTGCTGGCATTGGAGCGATATGGCACGCTGCCGCTGTTGGCTTGAGAGCGATATAATACTCTGCCGCTGCTGGCTTGGAAGCGATATGGAACGCTGTCGCTGCTGGCTTGGGAGCGATATGGTACGCTGCCGCTACTAGCATGGGAGCGATATTGTATGCTGCCGCTGTTGGCTTGTGAGCGATATAGTACTCTGCCGCTGCTGGATTGGAAGCGATATGGTACGCTGCCGCTGCTGGCTTGGGACCGATATGGTACGCTGCCGCTACTAGCATGGGGGCGATATTGTATGCTGCCGCTGCTGGCTTGAGAAGGATATGGTACTCTGCCGATGCTGGCTTGTGAGCGATATGGTACGCTGCCGCTGCTGGCTTTGGAGCGATATGGTACGCTGCCGCTGTTGGCTTGAGAGCGATATAGTACTCTGCCGCTGCTGGATTGGAAGCGAAATGGTACGCTGACGCTGCTGGCTTGGGAGCGATATTGTATGCTGCCTGTTTAAGTTTTGCCAAAAAAAAGACGAATAAAATAAAACCATGCGTTGCGATAGGATAAGAAAAAAACGTGTCTTCTTTTATTTTATGTAAACCAAAAACATTATTTTCAGGGATGCATCGTAGCTCGTTCAAACAAGAACATTACAGGGATGCTTAGTGCCCTCGTTCACTTCGTAACATTCCGCCCACCTCGTCCATACTGTGCGACGAAATATAATAAGTATTACTGCGGCCGCCCACCTTGGGCATCCTCTTTATCACACTTCGGTAAAATCGCTAGCTTGGCTATTGCTCTCTTCAGAAGCGCCGTCTGAGTCTTCACCGTCGCTACCCTGACCAGACCATCCTCTCCAGGATGCACGCTAACGATCCTTCCCATCACCCACTGCAGGGGTGGGAGCCGCTCATCACGAATCAGGACCAGATCCCCAACTTCTACATTGTCTCGAGATTGGAGCCATTTTTTCCGAACCTGGAGTCCGTGGAGGTACTCCGCACTCCACCTTTTCCAAAAATCTTGGTGCATTTGCTGTACTTGCTTCCATCGCTTGAGCCCACTCCAAACTCTGGACGGCATGGTCGGTTCGGGCCCTGCGATAAGTGGACCACCCACCAAGAAATGGCCCGGAGTCAAGGCGGTAACGTCCTCTGGATCATCACTGAGTGCTGTCAGCGGTCTTGAATTCAATACTGCCTCCACTTGCTTTAGAAGCGTGTAAAACTCTTCGAACGTGAGCTTCGCGTCACCCACAACTCGTTTCAAATGATTCTTCATGCTTTTTATCGCAGCTTCCCACACTCCACCAAAATTTGGTGAGCCCGGTGGAATAAAATGCCAGGTGACGCCAAGGCCAGAAGCGACTTGAGCCGCAGCTTCCAACTGTTGTCGATAAGCCTCAAAGTCTTCTCTTAGAACTGCACTTGCCCCGACAAAAGTGGTTGCACAGTCGCTATAAATGTCCGATGAGTAGCCTCGCTGAGCGAAGAATCTGCGGAGTGCTGCTAAGCAGGCGTCAGTCGTCATATCGCTGACCAACTCGATGTGTACGGCACGCGTACTGAAACATACGAAGAGCGCAACATATCCCTTGTAACTGCGGTTACCTCTACCCTTCGTTGTTCGAATTAGGAACGGACCCGCGTAGTCTATTCCACACCTGCTGAAAGGCCGGGCAGGTGTGCATCGATGAATTGGTAAGTTGCCCATCAACTGCGTTGTGCCGCTGCATCGCTGTCGAAAACATTTGATGCATCGATGAATAAAGGTTTTAATCGATGATCGAGCGTCAATAAGCCAGTAGCGCCTACGCAGATAATTTAAAGTTGCATGTAATGTACATGCATGTCCATGAGAAATAATTAACGTGCACAGTGGGTCGACTTTTGGTAGTATAATCGGAAAACGCTCCGACATAGGCATTGCGGCATTCTTCAAGCGACCATTCAGTCGAAGCAGCCCTTCAGAATCCAGCATAGGATTTAGCTTAAGTAGTTTGCTCTTCGAGGGTATCGGCTTCCTGTTGACAAGGCAAGAAATCTCATTAACAAAATGAAATCGTTGAACGTACCTTATCCAAAATTTTAGAGCTGCATTTCTCTCTGCGGCCGTTATAAATGGCAGCTTGTCGTGAGGTTTCTTTGTTTTTACGGCGATAAAACGTTGACACCAGGCAGTGACTGCTAAGAGCTTGTTGATGCTCGAGTATTTGCCAAGCAATTGACTTGTGAGCGACTGCACTGGACTATCGGTGTGTATCGAGACCAGAGCAACAACGTCTACTGTCTCCGGTTCTGATGCTGTTTAATCGGCCAGTGGTCATTATGCTTATGTAGCCAGGGCGGCCCCTTCCACCAGATATCCATTTCCGCTAACTGAGACGGAAATATTCCGCGGGATGCGATGTCTGCTGGATTCGAGGTTGTAGGAACGTAGTTCCACGATTCTATACGAGTCAGCTCCTGAATTTGACGTATACGATTACTGATGTATTGCTTGTGTGAGCCTGGGTTCGATCGAATCCAACTCTATACGGTTTTCGAATCTGTCCAAAATTTAGTTTCTAGCGAAGGAATTTTAATCGACGTCTGCACTTTAGTTGCCACTTTGGCGGCCAGAAGCGTCCCATTCAATTCCAGACAAGGAACCGTAATCTTTTTTAGCGGAGCCACTTTTGTCTTCGCCATTAGGATGGCAACTTTTATTTGATTATCTGGCAATTCTGAACGCAAGTATGCCACTGCTGCATATGCTGCTGTAGATGCATCCGAAAATATATGTAGCTGATAATTTCGAGCGCCTGCGGAAACTCCTATCCATCTTGGAATTTTTATTGATTCAATCGTTGGTAGTTCATCTCTAAATCGCGTCCACGCTCGCTGGAACTGCTCTGGCAATGGGTCGTCCCAATCCAAGCCCGTAAGCCACACTTGTTGACATATAATTTTCCCTTTAACTATAACTGGGGCGAGTAGACCTGGTGGATCGTAAATTTTTGCTACATCCGAGAGCTGCTGTCTCTTGGTTATGGGTGTGAGCACTGGGTTGACATTCGTTTTGTATCCGATGTTATCTGGCTCACAAAACCAAAATAATCCTAATGCTTTAGTTTCACGATCAAGACTCAAATCGTAATAAATCCCACTTAGTCTTTTGTCATCATTATCGGTTATGTGGTTCATGAATTCTATGGAATTAGAGTTCCACTTCCGCAAAACGAAACCACCCCGCTGTAATAATTCTTGAAGTTGACGACTCAAGCCAATCGCTTCACCAGCTGTATCCGAACCATGAAGGCAATCGTCCATGTAGAAGGATTGTTTCAGAACTTCTGCTGCAATGGGGAAAGTTTCCCGTTCATCCGACGCAAGCGTATGAAGTACTTTTATAGTTAGGAATGGTGAACAATTTAAGCCGTAAGTGACAGTGAGTAACCGGTAAATAGACGGCACACCGTAGCTATCACCCCAAACAATCCGCTGCATATCACAATCAGCGCGGTTCACTAATATTTGACGATAGCATTTTTCTATGTCAGCTATAAAAGCGACTCTGTAACTTCGCCAGTTAAGAATGATGGAACAGAGGTCATTCTGCAGCTTTGGACCGACATGCAGGCAATCGTTAAGAGAGACGCCGTGATCATATCGACGCGCGGCGTTAAATACAGCTCGTAGTTTTGTCGTAGAACTGGACATCTTAAGAACCTCGTGATGTGGAATGTAGCATACTCGAGGCGGATCATTATGATCTGTCACGCATTCCATGTGCCCTAAGTTAAGGTATTCTGCCATGAATTCATCATATAACTCTTTCAGCTTATAATCTTTCTGAAGGCGCTTCTGCTGGCACTGATATAATTTAAAGGCGGTTGCTTTCGAACCCGACAGCATCGTTGGATCATAGTCTTCTTTGAAAGGATATCGAACCTGGTAGCGCCCAGAGTCAAGCCTTACAGTCGTCCTCGAAAAGAGTTCTTCGCAGTAGATTTCATCTTGGGTCAATTTTGATGAGTGTTCGACATCTTCGCAATCATTAAACTGCCACAATTGTTGAATAAGCCCATTAAGATCAGTAACTGTTGCTGCGCACCATGTTGTATTTAGCTGCATGGTGGAGTGTTGGGCCACGCGGCCGTAGATGACCCAACCTAGGTGGGTGCTTTGTGCTGTGGCCGAGCTGTTAGTTGCTTGTTTGATGTCATTGCGAAGTAGAAGCCCATAAAGATCGGCTCCAATGATGACATCTATAGACCCTGGTTTATTGAAGTTCGGGTCAGCTAGCGTCAGACCTTGGAATTCTGGATATAACACAGGGTTGATGGGAGATGGTGGTAATGAATTTCCCAATTTTGGTAGAACGAGTGCAGCACAATGGATGCTGAAGTCGGGTTCTGAAAGCGAACAAAGCGTAAAACTAACGAGACCTGTGGACTTACCCACCCTTGTTCCACCGATGCCAAGAACAGCAGCAGATGTGCGTGTTCTGCGTAGACGAAGCTGCTGAACTGCATATTCACTTATGAATGAGGCTTGTGAGCCACTATCGAGAAGCGCGCGGAATTGCATGTGATGCCCAGATGGTGCTGTCACTCCTACAAGTGCTGTAGCGAGTAACACCGAGGGTAGGTCCCCTTCGGGCTTTGAGCGGGCGTGAAACGCAGCGACCTCGCTCTGCTGTATGGCACTGTCATTATGCAACAGTGTATGATGCTTTTGCGCGCATCTCAGACACGTAAACGTGGATTTACAGTCCTTCACTTTATGATCGGCCTTGAGGCAATTTTTACATAAATCGGTTCTCAGAACGAAATTCAATCTTTCGGGTGCTGAGAGCGCCTTATACATTGGGCAATACATAAGCGCATGCTTGCCAGCACACTTTGGGCAGCGACCCAGATTTAAATGATGACTTTGCACTATGTTGAGTGTTCGAGTTTTGTGGTGACTTTCCTTTACTTTAGGCTTTTGAGCAATAACTGCTGCCTCTAAGCCCTGGATCCGATTTTCCAAGAATTTCACTAGATCTTTGAACTCTGGAAGTGTGTTCGGGGAATCCAAAGATATTTCCCACTCCTTGACAGTAGATGAATCCAGCCTCTCGGTGACAAGAAACACCAGCCATTCATCCCATGATGACGTGGGGCAGCCCAGTTGCTCGAGAGCGCGTACTGATTCCGTGACACAATCCAGGAGACTTCGAAGACCAGATGCGAGCTCAACATTCATAGCTGGCATTGCGACGATATCACGCATATAAGACTTCACGAGTCGTCGCTTATTATCGTATCGTTGCTTTAGAGCTTCCCATGCGACTTGAAAGTTTTGTGCGGTGACATTGTAATTTCGAAGCACGGCTTCTGCTTCTCCTAGCAGACTGCCCTTCAAATAATGCATTCGTTGAACATCGCTCAGGCTGACTTCATTGATGACACACGCCGTGAACAGGTCTTTAAACCCCAGCCACTTTCTGAAAGTCCCGTCAAATTTTGGGATTTCAATTTTTGGTAAGATCGATTGTGTGGCATTTGTGGGTGGATTCACTGCCTGGCTCGTGTTCGCATGCAAACCACTTAGCTCTGGACCTGTGTTGGTTTGATCCAAACTATCGTTGAGATCACCAAGGGCTTCACAAAACGCCATCTCCACACGCGCATATCGGTCGTCGGAGAGCACACTCTTTGCTTCTGTGGCGAGTTTGTCGTCTGCGCTGGCTTCATCGGCCAGCGTATCCACTGCAGTGTTGTAGTGGCCCCAATACTCCATTATTAGTTGCCTTCGAGCTTTGAGATGGCCACCGGTTTGCTTGGATTTTGCTAGCTTTTTGGTGTTCGCGGCAAAATTGCAGATGAGTTTGGCCAAGAACTCCTCTTTCCGCAACGCCATGATTTTCAGATAATAGTTCCTTTTTCTTCTGATTAACTTTATGCGACAGGAAACAAGGTTCCCCGCAAGGGATGCCAAAATGTTTAAGTTTTGCCGAAAAAAAGACGAATAAAATAAAACCATGCGTTGCGATAGGATAAGAAAAAAACGTGTCTTCTTTTATTTTATGTAAACCAAAAACATTATTTTCAGGGATGCATCGTAGCTCGTTCAAACAAGAACATTAAAGGGATGCATAGTGCCCTCGTTCACTTCGTAACACTGCCGCTGCTGGCTTGGGAGCAATATGGTATGCTGCCGCTGCTGGCTTGAGAAGGATATGGTACGCTGCCGCTGCTGGCTTGTGAGCGCTGTGGTACGCTGCCGCTGCTGGCTTGAGAGCGATATAGTACTATGCCGCTGCTGGATTGGAAGCGAAATGATACGCTGTCGCTGCTGGCTTGGGAGCGATATTGTATGCTGCCGATGCTGGCTTGGAAGCGATATGGTACGCTGCTGCTACTAGCATGGGAGCGATATTGTATGCTGCCGATGCTGGCTTGTGAGCGATATGGTACGCTGCCGCTGCTGGTTTTGGAGCGATATGGTACGCTGCTGCTGTTGGCTTGAGAGCGATATAGTACTCTGCCGCTGCTGGCTTGGGAGCGATATTGTATGCTGCCACTGCTGGCTTGGATGCAATATGGTATGCTGCCACTGCTGGCTTGAGAAGGATATGGTACGCTGCCGCTGTTGGCTTGGGAGCGATATTATATGCTGCCGCTGCTAGCTTGGGAGCGATATTGTATGCTGCCGCTGCTGGCTTGGGAGCAATATGGTATGCTGCCACTGCTGGCTTGAGAAGGATATGGTACGCTGCCGCTGTTGGCTTGAGAGCGATATAGTACTCTGCCGCAGCTGGATTGGAAGCGAAATGGTACGCTGTCGCTCCTGGCTTGGGAGCAATATGGTACGCTGCCGCTGCTGGCTTGAGAGCGATATAGTACTCTGCCGCTGCTGGCTTGGGAGCGATATTGTATGCTGCCGCTGCTGGCTTGGGAGCAATATGGTATGCTGCCGCTGCTGGCTTGAGAAGGATATGGTACGCTGCCGCTGCTGGCTTTGGAGCGATACGGTACGCTGCCGCTGTTGGCTTGAGAGCGATATAGTACTCTGCCGCTGCTGGCTTGGGAGCGATATTGTATGCTGCCGCTGCTGGCTTGGGAGCAATATGGTATGCTGCCGCTGCTGGCTTGAGAAGGATATGGTACGCTGCCGGTGCTGGCTTGGGAGCGATATTATATGCTGCCGCTGCTGGCTTGGGAGCAATATGGTATGCTGCCACTGCTGGCTTGGGAGCGATATTGTATGCTGCCGCTGCTGGCTTGGGAGCAATATGGTATGCTGCTGCTGCTGGCTTGAGAAGGATATGGTACGCTGCCGATGCTGGCTTGTGAGCGATACGGTACGCTGCCGCTGTTGGCTTGAGAGCGATATAGTACTCTGCCGCTGCTGGCTTGGGAGCGATATTGTATGCTGCCGCTGCTGGCTTGGGAGCAATATGGTATGCTGCCGCTGCTGGCTTGAGAAGGATATGGTACGCTGCCGCTGCTGGCTTTGGAGCGATACGGTACGCTGCCACTGTTGGCTTGAAAGCGATATAGTACTCTGCCGCTGCTGGCTTGCGAGCGATATTGTATGCTGCCGCTGCTGGCATGGAAGCAATATGGTATGCTGCCGCTGCTGGCTTGAGAAGGATATGGTACGCTGCCGGTGCTGGCTTGGGAGCGATATTATATGCTGCCGCTGCTGGCTTGGGAGCAATATGGTATGCTGCCACTGCTGGCTTGAGAAGGATATGGTACGCTGCCGATGCTGGCTTGTGAGCTATATGATACGCTGCCGCTGCTGGCTTTGGAGCGATATGGTAAGCTGCCGCTGTTGGTTTGAGAGAGATATAGTACTCTGCCGCTGCTGGCATGGAAGCGATATGGTACACTGTCGCTACTATCATGGGAGCGATATTGAATGCTGCCGCTGCTGGCTTGGGAGCAATATGGTCTGCTGCCGCTGCTGGCTTGAGAAGGATATGGTACGCTGCCGATGCTGGCTTGTGAGCGATATGGTACGCTGCCGCTGCTGGCTTTGGAGCGATATGGTACGCTGCCACTGTTGGCTTGAGAGCGACATAGTACTCTACCGCCGGTGGCTTGGAAGCGATATGGTACGCTGTCGCTGCTGGCTTCAGAAGGATATGGTACTCTGCCGCTATTAGCTTGGGAGCGATATTGTATGCTGCCGCTGCTGGCTTGGGAGCAATATGGTATGCTGCCGCTGCTGGCTTGAGAAGGATATGGTACGCTGCCGCTGCTGGCTTGTGAGCAATATGGTACGCTGCCGATGCTGGCTTGTGAGCGATATTGTATGCTGCCGCTGCTGGCTTGGGAGCGATATGGTACGCTGCCACTGTTGGCTTGAGAGCGATATAGTACTCTACCGCCGGTGGCTTGAGAAGGATATGGTACGCTGCCGCTGTTGGCTTGAGAGCGATATAGTACCCTGCCGCTGCTGGCTTGGGAGCGATATTGTATGCTGCCGCTGCTGGCTCGTGAGCGATATGGTATGCTGCCGCTGCTGGCTTCAGAAGGATATGGTACTCTGCCGCTATTAGCTTAGGAGCGATATTGTATCCTGCCGCTGCTGGCTTGGGAGCAATATGGTATGCTGCCGCTGCTGGCTTGAGAAGGATATGGTACGCTGCCGCTGTTGCCTTGAGAGCTATATAGTACTCTGCCGCTGCTGGATTGGAAGTGAAATGGTACGCAGTCGCTGCTGGCTTGGGAGCGATATTCTATGCTGCCGCTGCTGTCTTGGGAGCAATATGGTATGCTGCCGCTGCTGGCTTGAGAAGGATATGGTACGCTGCCGATGCTGGCTTGTGAGCGATATGGTACGCTGCCGCTGCTGGCTTTGGAGCGATATGGTACCCTGCCGCTGTTGGCTTGAGAGCGATTCAGTACTCTACCGCTGCTGGCTTGGAAGCGATATGGTACGCTGTCGCTACTAGCATGGGAGCGATATTGTATGCTGCCGCTGCTGGCTTGGGAGCAATATGGTATATTGCCACTGCTGTATTGAGAATGATATGGTACGCTGCCGCTGTTGGCTTGAGAGCGATATAGTACTCTGCCGGTGCTGGCTTGGAAGCGAAATGGTACGCTGTCGCTACTAGCATGTAAGCGATATTGTATGCTGCCGCTGCTGGCTTGGGAGCAATATGGTATGCTGCCACTTCTGGCTTGGGAGCGATATTGTATGCTGCCGCTGCTGGCATGAGAGCAATATGGTATGCTGCCGCTGCTGGCTTGTGAGCGATATGGTACGCTGTACGCTGCCGATGTTGGCTTGTGAGCGATATTGTACGCTGCCGCTGCTGGCATGAGAGCAATATGGTATGCTGCCGCTGTTGGCTTGAGAGCGATATAGTACTCTGCCGTTGCTGGCTTGGAAGCGAAATGGTACGCTGTCGCTACTAGCATGGGAGCGATATTGTATGCTGCCGCTGCTGGCTTGGAAGCAATATGGTATATTACCACTGCTGTCTTGAGAATGATATGGTAGGCTGCCGCTGTTGGCTTGAGAGCGATATAATACTCTGCCGCTGTTGGATTGGAAGCGAAATGGTACGCTGTCGCTGCTGGCATGGGAGCGATATTGTATGCTGCCGCTGCTGGCTTGGAAGCGAAATGGTACGCTGTCGCTGCTGGCTTGGGAGCGATATTGTATGCTGCCACTGCTGGCTTGAGAAGGATATGGTACGCTGCCGCTGTTGGCTTGGGTGCGATATAGTACTCTGCCGCTGCTGGATTGGAAGCGAAATGGTACGCTGTCGCTACTAGCATGGGAGCGATATTGTATGCTGCCGCTGCTGGCTTGGGAGCAATATGGTATGCTGCCACTGCTGGCTTGGGAGCGATATGGTACGCTGTACGCTGCCGATGTTGGCTTGTGAGCGATATGGTACGCTGCCGCTGCTGGCTTTGGAGCGATATGGTACGCTGCCGCTGTTGGATTGGGAGCAATATGGTATATTGCCACCAATATACCATATTGCTGTATTGAGAATGATATGGTACGCTACCGCTGTTGGCTTGTGAGCGATATTGTACGCTGCCGCTGCTGGCATGAGAGCAATATGGTATGCTGCCGATGCTGGCTTGTGAGCGATATGGTACGCTGTACGCTGCCGATGTTGGCTTGTGAGCGATATTGTACGCTGCCGCTGCTGGCTTTGGAGCGATATGGTACGCTGCCGCTGTTGGATTGGGAGCAATATGGTATATTGCCACCAATATACCATATTGCTGTATTGAGAATGATATGGTACGCTACCGCTGTTGGCTTGTGAGCGATATTGTACGCTGCCGCTGCTGGCATGAGAGCAATATGGTATGCTGCCGCTGCTGGCTTGTGAGCGATATGGTACGCTGTACGCTGCCGATGTTGGCTTGGGAGCGCTATTGTATGCTGCCGCTGCTGGCATGAGAGCAATATGGTATGCTGCCGCTGTTGGCTTGGGAGCAATATGGTATGCTTCCACTGCTGGCTTGAGAAGAATATGGTACTCTCCGTTGCTGGATTGGAAGCGAAATGGTACGCTGTCGCTGCTGGCTTGAGAAGGATATGGTACGCTGCCGCTGCTGGCTTGGGACCGATATGGTACGCTGCCGCTACTAGCATGGGGGCGATATTGTATGCTGCCGCTGCTTGCTTGAGAGCAATATGGTATGCTTCCACTGCTGGCTTGAGAAGAATATGGTACGCTGTCGCTACTAGCATGGGAGCGATATTGTATGCTCCCACTGTTGGCTTGTGAGCGATATGGTACGCTGACGGTGCAGGCTTCGGAGCGATATGGTACGCTGCCACTGTTGGCTTGAGAGCGATATAGTACTCTACCGCTGCTGGCTTGGAAGCGATATGGTACGCTGTCGCTACTAGCATGGGAGCGATATTGTATGCTGCCACTGTAGGCTTGTGAGCGATATGGTACTCTGCCGCTGCTGGCTTTCGAGCGATATGTTACGCTGCCGCTGTTGGCTTGAGAGCGATATAGTACTCTCCGCTGCTGGCTTGCAAATGATATGGTACGCTGCCGCTATTAGCATGGGAGCGATATTGTATGCTGCCGCTGCTGGCTTGAGAAGGATATGGTACGCTGCCGATGCTAGCTTGTGAGCGATATGGTACGCTGCCGCTGCTGGCTTCAGAAGGATATGGTACTCTGTCGCTGCTGGCTTGGGAGCGATATTGTATGCTGCCGCTGCTGGCTTGGGAGCAAAATGGTATGCTGCCGCTGCTGGCTTGAGAAGGATATAGTACTCTCCGTTGCTGGATTGGAAGCTAAATGGTACGCTGTCGCTGCTGGCTTGAGAAGGATATGGTACGCTGCCGCTGCTGGCTTGGGACAGATATGGTACGCTGCCGCTAATAGCATGGGGGCGATATTGTATGCTGCCGCTATTAGCATGGAAGCGATATGGTACGCTGCCGATGCTGGCTAGTGAGCGATATGGTACGCTGCCGCTGCTGGCATTGAAGCAATATGGCACGCTGTCGCTGTTGGCTTGAGAGCGATATAGTACTCTGCCGCTGCTGGCTTGGAAGCGATATGGTACGCTGTCGCTTGGGAGCGATATGGTACGCTGCCGCTACTAGCATGGGGGCGATATTGTATGCTGCCGCTGCTGGCTTGGGAGCGCTATTGTATGCTGCCGCTGCTGGCTTGAGAAGGATATAGTACTCTCCGTTGCTGGATTGGAAGCTAAATGGTACGCTGTCGCTGCTGGCTTGAGAAGGATATGGTACGCTGCCGCTGCTGGCTTGGGACAGATATGGTACGCTGCCGCTAATAGCATGGGGGCGATATTGTATGCTGCCGCTATTAGCATGGAAGCGATATGGTACGCTGCCGATGCTGGCTAGTGAGCGATATGGTACGCTGCCGCTGCTGGCATTGAAGCAATATGGCACGCTGCCGCTGTTGGCTTGAGAGCGATATAGTACTCTGCCGCTGCTGGCTTGGAAGCGATATGGTACGCTGTCGCTTGGGAGCGATATGGTACGCCGCCGCTACTAGCATGGGAGCAATATGGTATGCGTCCACTGCTGGCTTGAGAAGAATATGGTACTCTCCGTTGCTGGATTGGAAGCGAAATGGTACGCTGTCGCTGCTGGCTTGAGAAGGATATGGTACGCTGCCGCTGCTGGCTTGGGACCGATATGGTACGCTGCCGCTACTAGCATGGGGGCGATATTGTATGCTGCCGCTGCTGACTTGGGAGCAATATGGTATGCTGCCGCTGCTGGCTTGAGAAGGATATGGTACGCTGCCGCTGCTGGCTTGGGACCGATATGGTACGCTGCCGCTACTAGCATGGGGGCGATATTGTATGCTGCCGCTGCTGGCTTGAGAGCAATATGGTATGCTTCCACTGCTGGCTTGAGAAGAATATGGTACGCTGTCGCTACTAGCATGGGGGCGATATTGTATGCTGCCACTGTTGGCTTGTGAGCGATATGGTACGCTGCCGCTGCTGGCTTTGGAGCGATATGGTACGCTGCCACTGTTGGCTTGAGAGCGATATAGTACTCTACCGCTGCTGGCTTGGGACCGATATGGTACGCTGCCGCTACTAGCATGGGGGCGATATTGTATGCTGCCACTGCTGGCTTGTGAGCGATATGGTACTCTGCCGCTGCTGGCTTGTGAGCGATATGGTACGCTGCCGCTGCTGGCTTGGGACCGATATGGTACGTTGTCGCTACTAGCATGGGAGCGATATTGTATGCTGCCACTGTTGGCTTGTGAGCGATATGGTACGCTGCCGCTGCTGGCATTGGAGCGATATGGTACGCTGCCACTGTTGTCTTGAGAGCGATGTAGTACTCTACCGCTGCTGGCTTGGGACCGATATGGTACGCGGCCGCTACTAGCATGGGGGCGATATTGTATGCTGGCACTGCTGGCTTGTGAGCGATATGGTACTCTGCCGCTGCTGGCTTGGAAGCGATATGGTATGCTGTCGCTACTAGCATGGGGGCGATAGTGTATGCTGCCGCTAATGGCTTGGGAGCAATATGGTATGCTGCCACTGCTGGCTTGTGAGCGATATGGTACTCTGCCGCTGCTGGCTTGGAAGCAAAATGGTACGCTGTCGCTACTAGAATGGGATCGATATTGTATGCTGCCGCTGCTGGCTTGGGAGCAATATGGTATGCTGCCGCTGCTGGCTTGAGAAGGATATGTTACGCTGTCGCTGTTGGCTTGAGAGCGATATAGTACTCTGCCGCTGCTGGATTGGAAGCGAAATGGTACGCTGTCGCTGCTGGCTTGGGAGCGATATGGTATGCTGCCGCTGCTAGCTTGGGAGCAATATGGTATGCTGCCACTGCTGGCTTGAGAAGGATATGGTACGCTGCCGCTGTTGGCTTGGGAGTGATATAGTACTCTGCGGCTGCTGGATTGGAAGCGAAATGGTTCGCTGTCGCTGCTGGCTTGGGAGCGATATTGTATGCTGCCGCTGCTGGCTTTGGAGCGATATGGTACGCTGCCGCTGCTGGCTTGGAAGCGATATGGTACGCTGCCACTGTTGTCTTGAGAGCGATGTAGTACTCTACCGCTGCTGGCTTGGGACCGATATGGTACGCGGCCGCTACGAGCATGGGGGCGATATTGTATGCTGGCACTGCTGGCTTGTGAGCGATATGGTACTCTGCCGCTGCTGGCTTGGAAGCGATATGGTACGCTGTCGCTACTAGCATGGGGGCGATAGTGTATGCTGCCGCTAATGGCTTGGGAGCAATATGGTATGCTGCCACTGCTGGCTTGTGAGCGATGTAGTACTCTACCGCTGCTGGCTTGGGACCGATATGGTACGCGGCCGCTACTAGCATGGGGGCGATATTGTATGCTGGCACTGCTGGCTTGTGAGCGATATGGTACTCTGCCGCTGCTGGCTTGGAAGCGATATGGTACGCTGTCGCTACTAGCATGGGGGCGATAGTGTATGCTGCCGCTAATGGCTTGGGAGCAATATGGTATGCTGCCGCTGCTGGCTTGAGAAGGATATAGTACTCTGCGCTGCTGGCTTGGGAGCGATATTGTATGCTGCCGCTGCTGGCTTGTGAGCGATATGGTACGCTGTCGCTGGTGGCTTTGGAGCGATATGGTACGCTGCCGCTGTTGGCTTGAGAGCGATATAATACTCTGCCGCTGCTGGATTGGAAGCGAAATGGTACGCTGTCGCTGCTGGCTTGAGAAGGATATGGTACGCTGCCGCTGCGGCGTGGGGCAGATATGGTACGCTGCCGCTAATAGCATGGAGGTGATATTGTATGCTGCCGCTATTAGCATGGGAGCGATATTGTATGCTGCCGCTGCTGGCTTGTGAGCGATATGGTACGCTGCCGCTGCTGGATTGGGACCGATATGGTACGCTGCCGATACTAGCATGGGAGCGATATTGTATGCTGCCGCTGCTGGCTTGTGAGCCATATGGTACGCTGCCGCTGCTGGATTGGGACCGATATGGTACGCTGCCGATACTAGCATGGGAGCGATATTGTATGCTGCCGCTGCTGGCTTGAGAGTGATATTGTATGCTGCCACTGTTGGCTTGTGAGCGATATGGTACGTTGCCGCTGCTGGCTTTGGAGCGATATGGTACGCTGCCACTGTTGGCTTGAGAGCGATATAGTACTCTACCGCTGCTGGCTTGGGACCGATATGGTACGCAGCCGCTACTAGCATGGGGGCGATATTGTATGCTGCCACTGCTGGCTTGTGAACGATATGGTACACTGTCGCTACTAGAATGGGAGCGATATTGTATGCTGCCACTGTTGGCTTGTGAGCGATATGGTACGCTGCCGCTCTTGGCTTGAGAGCGATATTGTATGTTGCCGCTGCTGGCTTGGGACCGATATGGTACGCGGCCGCTACTAGCATGGGGGCGATATTGTATGCTGCCGCTGCTGACTTGGGAGCAATATGGTATGCTGCCGCTGCTGGCTTGAGAAGGATATGGTACGCTGCCGCTGCTGGCTTGGGACCGATATGGTACGCTGCCGCTACTAGCATGGGGGCGATATTGTATGCTGCCGCTGCTGGCTTGAGAGCAATATGGTATGCTTCCACTGCTGGCTTGAGAAGAATATGGTACGCTGTCGCTACTAGCATGGGGGCGATATTGTATGCTGCCACTGTTGGCTTGTGAGCGATATGGTACGCTGCCGCTGCTGGCTTTGGAGCGATATGGTACGCTGCCACTGTTGGCTTGAGAGCGATATAGTACTCTACCGCTGCTGGCTTGGGACCGATATGGTACGCAGCCGCTACTAGCATGGGGGCGATATTGTATGCTGCCACTGCTGGCTTGTGAGCGATATGGTACTCTGCCGCTGCTGGCTTGTGAGCGATATGGTACGCTGCCGCTGCTGGCTTGGGACCGATATGGTACGTTGTCGCTACTAGCATGGGAGCGATATTGTATGCTGCCACTGTTGGCTTGTGAGCGATATGGTACGCTGCCGCTGCTGGCATTGGAGCGATATGGTACGCTGCCACTGTTGTCTTGAGAGCGATGTAGTACTCTACCGCTGCTGGCTTGGGACCGATATGGTACGCGGCCGCTACTAGCATGGGGGCGATATTGTATGCTGGCACTGCTGGCTTGTGAGCGATATGGTACTCTGCCGCTGCTGGCTTGGAAGCGATATGGTACGCTGTCGCTACTAGCATGGGGGCGATAGTGTATGCTGCCGCTGCTGGCTTGAGAGCAATATGGTATGCTTCCACTGCTGGCTTGAGAAGAATATGGTACGCTGTCGCTACTAGCATGGGGGCGATATTGTATGCTGCCACTGTTGGCTTGTGAGCGATATGGTACGCTGCCGCTGCTGGCTTTGGAGCGATATGGTACGCTGCCACTGTTGGCTTGAGAGCGATGTAGTACTCTACCGCTGCTGGCTTGGGACCGATATGGTACGCGGCCGCTACTAGCATGGGGGCGATATTGTATGCTGGCACTGCTGGCTTGTGAGCGATATGGTACTCTGCCGCTGCTGGCTTGGAAGCGATATGGTACGCTGTCGCTACTAGCATGGGGGCGATAGTGTATGCTGCCGCTGCTGGCTTGAGAGCAATATGGTATGCTTCCACTGCTGGCTTGAGAAGAATATGGTACGCTGTCGCTACTAGCATGGGGGCGATATTGTATGCTGCCACTGTTGGCTTGTGAGCGATATGGTACGCTGCCGCTGCTGGCATTGGAGCGATATGGTACGCTGCCACTGTTGTCTTGAGAGCGATGTAGTACTCTACCGCTGCTGGCTTGGGACCGATATGGTACGCGGCCGCTACTAGCATGGGGGCGATATTGTATGCTGGCACTGCTGGCTTGTGAGCGATATGGTACTCTGCCGCTGCTGGCTTGGAAGCGATATGGTACGCTGTCGCTACTAGCATGGGGGCGATAGTGTATGCTGCCGCTGCTGGCTTGAGAGCAATATGGTATGCTTCCACTGCTGGCTTGAGAAGAATATGGTACGCTGTCGCTACTAGCATGGGGGCGATATTGTATGCTGCCACTGTTGGCTTGTGAGCGATATGGTACGCTGCCGCTCTTGGCTTGAGAGCGATATTGTATGTTGCCGCTGCTGGCTTGGGACCGATATGGTACGCGGCCGCTACTAGCATGGGGGCGATATTGTATGCTGCCGCTGCTGACTTGGGAGCAATATGGTATGCTGCCGCTGCTGGCTTGAGAAGGATATGGTACGCTGCCGCTGCTGGCTTGGGACCGATATGGTACGCTGCCGCTACTAGCATGGGGGCGATATTGTATGCTGCCGCTGCTGGCTTGAGAGCAATATGGTATGCTTCCACTGCTGGCTTGAGAAGAATATGGTACGCTGTCGCTACTAGCATGGGGGCGATATTGTATGCTGCCACTGTTGGCTTGTGAGCGATATGGTACGCTGCCGCTGCTGGCTTTGGAGCGATATGGTACGCTGCCACTGTTGGCTTGAGAGCGATATAGTACTCTACCGCTGCTGGCTTGGGACCGATATGGTACGCTGCCGCTACTAGCATGGGGGCGATATTGTATGCTGCCACTGCTGGCTTGTGAGCGATATGGTACTCTGCCGCTGCTGGCTTGTGAGCGATATGGTACGCTGCCGCTGCTGGCTTGGGACCGATATGGTACGTTGTCGCTACTAGCATGGGAGCGATATTGTATGCTGCCACTGTTGGCTTGTGAGCGATATGGTACGCTGCCGCTGCTGGCATTGGAGCGATATGGTACGCTGCCACTGTTGTCTTGAGAGCGATGTAGTACTCTACCGCTGCTGGCTTGGGACCGATATGGTACGCGGCCGCTACTAGCATGGGGGCGATATTGTATGCTGGCACTGCTGGCTTGTGAGCGATATGGTACTCTGCCGCTGCTGGCTTGGAAGCGATATGGTACGCTGTCGCTACTAGCATGGGGGCGATAGTGTATGCTGCCGCTGCTGGCTTGAGAGCAATATGGTATGCTTCCACTGCTGGCTTGAGAAGAATATGGTACGCTGTCGCTACTAGCATGGGGGCGATATTGTATGCTGCCACTGTTGGCTTGTGAGCGATATGGTACGCTGCCGCTGCTGACTTGGGAGCAATATGGTATGCTGCCGCTGCTGGCTTGAGAAGGATATGGTACGCTGCCGCTGCTGGCTTGGGACCGATATGGTACGCTGCCGCTACTAGCATGGGGGCGATATTGTATGCTGCCGCTGCTGGCTTGAGAGCAATATGGTATGCTTCCACTGCTGGCTTGAGAAGAATATGGTACGCTGTCGCTACTAGCATGGGGGCGATATTGTATGCTGCCACTGTTGGCTTGTGAGCGATATGGTACGCTGCCGCTGCTGGCTTTGGAGCGATATGGTACGCTGCCACTGTTGGCTTGAGAGCGATATAGTACTCTACCGCTGCTGGCTTGGGACCGATATGGTACGCTGCCGCTACTAGCATGGGGGCGATATTGTATGCTGCCACTGCTGGCTTGTGAGCGATATGGTACTCTGCCGCTGCTGGCTTGTGAGCGATATGGTACGCTGCCGCTGCTGGCTTGGGACCGATATGGTACGTTGTCGCTACTAGCATGGGAGCGATATTGTATGCTGCCACTGTTGGCTTGTGAGCGATATGGTACGCTGCCGCTGCTGGCATTGGAGCGATATGGTACGCTGCCACTGTTGTCTTGAGAGCGATGTAGTACTCTACCGCTGCTGGCTTGGGACCGATATGGTACGCGGCCGCTACTAGCATGGGGGCGATATTGTATGCTGGCACTGCTGGCTTGTGAGCGATATGGTACTCTGCCGCTGCTGGCTTGGAAGCGATATGGTACGTTGTCGCTACTAGCATGGGAGCGATATTGTATGCTGCCACTGTTGGCTTGTGAGCGATATGGTACGCTGCCGCTGCTGGCATTGGAGCGATATGGTACGCTGCCACTGTTGTCTTGAGAGCGATGTAGTACTCTACCGCTGCTGGCTTGGGACCGATATGGTACGCGGCCGCTACTAGCATGGGGGCGATATTGTATGCTGCCACTGCTGGCTTGTGAGCGATATGGTACTCTGCCGCTGCTGGCTTGGAAGCAAAATGGTACGCTGTCGCTACTAGAATGGGATCGATATTGTATGCTGCCGCTGCTGGCTTGGGAGCAATATGGTATGCTGCCGCTGCTGGCTTGAGAAGGATATGTTACGCTGTCGCTGTTGGCTTGAGAGCGATATAGTACTCTGCCGCTGCTGGATTGGAAGCGAAATGGTACGCTGTCGCTGCTGGCTTGGGAGCGATATGGTATGCTGCCGCTGCTAGCTTGGGAGCAATATGGTATGCTGCCACTGCTGGCTTGAGAAGGATATGGTACGCTGCCGCTGTTGGCTTGGGAGTGATATAGTACTCTGCGGGTGCTGGATTGGAAGCGAAATGGTTCGCTGTCGCTGCTGGCTTGGGAGCGATATTGTATGCTGCCGCTGCTGGCTTGAGAAGGACATGGTACGCTGCCGATTCTGGCTTGTGAGCCATATGGTACGCTGCCGCTGCTGACTTTGGAGCGATATGGTACGCTGCCACTGTTGGCTTGAGAGCGATATAGTACCCTACCGCTGCTGGCTTGGAAGCGATATGGTACGCTGTCGCTACTAGCATGGGAGCGATATTGTATGCTGCCACTGTAGGCTTGTGAGCGATATGGTACTCTGCCGCTGCTGGCTTTGGAGCGATATGGTACGCTGCCGCTGTTGGCTTGAGAGCGATATAGTACTCTCCGCTGCTGGCTTGCAAATGATATGGTACGCTGCCGCTATTAGCATGGGAGCGATATTGTATGCTGCCGCTGCTGGCTTGAGAAAGATATGGTACGCTGCCGATGCTGGCTTGTGAGCGATATGGTACGCTGCCACTGCTGGCTTCAGAAGGATATGGTACTCTGCCGCTGCTGGCTTTGGAGCGATATTGTATGCTGCCGCTGCTGGCTTGGGAGCAATATGGTATGCTGCCGCTGCTGGCTTGAGAAGGATTTGGTACTCTGCGCTGCTGGCTTGGGAGCGATATTGTATGCTGCCGCTGCTGGCTTGTGAGCGATATGGTACGCTGTCGCTGCTGGCTTTGGAGCGATATGGTACGCTGCCGCTGTTGGCTTGAGAGCGATATAATACTCTGCCGCTGCTGGATTGGAAGCGAAATGGTACGCTGTCGCTGCTGGCTTGAGAAGGATATGGTACGCTGCCGCTGCGGCGTGGGGCAGATATGGAACGCTGCCGCTAATAGCATGGAGGTGATATTGTATGCTGCCGCTATTAGCATGGGAGCGATATTGTATGCTGCCGCTGCTGGCTTGTGAGCGATATGGTACGCTGCCGCTGCTGGATTGGGACCGATATGGTACGCTGCCGATACTAGCATGGGAGCGATATTGTATGCTGCCGCTGCTGGCTTGTGAGCCATATGGTACGCTGCCGCTGCTGGATTGGGACCGATATGGTACGCTGCCGATACTAGCATGGGAGCGATATTGTATGCTGCCGCTGCTGGCTTGAGAGCAATATGGTATGCTGCCACTGCTGGCTTGAGAAGGATTTGGTACGCTGTCGCTACTAGCATGGGAGCGATATTGTATGCTGCCACTGTTGGCTTGTGAGCGATATGGTACGTTGCCGCTGCTGGCTTTGGAGCGATATGGTACGCTGCCACTGTTGGCTTGAGAGCGATATAGTACTCTACCGCTGCTGGCTTGGGACCGATATGGTACGCAGCCGCTACTAGCATGGGGGCGATATTGTATGCTGTCACTGCTGGCTTGTGAACGATATGGTACACTGTCGCTACTAGAATGGGAGCGATATTGTATGCTGCCACTGTTGGCTTGTGAGCGATATGGTACGCTGCCGCTCTTGGCTTGAGAGCGATATTGTATGTTGCCGCTGCTGGCTTGGGAGCAATATGGTATGCTGCCACTGCTGGCTTAAGAAGGATATAGTACTCTACCGCTGCTGGCTTGGAAGCGATATTGTACGCTGTCGCTACTAGCATGGGAGCGATATTGTATGCTGCCACTGTTGGCTTGTGAGCGATATGGTACTCTGCCGCTGCTACCTTGTGAGCGATATGGTACGCTGCCGCTGCTGGCTTTGGAGCGATATGGTACGCTGCCGCTCTTGGCTTGAGAGCGATATTGTATGTTGCCGCTGCTGGCTTGGGAGCAATATGGTATGCTGCCACTGCTGGCTTAAGAAGGATATAGTACTCTACCGCTGCTGGCTTGGAAGCGATATTGTACGCTGTCGCTACTAGCATGGGAGCGATATTGTATGCTGCCGCTGCTGGCTTGAGAGCGATATAGTACTCTACCGCTGCTGGCTTGGAAGCGATATTGTACGCTGTCGCTACTAGCATGGGAGCGATATTGTATGCTGCCACGGTTGGCTTGTGAGCGATATGGTACTCTGCCGCTGCTACCTTGTGAGCGATATGGTACGCTGCCGCTGCTGGCTTTGGAGCGATATGGTACGCTGCCGCTCTTGGCTTGAGAGCGATATTGTATGTTGCCGCTGCTGGCTTGGGAGCAATATGGTATGCTGCCACTGCTGGCTTAAGAAGGATATGGTACGCTGCCGCTGCTGTATTGGGAGCGATATGGTACGCTGCCGCTACTAGCATGGGAGCGATATTGTATGCTGCCACTGTTGGCTTGTGAGCGATATGGTACGCTGCCGCTGCTGGCTTTGGAGCGATATGGTACGCTGCCACTGTTGGCTTGAGAGCGATATAGTACTCTACCGCTGCTGGCTTGGAAGCGATATGGTACGCTGTCGCTACTAGCATGGGAGCGATATTGTATGCTGCCACTGTTGGCTTGTGAGCGATATGGTACACTGTCGCTACTAGCATGGGAGCGATATTGTATGCTGCCACTGTTGGCTTGTGAGCGATATGGTACGCTGCCGCTGCTGGCTTTGGAGCGATATGGTACGTTGCCACTGTTGGCTTGAGAGCGATATAGTACTCTACCGCTGCTGGCTTGGAAGCGATATGGTACGCTGTCGCTACTAGCATGGGAGCGATATTGTATGCTGCCACTGTTGGCTTGTGAGCGATATGGTACACTGTCGCTACTAGCATGGGAGCGATACAGTATGCTGCCGGTGTTGGCTTGTGAGCGATATGGTACGCTGCCGCTGCTGGCTTTGGAGCGACATGGTACGCTGCCACTGTTGGCTTGAGAGCGATATAGTACTCTACCGCTGCTGGCTTGGAAGCGATATGGTACGCTGTCGCTACTAGCATGGGAGCGATATTGTATGCTGCCACTGTTGGTTTGTGAGCGATATGGTACACTGTCGCTACTAGCATGGGAGCGATATTGTATGCTGCCACTGTTGGCTTGTGAGCGATATGGTACGCTGCCGCTGCTGGCTTTGGAGCGATATGGTACGTTGCCACTGTTGGCTTGAGAGCGATATAGTACTCTACCGCTGCTGGCTTGGAAGCGATATGGTACGCTGTCGCTACTAGCATGGGAGCGATATTGTATGCTGCCACTGTTGGCTTGTGAGCGATATGGTACACTGTCGCTACTAGCATGGGAGCGATACAGTATGCTGCCGGTGTTGGCTTGTGAGCGATATGGTACGCTGCCGCTGCTGGCTTTGGAGCGACATGGTACGCTGCCACTGTTGGCTTGAGAGCGATATAGTACTCTACCGCTGCTGGCTTGGAAGCGATATGGTACGCTGTCGCTACTAGCATGGGAGCGATATTGTATGCTGCCACTGTTGGCTTGTGAGCGATATGGTACTCTGCCGCTGCTACCTTGTGAGCGATATGGTACGCTGCCGCTGCTGGCTTTGGAGCGATATGGTACGCTGCCGCTCTTGGCTTGAGAGCGATATTGTATGTTGCCGCTGCTGGCTTGGGAGCAATATGGTATGCTGCCACTGCTGGCTTAAGAAGGATATGGTACGCTGCCGCTGCTGTATTGGGAGCGATATGGTACGCTGCCGCTGCTGGTTTTGGAGCGATATGGTACGCTGTCGCTGCTGGCTTGGGAGCGATATTGTATGCTGCCGCTACTGGCTTGGGAGCAATATGGTATTCTGCCACTGATGGCTTGAGAAGGATATGGTACGCTGTCGCTGCTGGCTTGGGAGCGATATGGTACGCTGCCGCTGTTGGCTTGAGAGCGTACTCTACCGCTGCTGGCTTGGGAGCGATATGGTACGCTGCCGCTACTAGCATGGGGCGATATTATATGTTGCCGCTGCTGGCTTATGAACGATATAGTACTCTGCCGCTGCTGGCTTGGGAGCGATATAGTACGCTGCCGCTGTTGGCTTATGAAGGATATGGTACGCTGCCGCTGCTGGCTTGGAAGCAATATGGTACGCTGCCGCTGCTGTTATTGGAGCGATATGGTACGCTGCCGCTGTTGGCTTGAGAGCGATATAGTACTCTGGCGCTTGCTGGCTTGGGAGCGATATGGTACGCTGCCGCTACTAGCATGGGAGCGATATTGTATGCTGCCGCTGCTGGCTTGAGAGCGATATAGTACTCTGGCGCTTGCTGGCTTGGGAGCGATATGGTACGCTGCCGCTACTAGCATGGGAGCGATATTATATGCTGCCGCTGCTGGCTTGTGAACGATATAGTACTCTGCCGCTGCTGGCTTGGGAGCGATATAGTACGCTGCCGCTGCTGGTTTTGGAGCGTTATGGTACGCTGCCGCTGTTGGCTTGGGAGCGATATAGTACTCTGGCGCTTGCTGGCTTGGGAGCTATTTTGTATGCTTCCGCTGCTAGCTAGGGAGCGATATTGTATGCTGCCGCTGCTGGCTTGGGAGCAATATGGTACGCTGCCGCTACTAGCATGGGGGCGATATTATATGCTGCCGCTGCTGGCTTGTGAGCGATATAGTACTCTGCCGCTGCTGGCTTGGGAGCGATATTGTATGCTGCCGCTGCTGGCTTGGGAGCAATATGGTACGCTGCCGCTGCTGGTTTTGGAGCGATATGGTACGCTGCCGCTGTTGGCTTGAGAGCGATATAGTACTCTGGCGCTTGTTGGCCGCTGCTGGTATATTGCTGGTATATTGCTGCCTCTGCTGGCTTGTGAGCGATATGGTACGCTGGCGATGCTGGCTTGTGAGCAATATGGTACGCTGCCGCTGGTGGCTTTGAAGCGATATGGTACGCTATCGCTGTAGGCTTGAGAGCGATATAGTACTCTGCCGCTGCTGGATTGGAAGCGAAATGGTAAGCTGTCGCTGCTGGCTTGAGAAGGATAAGGTACGCTGCCGCTGCTGGCTTGCAAACGATATGGTACGCTGCCGCTACTAGCATGGGAGCGATATTGTATGCTGCCGCTGCTGGCTTGGGAGCAATATGGTATGCTGCCGCTGCTGGCTTCAGAAGGTTAGCGTACGCTGCCGCTGCTGGCTTGGGAGCGATATAGTACTCTGCCGCTGCTGGCTTGGAAGCGATATGGTACGCTGGCGCTGCTGGCTTGGGAGCGATATGGTATGCTGCCGCTGCTGGCTTGGGAGCAATATGGTATGCTGCCGGTGCTGGCTTCAGAAGGTAATGGTACGCTGCCGGTGCTGGCTTGGGAGCGATATAGTACTCTGCCGCTGCTGGCTTGGAAGCGATATGGTACGCTGCCGCTACTACCATGGGAGCGATATTGTATGCTGCCGGTGCTGGCTTGCAAACGATATGGTACGCTGCCGCTACTAGCATGGGAGCGATATTGTATGCTGCCGCTGCTGGCTTGGGAGCAATATGGTATGCTGCCGCTGCTGGCTTCAGAAGGTTATGGTACGCTGCCGCTGCTGGCTTGGGAGCGATATGGTACGCTGCCGCTACTAGCATGGGAGCGATATTGTATGCTGCCGCTGCTGGCTTGCAAACGATATGGTACGCTGCCGCTACTAGCATGGGAGCGATATTGTATGCTGCCGCTGCTGGCTTGGGAGCAATATGGTATGCTGCCGCTGCTGGCTTCAGAAGGTTATGGTACGCTGCCGCTGCTGGCTTGGGAGCGATATGGTATGCTGCCGCTGTTGGCTTCAGAAGGTTATGGTACGCTGCCGCTGCTGGCTTGGGAGCGATATGGTACACTGTCGCTACTAGCATGGGAGCGATATTGTACGCTGCCGATGCTGGCTTGTGAGCGATATGGTACCCTGCCGCTGCTGGCTTTGGTGCGATATGGTACGCTGCCGCTGTTGGCTTGAGAGCGATATAGTACTCTGCCGCTGCTGGATTGGAAGCGAAATGGTACGCTGTCGCTGCTGGCTTGAGAAGGATATGGTACGCTGCCGCTGCTGGCGTGGGACAGAAGTAGTGGTTATATGTACCTTCTGGACCAACGTAGCGACTGCGCTGCGTGAGGAGCGTGAGGAGCGCTTTGTATGGTAGCGACTGCTCTGCTTCAGGAGCGATTGCGCTGCATGAGGAGCGACTGCGCTGCCATGAGGAGCGACTGCGCTGCCCGTGAGGTGCTATGGATATGTGAGAGTGAGCGAGAGGGCGATAGTTTGAAGGAGTGGGAGGGAGGACGGAAGGGAGGGAGGGGAGGGAGGAAGGAGAAGGGGAGGGAGGAAGGAAGGGGAGGGAGGGAGGAAGGAAGGGGAGGGAGGGAGGAAGGAAGGTGAGGGAGGAAGGAAGGGGAGGGAGGAAGGAAGGGGTTGGAGGGAGGCAGGAAGGGTTGGGAGGGGAAGGAAGGGGAGGGAGGAAGGAAGGGCTGGATGGGAGAGGAAGGGGAGGGGAGGGAGGAAGGAATGGGAGGATGGAAGAGGAAGGGGAGGGACAGACGGACATACAGACGGACATATAGACGGACATACAGACAGACGGACAGACGGACATACATACATACAGACTGACAGACATACATAGCTCGGCGTGCTCACTGTTGCGAGTGTAGTGTATTCCTCTGCCTTAATCTCTGCCCGCTTGTGTATCGTTTGTGGTACTTGAGATTTTTTTTTGTTTTTTGTTTGCGTTTTGGGGTGTACTCTTTATTGTTGGAACTTTTATTTCTTTTTTTAGTTTTTGTAATTTTGTAATTTATTTAGCAAAGTACAATAAGAAAAGATTTCTTTTATAGTACAAAATATGATGAAATGAAATACATGATAATAATAATAATAATAAAAAGAAGAAGAAGAAGAAAGAAGTTCAAAGTAATATAAAGTTGGTGTGTTTAGAGATTAGAGGTAAAAGAAACCAGTAAGAAAGCTATATTCGGCCTGGCCGAATCTTAGATACCCTACACCTTAAAAGTTTTTAGGAATTTTTAGGAATTTTAGGAATTAAGGTTTTATAGCAATGCATTTTTTTATAAATTGATTCTATATTTATATGTCTTATATTTATTTTATTTGCTCATTTACAAATCTGAACAAAGAATATTTATACAAAATTTCATATTAATTGATATCATATCATAAAATTACAGCCTTATATAAGGTTTTATGTAGGACGATTGTGCCATATTACCCTTTCGTCCATGTAACCTAAAAGTATGCGCACCACGCCCATGTTCTGCAACGTAAAATATAATAATGTTGCTCGATATTGAAATTTTATTGTCATATCTTAAAAACTAGAAGCAATATGTGGTTATAAGGTAAGCTATCTTATAATCACATTTAATCACAGACGGGTACAAATAGTAGGCGTGGTCGTTACCCGTTTTCAAAACAAAATAATTGGCTTAGTAGTTTTATTATTGTGTTCAAATTTAAGCTTTATTTCCGTGGTAATAAATTTGCTTTCATGAGCTATACTGTATAAGCAGTGTAAAAGTGGGCGGAACGCGCCCACTTTTGTTGTAATAATGTTTTATTAGAAAAGAAGTTGTTATGTAATGTTTGATTCAGGATGTTTATATATTTAACAATATCACCATTTGAGAAACACTTTTACCTGTATAACCTAAAAGTGGGCGGATCACGCCCATATTTGGAATATCAACGGACGAAGTTACTCTATACCCAGAAATTAAATGCTCTATACCCAGAAATTAAATTTTGTTGTCATAACTCAAAAAATAACGGCTGATATCACATTTTTACTAAAAAATAGGCGTGGTCGTGGACCGATTTTGCCCATTTTTAATACCAGCCTGCACACCCTAAGAAACCATATTGCTGTAAAATTTCATCACGATATCTTCACCGGTTCTCCTGTGATCGTGATTTTATTGCTCTGATTTAATTACTTTTCGTCATATTTGCTATGTGGTTGTTGTAGATTTAGTAAATGAGTTATGGGCATTTCAAGTGTTCGATTGCCCCGCGACCACACATATTGTTTATACAATTATTTCAATCTCAATCTCGGAATTCGAGTTGACAATTTCGGTACTTTCTGTTTAGGAATATTTTTCATGGTCTGATAGACAGACGGATGGACACACGGACGTACATACATATAGACAGACGGACATACATACATACATATAGACGGACATACATACATATAGTCGGACATACATACATATAGACGGACATGCATACATATAGACGGACAGACAGACGGACAGACAAACGGTCGAATAGACAGATGGACAGTGAACATACACAAATTCAATTCTTCATAAATTCAGTGTCATAGTTAGCTTGGAGATCAGATTGATGGCTAAAGTGGTTGGTGGGAAGAGGGAATGGGAAAGTGTAGGGGGGCAAAACGGACAGACAGACGGACAGACTGACAGAGAGTGAGACATAGCGACAGTGAACATGTACGAATTAAAATTCGTTTGTTTATTTTGTTCTTGTTCGAGTTTGGCTTATGTTGTTTTGTATACGATTTATTCTTGCTGTCTTGTTTTATTTTTAGGAATAGAGACGCTTGTTAATGATATTGAAGTCTCCACTTATTCTTTTTCTTCATTGTATAGCTTCTGTTAGAATAAGCATTTAATATCCGTGCGAGAAGAGTTAATACAACAAATTTAGGGATTTTATACACATGAAGTATAATTTTGGTACATTTGCGTTAGGAATATGCTTGGGTATGCTATACTTGTTTTTCTTTTATTTAATCTAGTTTTTATTTTATTTCTTTTCGGGTGTAGATTTTTTTTATTTGTTCTTGTTATGTAGGTACTAAATGAAGGTTTCAAGTGAACTTTGGTTTGTAACCTCTTAGGTTATTACTAATATGGGTTATTTAATTTAATGGTTAGCTAATCTACCGATACACTTTTGAAGCAGTTTTCTGTATGAGTTTTGCTTGTGTTACTGTTGTAAGAGTTTGATTTATGTTGTTGTTGTTGTAGTAGTAGACGATTTATTCTTGCGGTGTTGTTGTTGTTTTTTATTTTTTTTTAGGAATAGAGACGCATGCTGTCGATATTGAAGTACTAAAATGCAGGGCTTAAGCAGTTAAATCTAGAATTTGTTCTTATGGTATTCTTATTTTAGTTCTTGTTTTCTTTGCTGTAGGATAAGCATTTTAATTAATTGATAGTTAATTTTAGTGTCGGAGAAAGACACACATATTTTAATCGCTTATTATTTTTTTCTTTTTGTTTTTATACTGAGACATTTAGAAAATGCTATGATTATATTTTGAATATGCTTATAGTTCATCAAATTCAATATGACTATATGGATTAATGAACATATGATGACATGATTTTCCTTTCATTTGTTCTTGTAATATATTTTTAGTTTCAGTGTCTTAAATAATATTTTTCTAGACCTGATTACTATTGCTTCTAGGAGTAAGAAATTTGTTTGATGTGGTTTAGTTAGTTAATGATCTCTGTTCTCAAAGATGGGTTAGTAAACATATCTTTGAGAACAGAGATATTGTTGTTTTGAAATTTTAGGAATAAATTTGTGAGTACATTTTGTCTAAATTATAAAATTTTAGGAAACAAAGCCTGTTAACATTGAAGTGTACACGTGAGGCTTGAGTTGGTAAAGCTAGGATGCCATTCTTACTCTTACTCTTATTTTCTCTTTTCTTTTTTCTTGTTCTTGCTCTTTTTTTTTTTTTGTCAATACTATTATTATTGCTTCTTATTTTTCCTTTTTCCGCGTGTAGCCAAATCATAAGGTAGTCATCATATAATGTATAAGCAAATAGTCAATACGTTATTTATGTATATATTCAACCTCACCGAAACAGTTAAGCGTTCTTCAACTTAGCACATCTAACAGAATGATAGAGGTGAAGGACAGGCGGATAGTGTAGATGTAGCGACAGAGGCGGATTCAGATGGTTGGTAGTATTTTTGGTGAGACTATGCTTAGCGTATGCGGCGCTTGTTAACATTGATAGAAAATATTATTATTCATTTATAATGTTTATTGTTTGTCGTAATTTTCGGATGTTTAATACATATAAGTAGAATTTGAACATATAAGAAGAGTTAAGTTAATATGCGTGTATCAGGTTGGTGTTGACATTTTTAAGGCTAATCTAACAATAGATTGATGAAGCAGTAGAAGCGGTTTTGTAGGAGTTTCCCTTATGTTGTTATTGTTGTAGGAGTTTGGTTTATGTTGTTGCAGTAGTAGACGATTTATTCTTGCTGTCTTGTTTTATTTTTAGGAATAGAGACTCATGCTGTTGATATTTAACTGATGACATGCGTGGCTTAAACAGGCAAACCTAGGACATTATTTTTCTTCTTCTTCTTTTTATTCGTTGCATAGATTCTGTTAAGAGAAGCATTTGATGTGCGTGTGAATTTTTATGTCGATGAAAGACACATATTTTATTCGGTTATTATCGCTTATTATTTTTTTCTTTTTTTTTTTTTGTTTTATACTGTCACATATAGAAAATGTTGAGTTGATTTTGAGCATGGCTATAGGTCATCTAGTTGATGATGGATGATATAGTTTCATGAACATATGATGACATGATTTTCCTTTCATTTGTTCTTGTAATATATTTTTAGTTTCAGTGTTTTAAATAATATTTTTCTAGACCTGATTGCTTCTAGGAGTAAGAAATTTGTTTGATCTGGTTTAGTTAGTTAATGCGCGATGGGTTAGTAAACATATCTTTGAGAACAGAGATATTGTTGTTGTTTGAAATTTTAGGAATACATAATTTTGTAATTAAATTTTGTCTAAATAATTAAATTTTAGGAGGATTTCTTCTAGGATTTTTAGTAGGATTTCTGCTTAACATTGAAGTGTAGACGTGAGAGGCTTGAGTTGGTAAAGCTAGGATGCCATTCTTACTCTTATTTTCTTTTTCTTCGTTTTTTTTTCTTGTTCTTTTTTATTACTATTATTATTAGTTCTAATTTTTTTTTCTTTTCTTCTGCGTATAGCCGAACCATCAAAATAATCATACCAAAGTTTAGCTTAAAACTATTAAAAAACTATGACTAAAATTTAGCTTCCATACTATGACCAATGTTTAGTCTAAATGGTAACAACTGCTTATTTCAATATTAAATACTAGGGATTTATGTAGCTTAAATTATTTCTCTTGTAAAGAATGCTATTGGCCCAACAAAATAGCTGCTTGATTGAAGCTTGACAACAACTTTTATGCTTTGGAATGGACAATAAGATTTTTTTTTTTTTTTTAGCGATAAAAACTTAGGAACTGGCTTTTAGTTAGGGATCATTATATAGTCTATAAATAACCGAAAACGATATCTATATATTCGACCGCAACGAAACACTTAAATACCCTACAACTTATGATGTCTAAGTATAACTTTGAATTGAAAATGCTAAGGTAGCGTTTCAACATATTAAACTCTAAATTTAAGGGAAACCTATAATTATTAAGAACAATAAAAGAAACATATTGATTTGTACATACACAGAAATAGTGAACTCCTACATTTCTGTTAAATTTCATTCCAATAGCTTAATCAGTTCTAATGCGAACATGATTCCAACAGAGAGAAGAACAAGGCTAAATCTCAATGAATATCATTTGCGCAATAAAATTTTTCATATCGTTTTATGTTTCTTTTTAGAACATAAATTAAAAATTGTTTACGCCAAACACTCATTCTGACGCGACCGCATACCCCAGCGCTACTCTTTCGCCCTCCCAGAGAGAGCAGCGCCATCTACTCCCCTGTAGATGCACATGCATTGCACGTCGGTCAGCGCAGCCAACCTCCACGACTGCGACCTGTCAACTCTTGACAGGTCAATGAGTTTTGCTGACTTCCGCCCCCAACTTTAACTTTACTTTCGTTTCGTGAATTGAACACGCCACACACCAATTGTCACCGCGATTTACCTTTGTTTTCCGACTGTGCAACCTCCACGCGAGTGTCTACATCATTATCACCATAATCACCAACATCACCACGATCATCACCCCACGATCACCATCACCACAATCATCACCTCATCACCACACACACACCCCCATAGACACAACCATCAACAACCTCATCCCCACCATCATCCACCAACATACATCAGACCGAACCATCGGTAAGTCTGTCAATTCCCCGGTCACTATTACTAATCATATTAATTTATATATTATATGTATATCGGTGTGTTGCGCTCAACTGTGCACACATCCCCCACACAAACATTTGGTCCAATCGACCCGGATTCCCTTCCGACCTCTCGATCCCCTATATATAATATACATATAATAAATATAAAGTGAAGTGATACCCCCCCAACGTTTTTCAAACACCAAATTACGTTCACGTAATATTGGTGAAGATTTGTCGATCGGTTCGGCTTAGTGCGTGTTAAATATTACACATAGTGAATATTTCTCCGTCTCCTCCCTTTCGTGTGTTTCTGTACACCAAGCAGAAACACGTTCAGTGACGTCACGTGTTATCTGTACTCGAAGTACAAAACACGTTCCGTGACGTCACGATTACACATAATAAGTCGCTCTCCCAGCGCAAGTGAAGTTTCCTCTCTTCCCCCCAGTAGCGCTTCCCAAACTTTAATTCACGCGAATTAAAGTAATATTTTTCCGATTTATTTCCGCCATGATTTAAAGCATTTCCCAAACTTTAATTCACGCGAATTAAATCAATATTTTTTTGGATTTATTTCAACCGCGATTTAAAGTGTTTTTTCCGAACTTTAACTCGCGCACATTAAATTAATATTTCTCCGATTTATTTCCGCCGTGATTTAAAGCGTTTCCCAAACTTTAATTCACGCGAATTAAATTCATATTTTTCCGATTTATTTCCGCCGTGATTTAAAGCGTTTCCCAAATTTTAATTCACGCGAATTAAATTAATATTTTTCTTGATTTACTTCAACCGCGATTTAAAGTGTTTTTTCCGAAATTTAACTCACGCAAAGTAAATTAATATTTTTCCGATTTAATTTAGCCGCGATTTAAAGTGGTTTCAAATTAAATTAATATTTCTCTGATTTATTTCAGCCGTGATTTAAAGCGTGTCCCAAACTTTAATTCACGCGAATTAAATTAATACTTTTTTGATTTATTTCAGCCGTGATTTAAAGCGTTTCCCAAACTTTTAATTCACGCGAATTAAATTAATATTTTTCTTGATTTACTTCAACCGCGATTTAAAGTGTTTTTTCCGAGATTTAACTCACGCAAAGTAAATTAATATTTTTCCGATTTAATTTAGCCGCGATTTAAGGTGGTTTCAAATTAAATTAATATTTCTCTGATTTATTTCAGCCGTAATTTAAAGCGTCTCCCAAACTTTAATTCACGCGAATTAAATTAATATTTTTCCGATTTATTTCAGCCGTGATTCAAAGCGTTTTCCCAAACTTTAATTCACGCGAATTACATTAATACTTTTACGAGTTATTTCCGCCGCGATTTAAAGTGTTTTCCCAAACTTTAATTTACGCGAATTAACTTAATAGTTTTCCGAGTTATTTCAACCAAGAGTTCAAGTGGTTTTCCAAACCTGAATTCAACTCAAAATTAAACTATTTTTCTCGTCATACTTCTGACCGCGAACTGAAGTATTGGTATCACGTTGGATTTGACTCGAAATCAATTCATAGGTCTTCGCTGTACATTCCACGGCGAATTCAGGTTTCGTAAACTCGTTTCACCCCCACCTCGTGAGTTTTAACTCAATATCCCCAAATTCTCCATTCCTCGATCTGGTAAAGTACTCCAATGGACCCCCTCACTAAATTTATAAGCGTGTCCGAAACGCTCGAAGAATTCGAGGACGAATATGACAACATTCCGGAACGCGATCACTCGGGCTTCTCACTGGCCATTCACCAGGAGGAATTCAAAGCCGTCTGGTTAGACCTGAAAGCAGCATATGCCTTATGCTTGGAATACCTTAACAGCACGGCCGATGTGGAGCCAGATACGCGAAGAGCCGATATCACCGTGGTTAAGACCAAGTACCGGCGGTGTTACCAGGTTTACGTGCGTGTCTCCGCGAAAGTGAGTGAACAGCAGCATCTCGTTGCCCCCAGTTCCTCTCCGTTGTCGATTTCTTCTCCCATGACTCCGACGAACTTCTCAGGTCACAACATCAGCTTGCCACCGTGTGATACTGATGTCTTCAATGGTGACTACGAGTCATGGCCGACCTTCCGTGATATGTTCTCCGCGCTCTATATTCGGAACAATCGACTGTCTCCGGTCGAAAAGTTGTTTCACCTCAACCAAAAAACCCGAGGTGAAGCAAAAGAAATAGTTCAAAAGTCCCCCTCATAGATAGCGGATTCGATCAGGCATGGAGGAATCTTACCGATCGGTTCGAAAATAAACGTATACTGGTTAACGTTCAACTCCGAACGTTATTCTCCCTTACCCCAATCCACAAGGAGTCTGGAGTTGCGATCAAACGCCTCCAACGAGAGATCAACAACTGCCTCTCAGCCCTCACGTTGTACGATGTCGACGTGAGCAGCTGGGACGCAGTGGTTGTGCATCTCTGCTCTACTCGCCTCCCCGAAACTACTCTCTCGTTATGGGAACAATCCCTTACCCATAAACGCGAAATTCCAAAATGGTGTGAAATGGACGCGTTCCTCACTTCACATTTCCAAACCTTGGAAACCGTAGACGACATTCGAAAGTCAGTCCAACCCCCTAAGAAAGCGTCGAATCCCCCAGCACGCCTTTCCTCCGTCACGAAACCTGTGAATACGTTCCAGGCTACTATGGTTTCGACCAGCTGCAAACTATGCACTGATCGGCCACACCCACTTCGCCAATGCCCACGTTTTCTGGCTATGAATGTAGACACACGTTGGGCGACAGTTCAAAGAATCCAATTCTGTACGAACTGTTTGGCACACTCACATCAAGTGAAAAACTGTAAAAGTGTGTTCACATGCAGGTCGTGCAATCAACGACATCATACACTCTTACATCGCGAGCTGGCTTCGGCCCCCCAATCGAACTCTCGTTCGAACTCTACCCATACAACCTCGCGCCCCAACTCACCGTCTCATCGCGGTCCAAGTGCTGCTCAGCACAGCTTACCGTCAAACCCCCCTTCACAATCTCGAGCGAATCCCTCTACCCCTACTATACAGTCCACTGAAGCCCCCTCAACTTCAAATGTGCTTACTTGCTTCACCTCCCGAAGCAAGCAAGTGCTACTCGCTACCGCTATGGTTCACATCTGTCATCGTAACGAGTCCTACCTCGCTCGTGCTATCATCGACCCTGGTTCCGAAGCCACCTTTCTGTCAGAGCGCGTACAAAAACGCTTGCGACTTCCGACGACTACGGTCCAAGCTCAAGTCGCCAGTGTTAATGAAACCGTTACAGCCGTGGTGAACAACCTTTGCAAGTTTAGCATCGGCTCCCCCCGATTGCCCGGACTGTGCATTGAAGCCACGGGTCTCGTGCTTAAAAAACTAACCGGCAACCTACCGGTTTGCTCCCTTGACCGGACCCTATTTGATGCTCTTCCGAACCTACCACTAGCTGATGATCGCTTCTGCCAAAGCGATCAGATAGATGTCTTGATTGGAGCGGACATCTACCCCCTTATCCTGCTGGACGGTATCCGACGGAATATCTTGGGCTCTCTCATCGCCCAGGAGACCGTTTTCGGGTGGATCCTCACCGGTCCGCTTTCTCAGGCCCCCCCGGCTCCAACCATTTCTACCCGATTTTCGTTTTTCATTGAGGTCTCTCTTGACCGTCAGCTTGAGCGTCGCTGGGACTTGGAAGAAGCTCCCAAGCAACGTCTTTGCACTCCAGCCGAGCCAGTCTGCGAAGATCTTGATGCGAACACCACCCCAAGGCGGCACGAAAAGAAACACTGGCCACACTCCAATCCCCTCGATACTTTGGAAACCGAACTGGAAGCAAAACCAGTGAAAGCTAATTTCGCTTATTTCCCTCACTTTGAAGACTTGTTGGAAAGATTCTCTTCTTTGCCACGAGCTCTTCGAGTGTTGTCTTACGTGTTTAGGTTTCTACATCATACCCACCCCAAGTATCGTGGGTCCTCTCGTCAATACGATACCACTATTGACTCCGATGAGATCCAGCATGTCAAAACGAGGCTGGCTATTCTCGCGCAAAAGGTACATTTTGCCAATGAATATCGTTCTCTCGATATGAAACAAAATCTACCACCCAAGAGCCCCATTCTATCGCTCAATCCATTCTTATCCCAAGATGGATTGGTGCGCGTAGGTGGACGTCTATCCGCGTGTCCGTCACTCTCCTATGACGAACGCCACCCCATTCTTCTTCCTTACAGCTGCAAGTTCACCCGATTATTGGTTCGCTTCATCCATGACATCAGTCTGCATGGAGGGAACCAACTGATGTTGCGCTTTCTACGTACGCAACATTGGATACCCAAGGCCAAGAACCTAGTCAAGGCCACGATTCACACCTGCAAGCCTTGTGTCCTTCAGAGGAAACACGTGCGCACCCAAATCATGGCCGCTCTACCCCCTGAGCGGACAAACATTTCTCGCCCTTTTGCTGTCACCGGTCTAGATTTCGCTGGACCGTTTGATATCAAAAACTACACTGGGAGGGCATGCCTCATCACCAAAGGCTCTGTCTGTGTCTTCGTCTGTTTCGCAACGAAGGCCATACATCTTGAAGCGGTCAGTGATCTGTCGACTCTGACATTTCTCGCCGCCTTCAACCGCTTCAGCGCCCGTCGCGGATGCCCCAAGGATGTTTACTCGGACAATGGAAAGAACTTCGTGGGAGCCTCCAAAACACTCAGGAACGATTGTAAGATCTTCCTTCAACAATCACACGAAGCGGTCACCTCACAGTGTGCCTATCAGCAGCTCAAATGGCATTTTATACCTGCTGCCGCGCCTCATATGGGCGGTCTCTGGGAAGCTGGCGTTAAAAGCTTCAAACTTCATTTCCGAAAGTTTGTCGGCAATATGCGTTTCACCTTTGAAGAGTTCGCTACCATACTCTCCCGGATCGAAGCCTGCCTCAACTCGAGACCGCTTAGCGGCATGTCCGACGATCCATCGGATCTACAGCCTTTAACGCCCGGCCATTTCCTCATCGGTGGCCCTCTGCTGGCTCCCGCTGAACCGGCGGTACTAAGCTCCCCCCTCACGATTGTTAATAGATGGCTAAAAGTGAAAGCCATCTATCAGCAACTCTGTACTCGGTGGAAACACGAGTACCTCACCGAACTCCACAAACGCAGCAAATGGAAGGTGCCCCAACCAGACCTTAAAGTTGCAGATCTTGTGGTGTTACGCGATGCCAACCTCCCTCCAACTCAATGGAGACTCGGTCGCGTGACCCACCTTCATCCCGGTGACGACCACAGAACACGCGTCGTCGACATCCGAACGGAGAAGGGAACCATTACTCGTCCCCTCAGTAAATTAACGGTACTCCCCTCTTAAGATCGCATCTTAAGGATGTTCGCACCCCAGCGAACTCTCCCCGCCAATGTCATTACATTGTTTCCATCATGCTCCATCCCCAGCGAGCACCACGCACTCCAGTGCTCCCCCCTTACATATTCATGTTAGTAACTGGAACTATCTGCATGTAAGGTGGAGACATAGGCGCTGCCGTCCCTGAGTAGCGCTCCTTAGTTTCACGAATGCAGCCCATTCTGTTGGTCACTGGTATTCGTGACTAAGGCGAAACTCCCCGTTTCGTGTGTCTCTAACCTGAGCAAAGTTGCAGTACTGCAAGGCGGGCGGTATGTTTACGCCAAACACTCATTCTGACGCGACCGCATACCCCAGCGCTACTCTTTCGCCCTCCCAGAGAGAGCAGCGCCATCTACTCCCCTGTAGATGCACATGCATTGCACGTCGGTCAGCGCAGCCAACCTCCACGACTGCGACCTGTCAACTCTTGACAGGTCAATGAGTTTTGCTGACTTCCGCCCCCAACTTTAACTTTACTTTCGTTTCGTGAATTGAACACGCCACACACCAATTGTCACCGCGATTTACCTTTGTTTTCCGACTGTGCAACCTCCACGCGAGTGTCTACATCATTATCACCATAATCACCAACATCACCACGATCATCACCCCACGATCACCATCACCACAATCATCACCTCATCACCACACACACACCCCCATAGACACAAGCATCAACAACCTCATCCCCACCATCATCCACCAACATACATCAGACCGAACCATCGGTAAGTCTGTCAATTCCCCGGTCACTATTACTAATCATATTAATTTATATATTATATGTATATCGCTGTGTTGCGCTCAACTGTGCACACATCCCCCACACAAACAAAAATCATTAAAGGGCATTTAACTCAAAATCCAACTCTAAATTAATAAGACGGAGAATTTAAATAGACATTAGCATGAAAATATAATGCAAATAGATATAAACACTACTTCTTACTATAATGAGTCGCCTATGGTTCGACAATGATAATAGAAACAATTTTTAGAAACCAACAACAAGGGACTTTGAGCGTAAGGAGCGTAAGGAGATCAGACTATAATCAATTCAAAAATAAATGAATAAAAATGGATAGAAAACTCATAGGAACATCTACAGCATCGGGCTAGTAATTTTATTAGCCCAGTTGTGGATATCAGTATGATAACATAATTGTAATTCATAAAGAAAAATTCATTCAAAATACACTAGCAATATAACTCAACGAACTATTAGGCCCATATTACATTGCAAACAGTTGTTCGATCGAACAGTCACATTGTTTTTGTTTTCTGTATAAAGCTGTCAACTCTCAGTTCATCCGTGAGAGAATGAAAACGGATGAACTGTTCGCACAGCAAATAATCTGTTTGCAGGCGATGAGTGCAAACACTACAAACAGAACAGAGTTGTGGTGTGGTGTAATAAAAAAGTATGCATGTTTTGGAGTGAAAAAGCTGCACTTATATCGGAAAAAGGAGGATTGCGTGGAAATAATTGCACAAAGCAACTCCAACTACATATGTATAAATACTACGGAAGGTGTTTGACTGTTGTGTTTGCAATGTAACATAGCAAGCAAACAGATTTGACGGGAGAGTAAAATAGTTCATTTCTTTGGACTGTTCGATCGAACAACTGTTTGCAATGTAATATGGGCCTTAGCGAGACAATCAATCAAAATTATACTAACTCCTAATAAAGGCAAGAAATACATAGTATTCATACAATACAATACAATTCAACAATTCACAAATTTTGTTTCTTAAGAAACCACATACGAAATAATAGACCTCCATACCCACTACAGTAACACAAATATTTTTTTTAGCATCAAAATCTCTATAATATCCTCACAACACATTCACTGATACATTTATATCCACTTCCAATCAATAAAACAAATGAAATTATTACAATAACGCAGCTAGAATTAATAGAACTAATGAAAGAAATTGAAATACTTACTTACTATTGCTTCAATAACAAAATATATAACTGGAAATATGAATATGTCTAGCCGCAAACAAATAAATGGGGATAGGGGAATGAAACAAACCATTTGAAAGAACATAAAAGCATCACCGCTAATCAATTTACAAAAATAAATATAAATATAATATATAAATCTAAAATCAAATAAATATTAAAATAGGTCAAAAGAAATATGTACTGTAAGGATAAATAAATATAACGATATTAATTAAATAATAACATGTATAAGACACAGTTCACTACCACCAAATTCTATAAGAGAGCTCATTTGTTGGCCCTTCTAATCGCGAAAAGACTGAATTTAATATAGACAGTTTATTAACATATATCTGTAAATTATATAAATGACAGTATGAGTAGTTGAAGTGGCTATTATTTTTAGATAAAAACATTGGCTTCTTTACAAATTTTGAGACTGTTTTAAGTCAAAAACCAATAATTATATTCGATGACATAGCTAGAGGGAAGTAAAACAATATTCAAGAGTACTTTTGTATGGGCAGACGCAAATTTATTGATTGCTTTTTACTCATACCAACCATATACAAAAATTCCCAAGCATTTGGTGCGCGATAATGCTAACATGATTATTATGTTTAAGCAGGATGATAATTATATGAAGCACATATACAATGATCATGCCGCAACAGATATGGCTTATAAAAAATTGATTAATGTATGCGGAGAATGTTGGAAAAATGAATATGGATTTCTTGTAACAAAGACAATCCAAGTAATAATGAACGATCTAAAATGGGGCGATATAAAATGGGATTTGATATATACATACATTCACTAATTCGCTGGTTATCACTATATTAATATTAGTATGATAACATTCAACTGAATGCATTTCATATATCTATTAAAAAAATTGGTAAAAAATGTTCTAAGATGTTCAAAAGCTGTTCAAAAGATGTTCAGAGCTGTTCAAAAGCTGTTCAAAAGGTGTTCAGAGCTGTTCGAAAGGTGTTCAGAGCTGTTCAAAAGCTGTTCAAAAGGTGTTCAGAGCTGTTCGAAAGGTGTTCAGAGCTGTTCAAAAGGTGTTCAGAGCTGTTCGAAAGGTGTTCAGAGCTGTTCAAAAGCTGTTCAAAAGGTGTTCAGAGCTGTTCAAAAGCTGTTCAAAAGGTGTTCAGAGCTGTTCGAAAGGTGTTCAGAGCTGTTCAAAAGCTGTTCAAAAGGTGTTCAGAGCTGTTCAAAAGGTGTTCAAAAGGTGTTCAAAAGCTGTTCAAAAGGTGTTCAGAGCTGTTCAAAAGCTGTTCAAAAGGTGTTCAGAGCTGTTCGAAAGGTGTTCAGAGCTGTTCAAAAGGTGTTCAGAGCTGTTCAAGAGCTGTTTAAAAGGTGTTCAAGAGCTGTTTAAAAGGTGTTTAAAAGGTGTTCAAAAGCGGTTCAAAGATGTTCGAAGCTGTTCAAGAGTTGATCATAAGCTGATTGAAAAGTAATCAAGAGCTAATCAAAAAGCTCATATACCTGATCTGATATTACTATCGCTAAAATGGAAAGAGAAAAGAAAATATTAAAAGATCTAATAAAAACTAGATACAAATTGAAATACAAAAATTAAGCATATAAAATTAGTAAAAGCAGATTTAGAGAATTAACCAGAAAGACATTTAGCCACATCACAAAACCTCTAAAAGAAATAGTCAAGCACTCCAATACAAATTATAATAAGGATAAGCATAACATTAAATACAATAAGGGACCGCTAACAGTAAAAACAAGTACTCCAGCTAAAGCACGAAAAGTCGATTTCTCAAACGAAACCCTTATCAATAGTAATGACGATGAAGACGACGACTTTTTCACTCAAATGGAAGATGCAGAAGTGAACACATCAACCCATACAAAAATAATAATTAATAATAATATTAATTTTCTGAAGTCGATACTGCAAGAGATGTTCAGAAATCTACTGAACACGGTCTATTCCGAATTGGAATAGCAGAATGTGTTGGATACCACATATGAACCATACAAAGGATCGGATTTTAAAGGCAAATCGGAAATAGCGCTGGCGCATTACATAATAAAATAATAATAATATCCGATAATAGTTGGTAACTTACACCTAGATTGCTTCAATTATTATTAGAAGCAACAAATTATAACAAAGCAGACCATATTTCAAAACTATTTTACGTACCTACTAGTACTAACAAACATAATTTTAATAGAAATGAACAAGTAGCGGGAATTAAGGACTTTTCAAACTCAATTGTTGGTTTGATGACAACATTTTTAAATTTGAGATTATTATAGGTGGGACATTTTCTTTGAGCCATACTCTAAAATCAACACACCTAAAATATAGTCACATACATGGCTGAATCTAAACTGTAATCGATCAACCGATCATCCGATCAACCTGATCAACCGATCATCCGATCAACCTGATCAACCGATCATCCGATCAAGCGATCAACCGATCAACCTGATCAACCTAATCAACCGATCAACCGATCATCTGATCAACCGATCAACCTGATCAACCGATCAACCGATCAACCGATCAACCTGATCAACCTAATCAACCGATCAACCGGATCAACCGATCATCTGATCAACCGATCATCCGATCAACCGATCAACCGATCAACCTGATCAACCTAATCAACCGATCAACCGGATCAACCGATCAACCGATCATCCGATCAACCTGATCAACCGATCATCCGATCAACCGATCAACCTGATCAACCTAATCAACCGATCAACCGGATCAACCGATCATCCGATCAACCTGATCAACCTAATCAACCGATCAACCTGATCAACCGATCATCCGATCAACCTGATCAACCGTTCAACCATTCAACCAAAAGCTGTATAAACAAGCTGAATAAACAAAGCTGTATTAAAATTTTTTTTAAATTCTTGCTACACATTACCTTTTTTGATTAATAAAGTTTTGACGAAGTGCTGTACGAAGACTTTAGTGGAACACTGTATGTATAATATGTTGCATAACACACGGTTACATAGAAACCTTTCTTTTCATATTACCAAATTTCCAAAATTACTTTGGATCGGAATGCAAATTGGGTTTAACTTTGATGAAATAATTGGGGTAAGCTTGCCATTGCATTCCATAGAATGCTTCCTGTGCAAAACTTTAGCCATCGCTGAATTTCTCGATATGTCACATGTTAGAGCTTCAACCACTTCAACGGCAACTTTAACGCGGAGTGTGATGTTTAGCCACCATCCACTAAAATAGCAGCGCTTCCGGACGAAGCAAGCGCAAATTGCAACGCAATTTTTTGTTGCGATCCAGCACTATTCTCGGCAACCAATTGCATGATCTTATCACATTCATATTTTTCTTGCATAATAAATTTAATAATGTTTAATTGTACAAAGGCAAATACAAATTCATTGCAATCGAATTTTTGCTAACGTTGCAACACGATCATATAAATCTTGCATTGGATCATGCCTAGTTGTCCAAATGCTTTATTTGCAAACGCTAAACATACACCCATGGCCAAAAAAAAAACCGCACTAGTAGCATTTCATTACTCATGCAAAACTTAGTAAAAAAAGGAAAGCTACCTGCAAGGTTTTATTTTTTTTATATTATTTGATCTCTTTAGACTTTACCTGTAAAAAAATCTTTATGAAAAAAGAAAAGGGTTGGCCGGCACCTCGATTTCCGCTCAAAAGGTGGAAAAACCCAAGATCTAATTTTTTTTACCTTTGTTACAAAAAAAGGTAATAAAATAAAGAAGGTTAGCTTTTTCGATTTCTATTATTTTTATTATGATTAAATATTCTTAGAATTAAAAAATTTTCTATATACTCTTTTTCTTTTCTTTAAATTTTTTTTCAGTATTTCGTTGATCCTCCTTCGTTTGGCCTGCTTCTGGGCATTGAATCATAGAGATTTTGGATGTGGTCTTGAATACTTCATCGTATTTCTTCATTTATAATAATTTTTAACTCCTCGATGGATTTCGGAGACATTTCCAGGAATGCATTATTCCCCACAAATTTTAAATAATATTAAGGTCTGGGCTATTTCCTGGCCAGGACACTGATAATATCCCCACATTTTCTTTTAATTGTGTTACCAATGAATACACAATGACCGTTAGAATGCATTTTTAGGTAAAACCTAGAGGTTTACTTACAGGGCGAGCTCGGTGGCAAGGTGCACTATCGTCTTGAAAAAGTGTGTTTTCAACATGGCAGCTCAGCTCCTCGATTGTTGAACCACGCCTTCTTTGATAACATTTTTATACTTTTCTGCATTCACAGAACCTACAGCAATAAAATTTGTCGAACTCCATAACATGTTATGCATCCCCATACCAAAACATAAGGTGAATGCTGGACTGTTCGAAAAATGCACTCATCGGAATATCGTTCCTTCGATCTCCTTCGAACTGTGGCTTTTCCATCGGGCCCAATCAAATTGAACTTCAATTCATCAGAAAATATGACATTTCTCCAATCAGAAGCTATCAATTTTTTATGCTCCTTGGCCCATTCTAACCGTTTTTTCTTCATAGCCGCTGTTAAAACCGGCTTTTTAGCAGGTCGGCGAGCTGGAAGACCCATATTTTTTAGGCGTCTGGAGACAGTTCTTCTGCTGATTTGCATTCCCATCTTTCTCTCAAGGTATCTCCTTAGTTCCCTAGCAGTCTGGAACCGATTTCGATCTTCCCGCGGTGTAGTGATTCCTAGTCTCCCACTTCCGGTTTTCCTCTGTATGCTTCCAGTTACTTGAATTTTTTTAAAAAAAAGGCACACTGTTCGTGCTTTCGTTGCACCCAATTATTTGAGAAATTTTTTTATTTGAATAGTGCTCCACTCCACTCAGTGCTATAATACGGCCTTTTTGTTCTTGGTCTAATAACATATTTAAAACTTCTAAAAAACTACTTCGGATGGACGTTCTCTGATTATTCAAATGCTAATGGACAACTTTTGACAGAGTGTGTCTTTTTGTAGCAGAAATATATAAACATGTAAAAAGAACATTTTTTACCTGCAAAGTGAAAAATATGCGAATTTCCTACAATAGATGCGGCTTTTTTTGGCGATGGGTGTAGGTCTTCTATCAATATCAAAGCCTCATACATTTCTAATGAATCAACAAGTCACGGTTTGATGTTCGATTACTTACATATTAAAATTAACACATCTTCGGCCATGTTCCATAATGCCTGCGGATTTGACGACAAGCTGGTTTATATTATTATAGCAGGTATTTGATTCGGATGAGATATAAATGATGCATCATGAAGTGTGACATTCCAATGCACATAATCTTCCAATAAATCGCTGGCATGCTTCACTATGTATGTATGTCTCACCCAAAATGACATTCAAATGTTCTCAAATGACGAAATGATGTTGGTCCGCGAAGATAACCAACAGCACCCACATATAAAAGCATTTGGCATTGTTGGGACGGATGGTATAAATTCGTCCAGTGGCATTAGATATAATTATATAGGCAAAAACTAACGTAAGTAATAAGAAGTTTACATTTTTCACCATAGCTCCATTCGGACAGCGAACAAGCATATAATCATCCACACATATCCTCAAAATCGGTCGAGTAGTTTTTGAATAAAAGTGTTACACCACTTTTAATTTCTTTAATGTATATTTTATTCGTATAAACATGGTGTATCCGACTTTCTCTATTAAGTAAAAATTAATAATTTCATTAATAATACCTGTTTTATGGTATAAGTTTCATAAGTTTTACAGTGTTATATGTTATTACAAAGTGAATTATTATGTAGCAATTGTGAAGCATCAAACTGCACGTGTTCAGCATAATTAAAGCTTTAGAGATGATGTCAACAGAATGTCGTTACCGGTAGCCTTGTCTGTTATCCCTACAACACGAAACAATCGATCGGTTGTCAAACACGTCTGTATTGCCTTATATGGCCAAAACTCTACAACGCAATTATACACATGTATACGAAATGTAATTGTAGAAACTGAGACAAAAATGATTGATTTATGATAATAATTTGGCATTCAAAGTAAAAATGTATGTATGTATGTATGTAGTAAATAAGATCAGTGGCGCAATCGGTAAATTTGTCACTAGGTGGAAATCATAAGTCTCTCTCAGCCCGTTATCAAAAGGAATTGTTCTTCTGGCTGTCTGGTTGGCTGACAATATTTTTATAAACTACACCTTAAGGATAAGGGGATATTAACTTTGTCACGAAATGTGTAACGCATTCTGCATCAACTTCACCTCCTGAGTATATTTAGCCATGTCCGCCCATCTGTCTGTCTGTGGTCACAGGATAAGTTGTGAAGATATCGGAAACGAAATATCGGATTAAATGAGATATCTTATTATTTGGCTCAAATCTGTAAACCTACAAAATATTTCTTATAGTCAGATAGCCGTTTTTCATTCTGAATAAAATACTTTCTACGTATTAAAAATTATCTGAAGTGCAAATGGAATTTTCTAAAGTATAAATGGAATTTTCTGTAGTGCAAATGGAAATTCTGAAGTATAAATGGAATTTTCTGAAGTCCAAATGGAGATGCTGAAGTATAAATGGAATTTTCTGAAGTGCAAATGGAGATTCTGAAGTATTAATGGAGTTTTCTGAAGTCCAAATGGAGATGCTGAAGTATAAATGGAATTTTCTGAAGTGCAAATGGAAATTCTGAAGTATTAATGCAATTTTCTGAAGTCCAAATGAAGAAGCTGAAGTATAAATGGAATTTTCTGAAGTGCAAATGGGGATTCTGAAGTATTAATGGAATTTTCTGAAGTACATATGAAAAAGGTGTAGTGCGTAAAATATTCTGTTCACAGAATTAAATAAATTCATCGCAAATCCTGAACATTTCAGCTATATTTTTTTGTAAAAGTATGCACCGACATTCTCCAAAAAATATAATTGCTGTCGCCCACTCTTTGTATCGAATCTTTTACTTATGTGTGTGTTCATTCCTCGTCTGCATATTCTACAGGATCTTTTACCTCAATATAGAGTTAAGATTTCATTCTATATTGCACATTCCTGATTCGAAATTCGATACATCTTTCTAAAAGCCTACACACAAAAAAATAAATGCTTATGGTAAGCACAAACGGGGTATAATTCAAGCACACTTAAACATGATTTTGAGCCTAGCACGACATATGAGTTATTTTAAGCATTATTTAGCATGCCACCCTTTATTTAGCATGACAAGTATTGAAGGAAGTTGCTTCATGCTTCTTTTATGTATCAGGTACATAATGGATAAACTGAGAACTACATGCTTAATTTGAGTTTTCAGAGAATTACATTAAGTATTTCATGTTCCCTTTTTAAGAAGTCCAAATTCTATATATGTATAAGCATACGTTCGCTTAATTTAAGCATTTTTAGTTTTAATATTGTTGTTCCAAATGCTTGTATTAAGAATACGAAACTTATTTTGAGGACCTTCTAAGTTTTTAATTGAAGCATTTTTACATCCATATCGACATCAATTTCCTACTTACTATAATCATATCGGCAACTGCAAATTGAAAAAACTTCAATGACAGTGAAAGAAAAAGATAGAAAACTTTAACGCAGTATTTGTATAATAGTATTCCTTGTTGTATGTCTGAAATTAATTTGTTTGAAAAAAATAATTTGAAATAAAATACAAGATTACACTGATACAACTACAAAACTCTTTATATTTTCTTTTATTTTTAGAAGGATTTCACCCTCCATGCAGTTTCGCCTGTTGGTAGTACATGTAAATTAAATGGCGGACCACTAAATTTTTTAATTCTTATAATAGAAAATTTCTATAATTGTGTTTTGGTTTTATCCAATATAAAAGCAAGTAGATGTTTACAATGTTTACAACATAAATATATTCCACTTTTGAAGAGAATACAATCTTCAATTTGAAAAATCAACATATCTTTCATTATAAATAATTCGTTTTTATAAAACGAGCCCTTGAATTTCAAACTAGATAAAAAATGTACACACTCTGAAACTGTTTCCATTTCATTATAGACAATATTTACAAAGTATTTTCTGTCTTGAATTTTGCAAAATTTGCTTTTTGAAGCATCATATTCTAAATCTTCGTTAAAAAAACAGTTGTCAAAAACCATCTTTGAAAACTTTAAAGCACATTCTCTGGGTAAAGATATTGAAAATCTAAGCTTACCTAAAATAATGTAAATCTCTGAAATACATACTATGTGCTTATAATAAAATTCGGTTTTATATATGATACATACGAAAGAGTCAGCTGTCGTTCCTTTAAAAACGGGCCATTTTTCTACAACATCCATCTCCAAGTTGACTTACGAACAAATTCAATCCGTTTTTCAGCTGTTTTTTTAAATTTCGGTTCGATTTCCTCCCATTTAGCAGGTAAGTGATGGTATTTAAGCCAAGCAGCAAATTCCTCATACTCCTTTATCTCATCTAGATAAAACATAATATTATAAAATTGTCAAAATCATTAAATTACAAATGGAATCAAAACGTATGTACCTTCATTATATTCCTTTGACAAAATAATTGCTGGCGAGGTTAAAGGTAAATCGTTCCATTTAGATTTTTTTGAAGGAGATAGAAGCCCTTTCCGAAGTTTCCTTTTAGTATTTCTTTGCTTGTCGTAGAGTGCTCCTTTAGGATTTCCGTCTTTCTCCCTTTTACGATAATAATATTCCTAAAGAGAAAAGATTTTCAATAAAAATGTTTGATATAATAAAATATATTAATATAGCATCTATCTCACAGAATTTTCTGAAGGAAATAATTCGGATATTTCTTGTGCGTATTTTTCTATAGTATTCAAGCTCATAGGTGTACAGTGGGCCTGTAAGTAGTAATTACAGATAATATTTACAATTTCCCTTCTGTGTTCGTCTTTAAGAATAATGTGATCGTTATAATATTTCTTAATTAGTGACCCTGCATGTGCATTGTCTATTATTTCAGATAGAGTTTTTGCTGAAGTTTTTGAAGTCTCTGTTGAAATTTTGTTTTCATCTTTGTCTACATTTTGTTGGACTGAATTAATTTGTGCGGATTTCAAGTTATCTAATTCAAATTTGAATTTTATACGATCAGGTAGTTTTTCGTATGGAAAAAGCACGTCTGTATCGCCGTCCTTTAGGATTTTCATATGGTCGTCAGTAAGATTTAACTCTAAAAGAAATTATAATTTATTTAGAAACATATCAAATAAAGAATTGTGATCGAAATGAAATTTTATAAACAACCCAATGGCCCACATAATGATTGAGAAGCTAATAAACAATCTCATATCGTCTCGAAAAACCAAAATTAATAATAGTTAAGGTCACAAATAGACTATCTAGCTTTCAGTAACTTACTTATGAACTCGTCAACTACACTCATATCGAATCCCCATGAAGTAAGCAGTTTACAAATTTCAAATTGCAAATCAACAAAATCTTTTGTCAAAATTTGCACATCAGTTTTGAGAGCTTGACAGCTTGATCACCTGATCACCTGATTCTTCATAATTATTGCTATTAACATGATCTAAATGATCAAAAAGCTCACTATTTTCATAAAAGGTGATATCTTCTACTCTTGATTGGCACATTTTAAATTAAATACTTGAAGCCTATGGTAGAAAAGATTATACTATGATGTGTTAAATAGTGACGCGCAGGAGCGGTATTCGCAGTAGTCTACGGAAAAATAGGAATGACTGTCGTTCTAAATTTCGACCTGAATGAGAATCGCGATATGCCTCGTGCGCATTACTTATATTACGTTAATTATTGCTAAAAATACTTACCAAACTCGAGTAATTATCTTCTGATGCACTATCCGTGTCTGTAATTTGTAGGTCAATACCTCTCTTCCAGTTTTCCAGTTCGCGAATGAAATCCAATTTTGCTCTGAGCTCGTTTTGTTAAAATAAACAATTAATGTCCGATTCTTTTATTTTTAGTAAGTGCCAAGGTGTTAGTTTCAACGTTAATAACCTTTCACGAATATGCGAAGGTACTTCCCAAGTTTTAAGTAATCTTAAAATTGGTTCATCTAAAACAGACTCACCATCTAAAATATTATAATTAAAAAAGTTACAGTTGTAAATGGTGTAGAAGCTAATCACAAATATTATCTCAGTACTTACCCTTATCCAAAGTAGTCATTACAGTTGCACATGCATTAACCAGAAGCTTCTGATCACAAATGAAGAGGAACCCGGCGCGTATATCTTACATATACTCAAATTGAAAAAATTAAGTACTGACGTGCTAGATTTTAGCACTTCAAACTCAATATTTTTCAATATATATTCGTAAATAAGCAAAATTAAGTATTGACGTGCTAGATTCTAGCATTTCAATCTGGATATATTCTTACATACATACATATATTACTTAAATTGAGAAAATAGATTTTAGCATTTCATATTTTTCAACTTAATATTTTTTCTTACAGTTATATCGCATACAAGTAGAAAAAATCAAACTGAATATATTCTCATAAAGATATCATATTAATATCCTATTTAATATATGGAGTATAGTCTTCCGAGGGATGTCTTTGAGTTGGTCTCTCCGGTTATCGTTCCCAGAAGGGAAGACTGGCTGTCCAGACTCGGAGGCATATCAATTTTCACGGATGGTTCGAAAAAGCACTAGAGTTCACTGCAAGATTTACGAGCTTATTGATTGATGGGCGATTGCAGTGTGGCATTGTGGCAATTGAGTGAGCATCAACCTATGTCCTCGACGTAAAGTTATCCAATCGGATTATCAAACTTTTTGTTGACAGTCAAGTTGCTCTTAAAGCATTGGGTTTGTTGGAGCAATAATCTGGAACGGTTCTGAAGCGTAGACATATGCTAAGAGATCTACGAAGGACTCACACTGTCAAACTCTGATTTCATGCCACACCCACTCTGGGTTTCCGGCACTCAAATATTGAGAGAAACGAACAAGCGAATCTTATGTCAAGGGCAAGCCCATACATAGGGAAAACACCGATTTTAAATCACAAATTGTTATTAGAGCACATAGTGAGAGACATGGCCAAACATATCTATAACAACCGTCGCTCGCTCACTATGGCGAGAGATTAACTGAAAGATTATTAAGAGAAAAATAAACAAAAAGAGATTAACAAAGCTACCCTTCTTATCGATGGAGAAGCTGAGAATTATTGGTAGGGGTGATCAGCGGGTACTGATCTTGGCCACAAGGTGGCAATATGGAAGGTAGGCGTCAACGTTGATTACTATAGATGTTGCGGGGATGTGCTCCTCTGACAATGTTGCAGATGTGCAACTAGTGTTTGCAAAAAACCGCCTTGCAGTATTACTATTTCCGTCATTACTATTTCCGCCTTGGTTTATCTATAATTAAACCGGTTTTTTTACTAAATCTTTCCTGGACCTGTTGTTTCTTGGTTTTCTTTTAAGGTTTTGGTTCTTATGTGATTGCGCCTCACCTTTTGTCAGATAAATTAAATGGATATTATTCCTATAATATATTATTTTGTGAAAAATAAGGCAAATAATCCCAAACGTTTTGGTTATACAGAACATTGTTGTCTATTATATGAAACAAAAAAACTCCGCTGGGAAGAGCTAGTACTTAAAACCTTAGGCCCTTTCGAACCTTAGAACTTTTAGAATTATAAAAATGTTCGGAAGCGATTACATTACCTTCCATGTATTAATATTTGTATTTCAGTTACATAATAGTAGTAAATTCTCCTACCTTACATAGACGTCTGAAAAAAATGTGTATTTTATTGTTATAGAACCTCTTTGAACTTTGGCGGCTTGTAACTTTCAACAGACAACTCTAAAGTAAGAATTCAAACCGGAATATAAAAACCCAGATAATTTGCTATTACGAAATATACGTCGCATGATTCAATTTCAGGTTTCTCTTTTGGAATTTTCGAGAATAGTGCGCCGTTCTCAAGCTATTGGAATTTGGCTTTCATATGACCTATCGGACTTGGCGGAGCTACTGGTAACAAGATGATCCTTCTAAAGATGATCCTGAGTACCAGATATGCATGCACGAGACCTATACTCGCGTTCTTGAGGATCGGTTGTGGTTAAGCTAATAGTTGCAGATCAGTTTAATGGTTCCCTATAACAAAGGGCTCCTCCGGACCGGATTTGTTAATTTTTTCCATAAAATCTAGTCAGAACTGTTTACCGATTTCACCAATGTGCAATACCGTACTGTGTGCAATACACAATATTTTATATGTGTGCCAAATTTATTCATATAACTTCCTCTTGTTCATTATAAACAGAAGGACAATGTTAATATATTCTTTGAACTCCAGATGTACGGTGTAAAAACAGTGGTGAATTGAGAAATATATCCAAAATCTAAATAAAAAAATTGTCATCATAGTCATATAACCCCAAATATATGTACATATTTGATATTTTCATCCCTGAAATTTTCTTATGCTATAAAAAACAAGCCCTGTAAGCACTAACAACTATTTTGCACATATGTTTGGGTGATATCCTGAATCAACAGCGGCAATTGTAATTGGTGAAATAACCCTCTTTCGTCATGTGAGTATATCGCTCACAGCGCCATATTCGTAAAAGAATTGAAAATTGATTACGAAGAATAACTGAGCCATATGTGCAAATATACTATGCAACCACCGCTAGCAAGCGACGGTTTCAAATGTCAAATACGCAGCAAATATGTACTAGTTCGGCACTTACCTAATTATTTGTTACTCATGCGGTTTTAATTTTCAAGTACGTTCTTAGAACAATTACCCGAAGTGTGTGTTGGCTTAACGAGTGCTATTTGTTGATAAGTCGTGCTTGTTTCGACTGATGATTGAGTAAGGCACAGTATACAGAAAAAGGAATGTAACACAAATATTAGCAAATAAAGAATATTATTATTATGGTCAAATATATCTTAAGAAAATCAATACAATACATATAAGAGCAACCAAATAAATGGTGTTGATCAAATACTTTTAACCACTGTCAGACTGCTATTTTAACTCAACTCTTCACAAGTAGCGAGTTTGCAAATGCATACATATATCGCAACTGAATACGAATCTTCTACGTTACGACCTGTCTGTCCGTTGAAATCATAATAGATAAAAATACTTCATTATCAAGAGCAGTTTCTACACCAGTATTGGAACTGCTGTTCCATTCCATTCGTACAAAGCGGACAGAAACTTTTAAAGTGGGACAACAGGGTATTCCTGACAATATTGGCATAGTCCACCCACTTTTACAGTTTCAGATGGAACAGTCCTAATCGATGTGTACCAGTGGAACGAAACGTAACATACATTTATAATTTGTATTAAGAATTCTGTTAAATGTAGAAGTGGTCCATTCACATTGGCATTCTATGCCAAGAAAAGGATTTTCGTTGACAGATCGAATGATATAAGACAAAATTTAATATTTGCACATCCATTATCAAAAATATCCTACTAACCAAGAATGGGTGTGATTCGCTAACCTCTCTATAATACGCCTTATAATAGATTTTCTTTGTTAGATACTCTTTGCAGCCAAACAGATGACGATTGTGTAGGGTAGGGCTATGAATAAGCAGAGTATAGCACTCTTTCTGATTATTTTATGTACTGTTATTGGGAGTACAAATAAGTACTAGCTGTTTTTATTATTGGTGTTGTAATTTTTAATGTACACGTCTGGCAACAGTAAACCCAATTGTATTTTGAAGTTACACCTACAAACTCACTTTTACACTACTTATACAATACAGCTCATGAAAACAAGTTTGTTAGCACGTAAATAAAGTTTTATGGGGTCATTTTGTATCTTTCAACGGAATTTTGTATCTTTCTCGGTTTCGTTCACCTTTCCAGGATACTTCAACGACCGAACGGTTGGCTGTGCATACATATTCTACACTCGTTTATGTTTTACAGACAGATTGCTCTTTTCGCCTTATAAGTAATTGTATGCCTTCAATAATTTTGGTTTGTGATCTCTTTTTCTCGCGTCATTATACTAGCATCGTGAATGTTATAAATTATAGTGTTCTTAAATAGTTATAAATAGTGATCTTTTGAAAATAAAAATTGATAATAATTGAAAATAAAAATTGATAATGAACATAATGAACATTGGCATAATGAACTTTGAAGAATTTTCGTCATCGTGTAGCACGGAAAATGAGGATGCAAATCCGAACATTTTGTGCCGATTTCGGAACAGGGAAATCAGGAGCAATGGCAGTGTACTGGATATGCCGCATCAAGAGTGAGTGTTTAATAAATTATGTAAATAAAAGGTCAAATATGCTCAAATATAACAAAAAACAGCACACCTTCTGCTCCGATCGCAGGAAAAGGTTTGATTTTTTCTGTACGTTGGATTTGACAAAGAAACACGGCCACGTTTCCATTCTTAAAAGATACTGAATTCCGTTTTCCAGGGCAAACACACAAACAGCGTGCAAAGTGTTGTTGTAAATTAGAAGGGACGGCGATTGCCGTTTCAAAATATGTAGATAAGAACCGTCGGCGTACGTTGAGCAGCATTTCGATCAGCTGTGTTACAAAAAACACAAAGCAAAACGGGTGTAAACGTTTCTGTTGAAAGATACAGAATGACCCCACAAATTTGAACACAATAATAAAACAACTAAGCTAGTTATTTTGTGTTGAAAACAGGTAACGACCACGCCTACTATTTATACAGAGGCGTAGCTAAGACTCATGGAGCCCGGACGGTTAATCAACTTTAGCCCCAAAAATTACTAGAATTCAATAAGTCAATACTTGATTTCCAAAACGGCCGCCCCCGAAATTGTGCCACCTCGGCCGGACTGCCACCCCAGCCCCCCTAACTACGCCACTGTATTTATACCCGTCTGTGATTAAACGTGATTATAAGGAAGCTTTCCTTATAACCACATACACCTAATTCTGTTCTTACACGGTAATTGGTTCCAGGAAAACCCGTGTAAAAACAGTGTAAAAATTAGGTGTATTTCCTCTAGTTCCAGTTTGTATTTCACTCTATAAAGCTAGTAATCTGCAATGAAACACCTAATAAATAATAAATCAATCAGCTTGGCTACACGCAGTATCATTTGATACGGTATCACTCAGTTCGTTGGAGAGAGAGACGGGGAAGAAAGGGAAAATTCTACACACAAGTATCAAGTGTAGAGAATTTTTGATACCCAAATTTACCCTGCTTCTCTCGGTATCATTTACGCACACAAGTAAGCAGTTGTCAACAGCAACCAAACAGTCGGCCATAATAAATTCGAACGGTTGCAAATGAAGTTGAAAAAATTCTCTTTTTCGGAGAAATTTTATTTATTTGTCCCATTTGCCTTATTTTAATATCAAGTCACGAAAAGTTCAAAAAGAATTAAAAAGAAAAGGGGAAAAGATTAAGCGCTTCTCGAAGTAACCAATGTTGTTGTTGTTTCTGGCGTACATTACAATTAGAAAAACATTAATTAAAAAAATAATTAATTAAACATTAATCATAATATAATAATTATGGCAACTACGGACAACATTTTGATATTCAGTAAATTTCACACATACATTGAAATAACATGTTTATGGATTTTGAAACTAAATGTGATACCACAGTGTCTAGCCATCGCTGGTATCATCATACCAGTAGTGATACCGTATCAAATGATACTGCGTCTAGCCAAGCTGAATAATAAATTAAAAATTTAAATTAATAAATTTTAATAATTAATTAATATAATTAATAATAAGATAATTTTTCAAAACTTTTAGGTATAGCGTATCTAAGATTCGGCCAGGCCGAATATAGCACTCTTACTGATTTGTCCTAATCCAAAAATGGCCCAAATGGAATAGTCCATCGGATTTGCATCTGGCAAATTCGAAAGCCATTGTGTGTACGCAATGAAGTGTGGAACATGGTTTTTTAACCATTCACACGAGCTTTTGAGATAGTGCCGAGTCTTGTTGGAATTTTCATGGGGTACGACCGAAATGTTTGCCTGCCCACGGCTTTAAAGCAGCTTCCAAAAAATTTTCCCGATAATAAGTCGCATATACTTTGACACGAAAACGTGTCAAACGATTTGAAAACGATTGGACAGCGTCCATCGGCGGTCACAGCTGCTCATACCACTACTCATTAGATGGATGAGTAGGCTCAAATTTTCGTAAGTGCGTCCATTTAAGTAAACACGATCATTTTGAGAGTTTATGAACTGCTCAATTTTCTCATCAGGAAATTTTTCTCATCTGAGAACAAAATGTTTGGAAATTCGCCACGTTCGTGCAAGCGTAACAGCTCCTTTGCTCTTTCGAGTCTAACGTTTTTTTGCTTTGGAGTAAGATCATGTGCCTTTTGGAACTTGTAAGGCTTTACCTTGAGCTCATTTTGGAATATGCGTCGCATGCTTCAATGGGATATTTTCAGTTCTTTGGCCACTTGATTACCACGACTTGGATTTCGTTCAAGTCGAGCCTTCACTTTCCGAACCATTTTAGGATATTTTCCACCTGTTTGTTTTGTCCACCACCATAGTGTTTGGCAATGCTGCCTGTATAATAATCTACAATTATATATATACATATATAATCATAATATAATTATATCGATTTATGGTGCGATACACAAACATTTAATTCACTTTGAGATGCCTGATTTCAGGAACAATAGCTGGTTGTGATTTTCCACTCAAATAAAACGCAATCACAGTATTACGTTTGAAGTTTTTATTTTCATTTTGTAGAGCATACATAGCAACATATGATGCCTTGTCGACGTATTTGCACACATATTTTATGGATGCAGCCGAATTGCAAAATTCAACATCATGTAAATTGATCAAAAATTGTTGATTATACAGGGTGTTTCGCATAAGGGTGTTCAAAAGACTAGGGCGTGTAGGATGGGTCGAGACAAGAAAAAAATCGTATGGGAGGGGGGGGGGGGGGGGTCAATTTCCCCCCGTTTAGGCGGGAGGTGACATTTTATAAAAATCCGACTTAACACCGAAAAAATAATATTAAAAAATAATGGTTAGACCTAGATAACTTTTGCTTGCTGATTTTCAAATCGAAATATCCGCTTCTTAATATCCTTTTTAAATTAGGTTCCTATGTCAAACAGTTTTTGAGAAATTTAATGACAAAGTTAAAATTTGGAAAAAAAATTCCGAAAAAAAATTTTTGGTCGCAATTTTTTTTTAAAATTACTGTATTAAGTATAAATTTTTTTCCAACGATAAAATTCTCTAATCAATTCTAGCGAGAATGCTCCAAACCGGAAGGTTCTATGTTTTGTAGTTTCCGAGAAAAGTGGAAATTACGAAGTAGACTCCTTCCTTTTTCCATATTTTTGCACCAGTAATAAAACACAAGTAGCCAAAAAATTGGTGTTTGAAAGGAAAGTATGCTTCGTAATTTTAATTTTTCTCGGAAACTACAAAACATAAATCCTTCCGGTTTGAAGCATTCTCGCTAGAATTGATTAGAGAATTTTATCGTCGGAAAAAAATTTATACTTAATACAGTAATTTAAAAAAAAAATTGCGACCAAACATTTTTTTTCCGAATTTTTTTTCCAAATTTTAACTTTGTCATTAAATTTCTCAAAAACTGTTTGACATAGGAACCTAATTTAAAAAGGATATTATGAAGCGGATATTTCGCTTTGAAAATCAGCAAGCAAAAGTTATCTAGGTCTAAGCATTATTTTTTAATATTATTTTTTTCGGTGTTAAGTCGGATTTTTATAAAATGTCACCTCCCGCCTAAACGGGGGGAAATTGACCCCCCCTCCCATACGATTTTTTTCTTGTCTCGACCCATCCTACACGCCCTAGTCTTTTGAACACCCTTATGCGAAACACCCTGTATATTAGTGGGCAGTACAACCCATCTATTATTATCTCAATGTCTACACCATTTTTCATTATAATGTTGGGAAAAAGGCAAAACGTATTTCTTTAGCTGTATTTTATGTATACCTGGTGTTCTTTAGAAGAATTAGTTAACCCTATGATACTCTAAAGAAGAGGCGACAAGAGGGTACATTAAGGCGAAAACGGCATTAAAATTGGTCGTCCCGTTGCTGAGATATGAATCTTTATATTATTTCTTCTCCTATAAAAAGGTTATCTATTATTAATCTATTCTAATCTAATCTAATCTATTATTATCTCAATGTCTACACCATTTTTCATTATAATGTTGGGAAAAAGGCAAAACGTATTTCTTTAGCTGTATTTTATGTATACCTGGTGTTCTTTAGAAGAATTAGTTAACCCTATGATACTCTAAAGAAGAGGCGACAAGAGGGTACATTAAGGCGAAAACGGCATTAAAATTGGTCGTCCCGTTGCTGAGATATGAATCTTTATATTATTTCTTCTCCTATAAAAAGGTAGTCCAGCGGAAAAATTTGAAAACTTCAAGTAGCCTATTACGTCCACTAATAATCGGAATAAAATATCGAAAACCAGATTCAAATCGGTCAAGCGGTTCTTGAGATCATTGGTTTTAACCAAACGAAAAAACAAACAAACAATCATACGTTCGCTTTTATTATATGTATATGTATGTAGATAACACTAGCCTACAAATTAACACTTTTTTTCTAACGGGCTGTTTGACAACATATTCTAAAGGATTTTGGTCCGCTGATTCCAAAAATGATACATTTTTAGCCAGTTTACGTTAAGGTCCATCCACTTGAAGAGCTATCACAGCTGACATATGTAACCGATTCGATTACAACTAACAAGACTAAAACAACAGTAAAAACCAGAGTGTTAATAACTATGTTTGTATATAATAAATATATACGTTGTACTGAGAAGAGAGTATGTATTCTACAACATGTTATTTCAAATTCGATGTACAAAAATTCGTGTAAAAACAGAATTAGGTGTATTGGGCTATATTTATATTTTGTGTTTTGCATTTTTATTAGTAATACGTATATAATCTCATTATAGAAGAACCTATTTTTACCGTTGTTTATAAAATGAAAAATAAACTTTATGTTCGCGCTGAAAACTTATTGTCGTTGTTGCAATATTAAAAAGTGTGCTATAAAATTTTCATTTCACATTATTAAGGTCGCCCACATTGTGAATTATTATTAATTAACTCTAGAATTGGCGAGAGTATAAACTAAAGGGACTTTCATTAAGGGGATACTTTTTATACCCTACACCTTAAGGTAAGGGTATATTCACTTTGTAACGAAATGTGTAACGCATAGAAATAGAGACGATAGGTATAGAAAAGTATATATATTCTTGATCAGCGTGACCTCCTGAGTCGATTTAGCCATGTCCGTCCGTCTGTCTGTCTGTCTGTCTGTCTGTCTGTCTGTTGAAATCACGATCACAGGAGAACCGGTGAAGATATCGTGATGATTTGCATAAACATTGTTTCTTGTGGTGTGCAGGTTGGTATTGAAAATGGGCAAAATCGGTCCACGACCACGCCTATTTTTTATTAAAAATGTGATATCAGCGTTCGTTTTTGAGCTATTACAACAAAATTTCATTCCTGGGTATAGAGTAGCATTATCCGCCAAATAATATGCCAAATATGGGCGTGATCCGCCCACTTTTAGGTTACACAGGCAAAAGAGGTTTATATTGTTAAATATACAGTATTCCACTAAAGTCTTCGTACAGCACTTCGTCACAACTTCATTGATAAAAAAAGGTAATGCGTGGCAAGAATTTAAAAAAAAATTTAATGCAGCTTTGTTTATTAAGCCATTTCCTTCCATTTAACAAAAAAATAAACCAATTTCATCAATTAATCCAAAAGTTATTAACTAAAATCGCAAAAAAGTCACTGAATCAGTTCCAATAAAGTCTTCGTACACTCACAAACATATTCGTACACTCACATACATATAACATATTATATTCTCCTATGAGTCGAATTATAACATTTTTGGGTCTAATGGCAAACTTAGAGTGTGAAAAAAACCGGGAAAATCTTACAATCCAAAAAATGCAATCAAAAGAGTAAAATATGGCGGTGGCGGGGTGCTAGTATGGGGGTGTATGGCTGCTAGTGGCGTTGGAAACTTGGGGATAATTGAAGAAGCTATGAACCACCGTACATACATCGATATATTGAAGAGAAATTTGAAGCTAAGAGCTGGAAAATGAAGCGTATATCAGTGATATTATTTTCAGCAAGATAATTATCCCAAAAACATGGCTCACAACACCAGGATGTACTTGGCGTACAATATTCCACATATGCTCAAAACACCACCACAGAGTCCTGATCTCAACCCCATTTAGTATATGTGGAATATGCTTGAGAAAAGGATCAGGGCGCATCATATTAGCTCAAAGTCTCCACTAAATGATGTTCTTCAGGACGATTGGGTGAAAATCGAACCTCGCTTTGTACAGAAAGTTGTGGAACCGATGCCGGACCTTCATAAAGCCCTTATTAAAAATATAGGCTACCCCACAGAATATTAAAAAAAAAGTTCACAGTTTATAAGGATTTTTAGTTACTTTGTTTGTGAGTGTACGAAGACTTTATTGGAACTGATTCAGTGACTTTTTTGCGATTTTAGTTAATAACTTTTGGATTAATTGATGAAATTGGTTTATTTTTTTGTTAAATGGAAGGAAATGGTTTAATAAACAAAGCTGCATTAAATTTTTTTTTAAATTCTTGCCACGCATTACCTTTTTTTATCAATGAAGTTGTGACGAAGTGCTGTACGAAGACTTTAGTGGAACACTGTATAAACTTCCTGAATAAAACTTTAGACAACAACTTGTTTTACAAAAAAACATTATTACATGAAAACTGGGTGCGGTCCGCCCACTTTTACACTACATATACAGTATAGCAGTATGAGAACAAGTTTATTACCACGGAAATAAAGTTTAAATGAACACAATTATATAACAACTAAGCTAGTTATTTTGTTTTGAAAAAGGTAATGACCACGCCGACTATTTATACAGAGTCGTAGCTAGGTTTCATGGAGCCCGGGACGGTTAATCAACTTGTAGCCCCAAAAATTCCTAGAATTCAATAAGTCAATACTTGATTTCCACAACTGCCGCCCCCGACATTGTGCCGCCCAGAGTGGACCGCCACGGCCGCCATACCCTAGCTTCGGCACTTTTTTCAAAACTTTTAGGTGTAGGGTATCTAAGATTCGGCCAGGCCGAATATAGCTTTCTTACTGGTTAAAATTTGAATAAAAAAAAGCAACCCAACCAAAGGTAAAATCAAATGTCTACCACGGCTTTGAACACACTAACGCAAGCGATGACAGCATCATTTGTGTAATTTCTGCGATAGTCTGACGAACGTTTGCTTCCAAATTTTCCCTCAGCGAATCGAGCACGGCACGTAGCGGTATAACAGTATTCATGTGGTGGATATGAGAACCACTGTGTGCTCTCTACAATTGTTGAAATGTCTCACGCGCCAAATGCTAAAAATCTGACGTTGTCAGATTTCTTCTTCTATATTCTCTATGTTCCCTTAAAACTAGGTGGAATCTATTATAGACGTAGCTAGGAGTCCATGCCATCTCTGAGCATTGGCGTAGCGAGGGTTTTGCTGTGAGGTACTTAGTTGAGTTGATTATTTCAAATTATTATTCATTAAAACTAACGGCTCACGGTTAACGGCTCAGAGTAGGGGTGCGTGTTCACTCGTACTCTACCTGACAACGTCCATGCCTCTGAGCCTCTAACATAATTATGGAGTTATAATATTTAAATAGCAATTTGAGTAAATGTTTAACTAACTTTTGTATGTATAACTACGGTTATATAAAAGTATGGGTTTATAAAGTGGGCAGTCGACACCCACTTTTAAATATGTATTTTAATGCGTATACACAGATATTAAAGTTTGTCAACGTAGCTCGTTCCGCTTTTTTCAACGGTATTCCTTTTTGGTCATACAAATGGATAACGACCATGTTTGGTACAATACTTATTTCACTTTAATAACTTATGAGTTTTGATAGTCTAAAGTCACATCAGTTTTTTGTGAAGGAGCTGCTCACATTGCTACCAGATGTTCGCCGATTAAATTTTCCGATCATACCCAGGTTCCTGCAGTTTGTACATACTTAAATATGTACATATGAGCCGTTTATTTTGAAAGTGGCATAAGTCACTTTGTTTTGAAGTCGAGATATTTAAGGGTTTGCGTTTTAACACGTTTAAATATATGGATGTTAACTTTTGAGAAGATTTTCTTGTATTTGTTATCTCATGATACTGGTATTTTACTCAGTATAAATAATTTCTTATAAACATTAAAAAATCACCACTTTTCATTACGATAAAGTGACTTAAGCCACTTTCAAAATAAATAGTTTAGAAAAATTACAGACATATATTAATTTTGTCCGACGTATTTTAATGAAGTGATGTTTTGAAAGGGCAGTGATTTACTAAAATTGTTGAATAAATTACATATTAAGTAATAATAATAATTCATACCATCAACATACTTAATATAAAGGTTGGATTTAAGTATTTTTTATTTTAATATTCATAAAATACAAAAATAATTAGTTCATTTTGAAACATATGTAAGTACTATATAAGTAATTTATATGAAAATACATCAGTTCAATTTAATTTTCATCAATAACAGAAGTGATTAAGTCCTCGGAAATCGTGTTTTGTTTCAAATTTTTAAAATAACTGTTGTATATTGGGGGTATATAATTAAGCACGTCTATCATGTCTTTGTATTTTGCTGAAGAAACAGGACGGGATCCAGCGAATAACGGATCCATCTCTATTTGTGACATAATAATGCTAATTATGTGTACTATATTAGATGCCACTATAATATAATTTACAAAACTGCACTATTCTTTCGCACTTATAAAAATAAATCCAATGATCACAACTTTTTTAAAAATACTGAAAATAATTCAAAACAGTACTTCACACACTTATCACATGTTTCTATTTCTTTCACATTAAGCCAATTAATTAAATTTTTAATTAGCAATTATTAAGTAATTAATTTCCTGAGTACAGTACTGAGTTTGTTATAGCGTTAATTACCAAAACTTCTCTCGAACAAATCTCAATAGTTCTCAACTTGTTGATTGGAAATTTTTTAAAAATGAAAACATACCGCTCAATTATATTTAGTGTTGCCATTAACTCGATTTTTTTTAAAAAGTGACTTATGCCACTTTCAAAATAAACAGCTCATATACATATAAAAAGGGGTCAAGTCTATTTACAATCCCAAACAACGCTACGCAACAGATAAAATGTGTGTTAAATTTTATTAAGATGTCTCCATTCTTTTTTTCTCAAACTTCCACATGCAGGCAGACAGATGGAGACAGACGTATAGGGTTACGTTGACTCTGGAGGGGACACTGATTAAGAATATATGTAGGTATATACGTATGTACTTTCCTATGTTTATCAGCAACGCCTCCCTCTATGAGTTACAAACAAAGAGACTAATTTAATATACACTTTCCCCTTCGGGTATAACTATTTTTTACAGAAATTTAGAATGCCTTTCTGAGTTTACTGCGCAGGTTGAGCTTAATACCTTTATTCTCTCTATGAGAGCGAATTGCTTGAATAATTTGTCATATGTATATTATATTTATACTTTATTTACTGTTGGTTAAACACAAAATAGAATATCAAATTGTGGCACATCAAATGAACCAATAAAAAATAAATGAGTTTGAATTAAAAATCATAAATATTCAATAAACATTAATTTAAAAACCAAGAATTCCAATACTTTATTAGCACTTTTTTGAGAATTCTTGAAATGAACAACCAATTCCCTTATTTTATATTCCCTTCTTTTTACACGAATTTTTCGGGAACTTCCAAAATTCAAATTTTTTTTATAAAATCGCTGTTAATCAAATTCAAGTTTCAAAAATTCGCTTAAAAACGGACTTATGTGTGCATACACATAAGCTGTTATATTTGAAAGTGGTATTATAAGTCCAATTTTTTAAAAAAAGTGAGTTAATGGTAATGTTAGTAAGACATACACGCATTCTTTCCATATTTATAAACTATAAAATGTTATCACAAAAATATTTTTTTTTTGAAAGTGGAATAAGTCCATTCCTAATAATTATAATTAAAACAACTTTCTTATTGCAATTACTAGTGATTATTGCTACTTCAGTGTACTCTGTTCGTTAGCAGATATTACTTATCTAGTGCTAGTGTTGCAACATTGATAACAAGATAACGGTATTATTGTTCTGATGAAATGAAGACCACATTATAGCATACAGTGACATGTGTACCGGACAGAATCGATTAGAAAGCTCGCACTGATGTGGTTAAGGATTGTTCCATCAGCAGATAATAGCATAAATATTATTAAGCGCAAATGTTTTTTATCCGGACATTCATTTCTTCCAAACGACAGAGATTTTGAAGTTGTGGTAACAGCATTAAAGAAAAAGAATCAATTATATACTGCTCAAGACTACATAATATATTATAATGCCATGAAAACTTGCGAAAAAAATAGCTTCATTTTGTATGAAATGGAAAGAGAAGATTTTGTCTCGACAAAATATTTAGAAGAAACAGGTAAAACAATACGGACGGCGAAGTTGTACAGTGGCTAAAAATATGCTGGGTGAGGTTTAAAAGGGATAAGCCGACCAAAAGTTTTACAAAACTAGTATGGAAGTAAATGCTCCATGCAAAGCAATTCTTTTATTTCAAAACAAGGAAGACCTAAAAACCTCCGAAAAATTACTATGTTGCAGGAGAGAAATACGATATTATGAGTTTGCTGCCTTAACTAACTGTGAAGGAGAAATAAGTTTAAAATATAATTTTTTTATATTCAGTTATCTTGGCAAAGGAATTTACATTTCATTTATATTGTCTTTTTAATATGACTGAAATTAATCCTTAATAAACTTGGTGATTCATGTGTTTAATCGTCTTAATTTTAATTATAATTTTTTACATTAAAAAATCCATTTCAGTGAAGCTAATGTCTATACAAATATGGACTTAATTTCCGCTTGATTTTATTTCTTATAATATGTATTTTTTGAAAGTGGTATTAGTCCATTTGGAGCTAAAAAAAATCTTTTATTTTTTTAAATATTTTCAATAATTATTATTTCATAATAAAATTTAATAGGTGTGTAGTGTTAAAAACATCACTCGAATTGATTAACGTTTGCCAATATTTTTAAATTAATTTAAACGCAAACCTTTAAATATCTCGATACATGAAAAAATGGTCTTCAAATGGAGGAACGCCTGTACATTTGAAATCTAAACATTTTACACTAGCCGATGTTAAAAAGGCTGTACATATACAATTAGTCTATTTTTACGCGAATTATTTAACACGAATATGGTTTAACACAAATTATTGATTCGGCTTTTATGCGACTAAATTGGATTTAACGCGGTCTAAAAAGTATTTTAAAAAAGAAAAACAAGTCAAATTATGTACACATTGTTGGAAATTTCTTAATTTTATATCATATCAGCTTTGGTTGAAGTAGGAGCGTCAGCTTTGAACGTATCCATACTGTGTCCAAAGGCTTATGCAGTTCAGAGAAACATGCTGCCAAAAAATAACAAGAAAGAAAACCAACGTAGGATGACAGGCCACCGAACTACAGAAAATAAATAGTTCAATTAACTCATGCGAATTTTATATGTTTTTCTAAAATAAGGTTCATAAACCTATAAAATACCCCAACAAATAGTAGACAGATTGTATAAACATCAAAGGAGAATAAACTTTAAAAAGGATTTTGGTTGTTACGAGTTCTTTAAAAAGGATTTTTTTGTATATTTTGTTTAAAGAAAATGATTATTGTTCATGAATATAATTTTTATACATATGTATTTCTATATGTATTTGTTATGTATTTTAATATGTATTATGCATTTTTTGATTTTTTATTTATGAATTACACATAATTCTGTTTTTACCCGAATTTTTTTAAAGCAAATTTGAAATAACGGGACTTTGTTAAAATTTTTGATTCTGTTTTTACTAAACTAAACTTGATTTAACGCGATTTTTCGATTAAAAAAATTTCGATTCGTAATTTTTTATGTAATTATTTATACTCCTCTTATGAACTTTTCAATTTTTTATTTATGAATTACTTTAATAATTTATTGAGAAATGAATTTTATAGTAAATATTCAATAAATATTAATTTAAAAACGATGAATTCCAATATTTTATTCACACTTTTTGTGCTAATTCTTGAAACGAGGAACCAATGACTTTATTTTATATTGGCATGGTGTTTTTTTTACGCGATTTCTTACACGAATTTTTCGGGAACCTATCCATCGCGTAAAAACAGACTTAGGTGTACTTATATCGGTCGGAGGTCAAGGAATTGTAGATTGTCGGAAAGTTTGTAGATTTTGTACTGGCCAACAATTTACACAAATATATATTATGTCGAAAGACTTAAAGATTGAAACTAAAATTAAAGATTGAAAACTCAAAGGAGTCGCCATTAACGATACGAAACCTACATTGTTATTATGTATGTACATTGTACATACATACATATACATATATGATACTATCTGCAAGTAGTTTGAGAATTAAACATAATCCGGTTTGCGAAATGTCTTCTAATTTAATCACTACAAATTATAGTTAACTTTAATATAAGACAAAATAAATAAACCAGTCATCAGTGAAAACTGCATTACCGGCTTATTTTGTTTCCTTCCGTCCTGGGCAAAGTGGAAATATATTGAGAGAACGTTCATAAAAGCTTTAACTAATGCCAATGCTGGAAACGAATCAATCAGTAGCTTGCACAAATCTGACCTATCAGGAGAAGGTTTCAATTCTGTTTCATTGCAGTACCTAAACTAGTGTAAGTAAGTAGCAGAATACGACGTCAATATGGTGGTCTCTTTCGCCCTAGTGTTAATAATGCTTCTAAGCCTAAAGCCCAATGATAGCGTGGGACATTTAAGTTTTACCACCAATTAAATTCTTACTTTCGGAAGGATCATCTATCTCAAAATTCTATAGACAATTATCAATCGCAATTATCACAGCAAGTAACTTACTAGGCCTTTCTTCATTACGTTTGTATCGTACATGATATTATTCCATCATTTGTACTTTTCTAATATTTGTAGGACGTAAACAACGAACACCATATTTCACAACAAATTCCAAAGCACTTAATACAATGACAATTGTTCGTGAACCAATGAGAAAAGTAACATCTAAAAATGTTCTCTCCATCTACGCGATTGGTTACGATTTCTATTGTTTCCGTCCTAACTTAACCAGTCATATTCCTTGCCGAACCTAATGGTGGTTGCAGGGCGTACTGTATTATTCAAAGCACCGTACGCAGCGCAAGATCTTTGTGTGTGTGAATTGTGTGCTCGGTTCCTCGTTGTGCGAGCATTAATAGTATGATTTCTTAACAACCTAGGTTGATGATGTTGTATGCGATCAGGAGAAATGACAGTTGTTTAAGCTTGGGTTAGGATTATTGCTGTTGCTTTCTTTCATATGCGCGTTCAAGACTGTGTTGTTTCATTTTTTTGAAATTGTACAGTTCATTTTTGCTGCAGCGTAGTTCGGTATTGAACCCTCTCTTTCGAAACTGTTCGTTCGTTTAGATTGTCGTTAAGAATCACGTTGGTGCTCTTAACATTACACAGCGATTCAGTTGGGGTTTAACAGTCACTCGGGACAGTGGAGAGTATACAAACTCGGTAGTGGTACGATTTCCAATAATCCTAAATTCTCTGCGGTATACTAAGTGCATTCAATTTGATAGAGTTGTGGTGAAATTTTAATTAATCTGGGTGAAAGAAAGTCAAGTTCTTACTGCTTAATAAGAATAGAACGAACGAGTTCATTCTTAATTTCGAGCGAACAGAATATTTATTAAGATTGCTTGGAGATAATTATAATCGCGAAATGTCGTTTGTATATGTCTGGTTTTGAAAACTGTTTATATCTGTTGCGGGTACTCATAAAAGTACGTTGTACGGAATTAACTTCTTGAGTTAAGCCCCAAAGCTTATTCTCAGGGGTTTACTTGGCTATTTTTTTTTAACGACTCTTGTAGTTTATAAACCGCCTCCAAGCTGCGCTCCGAAGAGCCTGTGCCGAGCTTTAGCTCGGCATCAGCATGGCCGACGTTAGATTTGGAGTGGGGCCGGAAACTATATCCATCGACAGGACCCAGAACAGCCAGTGGACTCATGTTCGGATTGGCACCAACCTCCGCCGACATGAATCAGCCACGTGGGCCGATAACGTCCTTAAAAGAGGAACCATTAGTTTCCCGTTCATGGATGCAACCTGTTATCGATCAGACCAAGTAAGTTTCTTTCGCGATAGTAGATGCAATTAATCATACATGCAGTCGCGTATGCAGTCGCGGGTGCAAGGAATGAGGCACCCGCAGATGTGACACCCCTCGATTTCATTAATGTAAATTTCCATCGTTTTGTTTTCTACCATCCGCATGGCTTTGGAAAGCATGTTGTAATATTTATAAACACATAACAAATACATAATAGAAAAACATTTAATACATAAAACATGTATGTATTTATATAATAGCAAAAATTTATACTATAAATATTGTATTGTATAATTATATACATATAATAATAATATCTAAAAAAAATAATACGTAAAAGTATTATTAAAAACCAAACATAATATATAATAATTACATAATTTATATTTAAAATAATATGCTAGAGATAGAAATAAAATATATTAAAAAAACTTTTGAAATAAATATCTTTTATAAATAAAATGCACTAAAAAGCATAAAATAATTTTTTCTTTCTCAGCGTATTTTTAATTACGACAATAAATTTACATCTTTTCAAGTGCATTAAGTTCTAGTTATTTTTGTGTATTCATACATACTTCACTCCGTTATTCCGGTTCTCGGTGTTTTTCTAGGGACTAGTCGAGGTTGTAGACCTTACCAAAATAATTAAAGGGAAACCACAGCCAAGCGGTGTAATTCTTTTATCATTCTTTTCGTACCACCTCCCAGATACAATTAACATTTGTGGGCATACTGCCAAGATTAGGGAGTATATTTCCAATGCCATGTTGTTGTGTTGTAAACTGCGCCAACTACTAGGCCATACAGCTAAACGATGCAGAAACAATCCAGCCTGCGTGACCTGCAATCTACCCCTGCATTCTCCTGAGAAATGCCAGCGTATATACCTGTGCCAATTGTGCGCAAAACCACTCTGCCTCCTCGAGGAAGTGCACCAAATTTATCTAGCAAAAAGAAATACAAACCAAAAGAGTGCTGTATTCTGCCTCGCCGAATCTTAGATACCCTATACCTAAGAGTTTTGAAAAAAAGTAATTGAACGAAATAGTTTTATTTATTCAACTTTTTAATTTATTTAAATAGATTTTTCATTGCAGAACAATAACATTATATGAGTGAAATACAAACTGAAGCTAGAGGAAATATGTGGTTATAAGAAAAGCTACCTTATAATCACATTTAGTGTGCGGTTTTTAATAATAATTTTACCTATTATTTTTTGTTTATTCGACCTTTGATTGCATTATAAGAATTAGTATTGTTCAGGCTCGAGGTCAATTGAAATAATTCGTTTTCTGCATTTTATACTACAATTATATCATAATTCCAATCGTTACTGAAGTGTTGACGAGCGTGAATTTTTGAAAATTCAAACCCAAACGCAAATTCAAAACCGATTTGATCAGAGTAACTGCTTGTTTAACATATCGAAAGATATTAACCAAGCAGCAGCCAATGTTAGTAAAATTATACGATCCTCAGCATATACATATGTATATGAATTACCTTGGTAGAGTAACAATCTCGAAATTTTAAGGAATGATAAACAAGGAAAATGGCATACCTTCAAACGATATCGGACCATTAAATTCCCTAATATCTTAGGTAAAATCTGCCAAACAAGATAGTCTGGAGGAAATAACATCGCAAATTAACCTGAAATCAAGCTCCAAAAGATCTGGTCGGACATTAATCAGCTTGCAGGGATGAAAATTTGTGAATATATTTATTACATTATATGCGTGATGTAAGTAAATACATACACCACCCATATTTTTCCGGCTTCAACGTTTTACACTTGCAATGGGATTTGAACTCGCAACCTGACTGGCAAGATTGTATAGTTATTTCGGAACATGCCAACGTTCCTCATCAGCAATACTTTGTTGGTGTTTATTCTTGTACAACATTCGCTATATAAGCTCCGTTGTTTGCAATGGAACAATTTAATGTGAATCACAAGCTCTAGAAGAGACTTAGAAGCAAATATAAGACTATGAAGCCGGAAATATATGGGTGGTGTATGTATTTACATCACGCATATAATGTAATAAATATATTCACATTTTTCAGCGTTTGGAAACATGCAAATGAAGTAATTAATTTGCATTGAAAAATTCAATACAATAGAAACAATACACATGAAAATTTGTAATATAATAGATCCATAAACTATGGCGTAATATACTAACTTCCTCATCTGAAATTACAAACCACTTTGGCTGTTCAAATGTCTCCAAAGACTCGAATTTTCAACAAGACGTCATCGCTAGTAAAACTTCAGTTCTCAAAACTCAATTTTACTCCCGCTGCGTTTCAACTTTAGGCAGAAGAATTGAGACAGATATAACTATGACCAAATTAGGAAATGCTCTTTTCTATGCCAAGGGTAAAAATCCCTGCATGCGCAAAATTATGGAAAAAATCATAGCAAATAGATTAATATGCTACATCACAAAAAACAAGCTAATTAGCCCAAACCAAGTAGCGTTTAAAAAAGAAAGCGAAGTATATCTGATATACTACTAAACGTCCAATATTTTACATTTTGCGTTTAATAAAGTGCAGTTTAACCGCTATAGGTACATTGATACCACCGGATCGAAACCGCTCTACCCCCAATCTGTTCCCAAAGACAAATAAAAATTTTTATTAAGCTCCGAATTGGACATACTAGATTTTCCCATGAACTCTTATAGATTTTCCCATGAACTTTTTCAATGAACTCCTCCTTTGCGTTCTTCAGTATGGGTCGCATCGACTAGACGTGTGCATCCGCCATTTTAACGTCCGCCAACTTATAAATATTTCCGTACAACCTTCCGGTTCAAAACTCTTCCAGTAGTGTGCTACTGAAGTACAGTACAACCTCCCTAATCCGGACAGATATAGTTTCAGCATCTGTCCGGATTAGTTGATCGTCCGGACTAGAATTAAAATTAAATTTTAAACGCAATACATATTTGTACATACATATTATTTATTTTTATTACTGAAAAGAAACATAAGTACTCATAAGAATTCATTTGTATTGAATTAATTTACAGAGACATAAAGGAACATACAAAAAAATAACGGAAAATTCATTCAATTTATTTTTGTTTGAAACAATGTATCTTTATGTAATTTGTCAGCTTTATTTTTAAATTCTTTTAAAAATAAAATATCCTTATCTGTCGCTTTAGTTTGTTCAGCCCATAAAATAGCTTTTGAAAACAGTTCACTTGCCTCTTTATGTGAGACTTTGTTTTGAGCATTTTCAGACTCCTCCAAAGAACTATCAAGTTCTTCAATATTTTGGTTAGCAATTACTGCCACTTGTCTGATTGATTTTCCACTATCAATTGTATCCAATATTTTGCACTTTTCTGCCAACGTTAATGTTTTATGTTGTCGTTTATTTACGGGAGCAATATTTACGTCTTAACTCCACGCAAACTCAAGTAAACTAAAATATTTTACACATTCTTTAATTCTTGCTCACACACAATGCTTATTTTGTCTAGCGGTAAAATAACGAAGAAATTTTACTGAGGAAAAAGAACACTTGTCCGGACTATAGTGGAAAAATTTCCAAACTGTCCGTAAAATTTAAATGTCCGGATTACTGGATAGTCCGAATTAGCGAGTGTCCGGATTAGGGAGGTTGTACTGTAGTTAAATTCCGCTAAATCCAGTAGTGTTTAAAATATTGCAACATTTATTAGTTGATTCGGGATATATAATTTATTAGTTGATTCTGGATAATTAATACATTACATTTAACATGGCGAAAAGGCTGAAATCGAACCAAAAAAAATAGACACCAGCTGAGTCAACGCACTGCACAATTTCGAAGAGTGAAGAAATCTCAAAACCTGCTTTAACGGTAGATGTTCTTGATGATCGCCTTGAAAAGATTAGTAATATTGGGCCTTATGCTCAAACTGCGCAACGTTAGCGGTACCTCCGTTTCCGTTGCTCTTAAAACAGCATGTGCTAACTCTTACGATGAGCTCCGTTGAGAGAACTATACTTTACGTATTACCTACAAGTCAACTGGTATGTAAAAGTTGTGTATCTGGTGTACACACATTTTCTGTGTCCCTCTTTCTTTCTTGTGATTATATGTATATGTATATGTATTCAATGTGAATTTGTTCTTATACCACCCAGCAAAAAAATGGCTTAGTTTCATCACTGATTCTATAATGCATTACCAAAATGCTAATGGCTATTCTTCATATTCTTCTATGGATTCCACAGAATGCAATAAGAAGCTCTCATAAGCTTTCTCTTTCTTTCTTATAAAGAATGCAGAGACAAATGGAAAAATATAAAAATAAGACCCATATTTTTATGGAAAAATGGATATAAAATATAAAAATAAGACGCATATTTTTATTCAAAGCAAAGATTTTATGCAGGACAAATACGTCCGCGGTGGCGCAGAAGATAAAGTGTTTGCCTTACAATCTTGAGGACGTGGTTCAAATCCCGCTGAGCATGGATGTTTAATATAAGTTGAAGTTGCTAGTTTCGAATAAATAAAATTGTAAATAAATAAAATATGTAGAATGGTACGAATGTGTATCGAAATGTACAAAAATGTACCGAATAACTTTATTTTATTTATTTCTAATTCTTCTAGAAGTAGTTATATAATCGATGAATGGAAGCCATTATAGAAGCTAATCCAAATCTCTTAATTGTAATGCACTACCTCCAATGACATGCCTATGTAAAAAGAATGGGTTCTAGAATCTAGAAAGGAATCGATTGCCAGCGTCTCTCTGGATTCCGCTCTCGATTCCAAAGGAAGCTCGATTTTTGGTGGGAATTTCTTCTCTCTTGAGTGTGTATTGGAAATTTTTTTCACTTATCACTGAGAAAAATATATGCGCTGAAACACAAAGCATGAATTTTTTTCGACTTTTGTTTGTTTCCACGCTATATATTTGGATTATTTCAGCACATTGTGATTGAAGCATATATAAAGTAGATAATGGTATAATATTTTATAATATGAAGTAAATTGCATAATTCAATAATATTTTTTAATATAAAGGAAAAATTCACATAAATTTTGTCATAAAGACAAACAATGATAAGTTCTTGTGTGTAGCAAAATCAGAGAACCGCAGCATACAGCCCTATCTCGTCGATGGCTCGGAAGCTACTGATTTTATAGATATCATCAAACTTTTTGTTTATCAAAGCCAGCCGCCAGGCATTGTGTTTATAACACCACAAAAAATAATACACACTCGCCAGATCTACGGGCGAACTGCTAATAAGCAACCGCTTCGCAACGGCACACCGCTTCCGCTACTGTTGTTTGCAAAATAAGGTTTTTTAACGTAAATACGTAAGAAGATTGTAAACTGTTGTTGTAAAGAGGAGAAATTTCAGCGGTACCGCTTCTATCGGAAGCCGAAGTTGTGTGTATACTAAAAACACATTTGGAACAGCTGTTTAACGAATATAACAAAGAGTAACGCTGAGAAGCGGACCCGTTCGCTGATCGAGCATAAGGCCTTCTTAAAGATCAGTGATCAGCCAGCGTAGGCAAACGTCAGCATCAAAAAAAATAATTTACTGTACAAACCTTATGGAAGAATTTGTCTCTCTGATGGTCGGAGTCATGATGCTTCCATCGAATCGATTCTATTATCTCACCGACGTCGAGCTTACGTTATTTTTTTTGCGGAAATGTGTTGCCTACTCTTCGTCCAAAATACTTCGAAAATAATGAATTGAGTCCAAATTCTTCAACAAATGTAAACAAAAAGCAGATAAGAAAGCAAAAACCAAACGTAGATGTTTGATATACAAAGAAACGAGAACCACAATTCCGAACAAAAAGACACAACAAATTTGCTGAAAAAAAAACACGAATAGCAAAAACGCAGAAACGGCGGACATGATGAATACAAATTTTGTCAAGTGTCTGGCGTATTCATTTTGGGCCGACTTCTATGACGCCTAGAAAGTTACTGTGGTACCTAAATAAGTGCGTCGTGCGTTGCGTTTCTGTCAAAATGAAATTGGAACACACAGTCTTATGGAAGTGGCTGAAATAAGAAACGCATTGACGGAGACCACTTCGAATTTCCAATTTTGACATGCGCTACGAAGTGAAGTTGGCGGCAGATATCAGAAAAATGTTCATGTGCGTGTGAATGTTTAAAAACTTTTTGTCAAAACATATGGCGACGCAACGCTGTTATTTCGGTATAGCACAGCGTAGTTTCTAAGGCGCAGTGATAAACGCAACGCAAGACGCACTTATTTAGGTACCACAGTTATGAAGCTGACGCTTTCGATCTGCGTATACACTAAAGCAGTGCTGGCTACGCCATAAGCAGGCGTGCTAATTTTTTCTCTGGGCTATTCACATGTACACGACAAAAGTCGTCGGTTTTTCACACCCACACTAGCGATCGTTCGTATCAAGTGAGTCAGGCGACGTGCAGACTTCAAGCAAGTAAGATCGCACCAGACTATTTTATGATTGCACTGAGCAAAATGTTTAATAAGGAATGGGAGAATTACTATTTTTTTCTTTGAAAATTTTTTAGGCACTATAGGACGTGCCATTTAGATTATGAAAAGGTTATTAATGAAGAAAGGGCACAATTAATAATTAAGTTAAAGTCTGCTATTAAAAAAGATGTTTCAAAATCTGAATTAGGAATAGATTGAGAAATAGTAAATTAAATTTCATTGCAAAATCATTTGCATGATTTAAAGTTTAACAACCCCCAAACAACAATCTTCGCAGTGTACCGCGCAGAGAGAATTTTTCCGCAAAACAACCTCTCTCAACGCTTCACACATGCACAAAATAAGATTGTATAAGTTTTGGCCAGCACTGATCTAAAGCATTAAGCATTAAGCATTAACCACAACCAAGGCTACAGGCTACAGGCTACAAGCGGCATCTGTCAAATTACATTGGCTCTTATGGGGAACAAGAAAAAAAACATTGATTTCCAGTGCCGCTACGCATCTTGCAGCTAGCCGCTAGGCTTCACGCCGCTTGCAGTCGATCGAGTTCTATTTTTCTCTGGCGGCGTAGCTATGCTTCTTCTTCTTTTGTGTTTGTTTACGTTTTACATATAAAAAGATTTGCGTTTTGACATTTGCTGCTGGCTTCACGCCGCTATCATTGGAAGCACTGAGGTTAGTGCTGGAAGTTAGCTACTTTTGCAGTTAGTAGCCTGTAGCCTGTAGCCTTGGTTGTGGTTAATGCTTTAAGCATTAAACACAACCAAGAAGGCTACAAGATACAAGCGGCATCTGTCAAAATTACATTGGCTCTTATGGGGAACAAGAAAAAAAACAATGATTTCCAGTGCCGCTACGTATCTGTGGTTAGCCGCTACGCATCTTGCAGCTAGCCGCTAGGCTTCACGCCGCTTGCAGTCGATCGAGTTCTATTTTTCTCTGGCGGCGTAGGTACATATGCTTCTTCTTCTTTTGTGTTTGTTTACGTTTTACATATAAAAAGATTTGCGTTTTGACATTTGCTGCTGGCTTCACGCCGCTATCACTGGAAGTTAGCTACCTTTGCAGTTAGTATCTTGTAGCCTGTAGCCTTGGGTGTGGTTAATGCTTAAAGACTAAAAAGCTATAAATAGAGTGCACAAAGACTGAGTGCTGAACTGAAATTGCTGAGTGCTAAATTAGAGGTTTCTGAAGAGACTCAGAAGGCTCATTCCAGTCAATGTATGAAACAAACTACAAGAATTTCCAGACTACAAGACTGGAAACTCCTCTAATTTCGTGAGTGAGCTCAAAAAAATGTCCGTCCGCGTGCTCACGTACAGTGTATGTGAATTTTATGGTGAAATTGTTTGCTTGTTACAAGCAAAAAGTGGCTATTATGAAGCAAGATAAGTGAAAAGGTAAACCATTTTGGTTGGTTACCACACCAAAAATTACTTTGCATTAAAGAGTTATCGCGGTTTCGACGACTTAGCGGTTTGGAAATGTTCTTTTAATTTTTCTTTTATTTAAATTAAAATTAGATAAACACAAATAAATTCAACACAAATAATAAATAGATAATAAATATTCTGGCTTATTGCTATGAAGAAGAACAAGAGTTGCATTTCTCTCTCAAAATATTTTTCTGAATTTTGTAAACAAACTCCAGAGTTGTCAAAATTGCATGCATTTTGTTTTTGTAATCCACTACACCGAAGCCTGATTTCACCAACACATTGAAAGCGAAAAAAGAGTTTCCATTCTTGTAGCCTTTGGTATGAAACTTGAGTCAGCTCAGCCTTGCTCCCATGTAAGGCTTCTCATTTTCCGTAAAAATTCAAATCCCGGGATTCCGGGACAAAAATGTTTCATTTCCCGGGATCCCGGGAAATCCCGGGACTAGGTAACAAGCAAGAATTTATCCAATTAGGTGCGAAAAAATGTGTAAATTCAAAAAAATACACAAAAAATGCGTTTTTGATACTAATATTTTTAATAATAAATAAAGTTCTTTCCGACTCGATTGATGTCGGTGGGATAGTTAATAGAGCATTATATAATTTGTCTAAATTATTTGTACGCTTTTTCGTTGCTTCAAAAATACCCATTTCTTTTGTAATGTTTTTAACGTCATATAATACTGGATCTTCTGGATAATCTTCTGGACTCTCCATAACATTCGCAATGGCAGCATCCAATTTTTGATGAAGTGTTAATTTAGATCTAGTCGATAAATTTGGTTCGGCCATTAACGACGTTTCAGTCCCATCATTAATGCATTCTAAATCTTCAATATCAGCAGAAGTCCACCATCAATATCCTCATCAAATATAGCTTAGAAAATAATTTTTTAGCCGTAGCTTGAAGGACTGATTTGGAAGGTAATAATAATATAGAATCTATGTCCGATTCGCGTTTATAATTTGATGGATTATTTAAATATTTTAGTAAGCCAACTAAATTTGTATTCCGTCTTTCGACCGAAAATTGCTAAGTTGAATGAAGTCGGAAGTCGGTTTAGCGGTTGCTCATATGCCCTACACGGCTACATAGGATAAATGTATTACTAGTTGAATTTATTTGTAGTTACAGTAGTACGTTGTACTACTATAGTAGTACATTTAATTGTAGTACGCAACACAGAGAGTAATGCTGATCAAGAATTTATATACTGTTCTATATCTAACGTGCCTACATTAATGCGGCACAAACGAAAAATTGGTACAAAAATGTTAAAAAAAATTACCGGGATTCCCGGGAAATTTCATTGAAACCCCGGGATAGCGGGATGATTTTTCAACCCCCGGGATCCCGTTTGAGAAGCCCTACTCCCATGATGTTCGTGCTCCCGTGGAGGAAGTTTTCAATGTTCGCAATAGACTTGAGGTTCTTGAAAGAAGTGAAGTTGCTAGTGATGCTGTTATTTTTTGCGTACCGTATTCACATGGTGAGCAGCTGGCTGATGTCTTCAATACTCTTTGCTCTGCTATCGGTTGTCAATCCATTTTGCCAACAAATATTTTTTGAACTCAAAGAGACAAGATGTCCGCCGATTGTTATTAGACTCAAAAATTCAGTCGAAAGAGCAAATGTGTTAACATCGGCAAATTTTCGCAAGTTAAATAAAAGAAAGCTTACACTTCGTGATGCTGGATTTGATGTAGATGGAAGCCTTTTCTTGAACGAAAGTTTGACAAGAGCTAACAGAGCCATTTTACAAGCTGCGGTCTAACTAAAACAAACACATCAATTGACGGCTGTGTTTTCAAGAAGAGGATCAGTTTTTGTTATAAAAGACTGAAGGTGAAGCAACTTTAATTAAATGCTTAGAAGATCTTTAATCTATTGGCGTGACTGCGAACTCTTCGGCTGCAGATTAAAAAACTTTAACTTTATTTTTACAATGCTATTGAATTGCTATAGAAACTTTGGAACAATTTCACTTTAGCGGTTTTGCTCAGATTTTTTTGTAACTTTTTTACCGTTATTTGGGGCCATTATAACGGTAAATGGCCGCCCACATATGGGGGGTGGCATTAGTTTGGGTGTTATCGGCATTTGAAGGTCGCGAAAGGTCACCTCAAAAGACGACAAAAGAAGAAGACAAAAAAGAAGTCACGCCCCTCATTTTCCCATTACACCATTTTCCGCCAAGGTTACGGTTTGGAAGATATTTGAGTTTTAAGAAAAAAGTGGTGGAGGTGCTATTATAAAATCTTCCCCCTCCCTCTTATATGACAATTGAGGTATATATTAAAATAACTATTTATAAAGCCCATCATTTTCTCTTTTCAGTGATATATAATATGTCATACTTACTGTTAGAGTTGGTAAATTGCAGAAGGGATGATTATTTAAAAACAGTGTTTTATGTGTATTTCAGGATGTTTTTTTTTTTATTAATTATTATTTATTAAGTAGGAATTTATTCGTCTGCTACATTTTCGTAGTCCTCGTCGTTGTCGTCTTCGTCCGTCACGTGATCTATCCTGCCTTTCGGGCAAAGCGGATTCTATAGCCAAACACCGGCTACGCAAGAATAGTGTTTGTAGCCAATTTTAGGGCGCGTGTGTGGCCTACGCCCGCGCTTTTTATAACCCGCGATTATAACCCTCCACTACCTCCACGTTAGCACCTCCACCATTTTTTATTTAAAACTAAAATATCTCCTAAACAATTGAGAATATCGAAATGTAAATATGCATCTATCCATACATATGCTGATGATATTCAATTTTATCTCTCTCATCCTATTATTTCTATTTCTGCCATCTCTGTAATTGCCCATCGTCCGTGAGACATCTTCTGTACAACTGCCCTAATCACTGCTCTTATCCTACACTCTGAAACAAATTTCCAAAAATTCAGATCCAACAGATGTTTTAAAGGCGGTGAGTACGGAGAATATTTTATTATTTGAACGCTTTGTTAAGACCTGTAACCTTATTAATTATATTTAAGACTACCCTTAAACACGCAAGTTTTTAACTACATTAACTAAACAATGCATACAGCTAGTAATAATCATAGTCAATAAAAATAGTCATAGTAATTTTAAAGGTATTATAATAAACTGAAACCATGTACATAAGTACATATCTACAAAAAAGTGTGGTAAAAATTTTGAAAAGTATCGTACTGTATTAACAGGCGAGCCGAAAGCCCCGGCAGCTATGGGTCTGCTTCTTTTTGTTATAACATTCTATATTTTATAATTAATAATAATTAATAAATATGTGTTTAAAAAAATAAGTAGTACATCAAAACAGTATTATTTTTGAAATAATAGTAGTAGTAAATATGTATTTTCAATTAAGGAGTCAATTAGCTTAGTGGACTGGAGCTTTCTTTAAACTATTGTATATTTTTAAACTTTTGGTATACTATTTGAGACCAATATACACATATCAAGTTATAGATTTTTCATAGTCTTGTTTATTGCTTCTCTTTTATTTTGTGACATGTAAAAAATATAACAAACAAAATAATTTGACAGAAAAATCGTCATTGATACAATTTATGGGTGTAGACTTTGTCTTATTCATAAAAACATACAAAACTCTTTCAAATGCTTTGTAAAAAAGATTCGAAAAACGATATTGATAAAGAATTTCTATCTTAAAAGTATTTTTATGAGGTTTGTTAGTAGACAGATTTTAAAATAGGACTTTTTAAAATTTTTGTAAAATGAAAATATCAATTGTAAGTAAAAAGTTATTAAACGGGATGTTAGTAATAAAAGCTATAGAAGGTCATATAATTATTTTTTTATTTATTTATAAATAGCCAATCCACGATTTAAAAATTGTAGGGCTGACAAAGAAAAGGCAATGGCAACTATGGCCCTTCAGCTCATTCGTATGGTAATACAATACATACAATGTTCATATATGTACATAAGAATGTACATATGTATATGTGGGATATTTTAATATTTTATACTTATTGATATAATATAGATTTATATATACAGGGTGTTTCGCATAAGAGTGATCAAAATACTAGGGCGTGTAGGATGGGTCTAGACAAGAAAAAAATCGTATGGGAGAGGGGGGTTAATTCCCCCCCCCCCCCCCCCCTTAGGCGGGAGGGGCCATTTTCTAAAAATCCGACTTAACACAGGAAAAAATAATATTAAAACATAATGGTTAGACCTAGATAACTTTTGCCTGCTGATTTTCAAAGCCAAATGTACGCTTCTTAATATCCTTTTAGGTTCCTACGTCAAATAGTTTTTGAGAAATTTAATGACAAAGTTAAAGTTTGGAAAAAAAGTTCCGAAAAAAAATGTTTGGTCGCAATTTTTTTTTAAAAATTACGGTATTAAGTATAAAAATTTTTCCGACCATAAAATTCTCTAATCAATTATAGAGAGAATGCTTCAAACCGGAAGGATTTATGTTTTGTAGTTTCCGAGAAAAGTGGAAATTACCATCCATTGAGTAAATAGACTATTAAAAATAACAAAGTTTTTAAAGGAAGTGTAAGGAGTTTATAATAACAGATAAATTGTTTCAGTTGGTTCGATTAAGTATTTGAAGGCGATTGTTGTGGAAAGCTGGACCATTTAGGAGAAAATGGGAGGGGCTGGAAGTATCGTTGTTGCAGAATTCGCAATAAAGAGAAATCCGTTTGGTTGATTTGTTTGGAGTAATTATATGCAGAGTTAATTCCTGGATTAGTGTTTTTATACCAATTTTCCTTCTAATTGGGTATGTCCAGGTATCCAAATAAGCGAAATTTTTGGATATTTATTTAAAATAATTTTCCCAATTTCATTTGGATAGTAGGTAGTGTTATTAGGGTTTGCAATTGCGTTAAGAGCTGACAGTGAATTAGAGCAAATTGCAAAATTACCATTTTTAAATTTAATGATATTAATAGCTTCTTTAATCGCATTGATTTCTGCTGAGACTACTGAAATGTACTGTGGTAGGATTGAGATTTTACTTACTTTCTGTTTCTGTGGTAACGCTATAGGCTGTAGTATAATTTGCCTATGAGCCATCAGAATAAATTAAGGAATAGGAATTTAAGTAATTTTTCAATTTAAAGAAATTTTTTTGAAAAACTAAAATGGGGATGGAGTATTTAGGGTTGCAAAGTTTGTGTAAGGACAAGTTTATGGAGGAAGGATTAGCCATGGGGGAACGCTATCAGGGTAAAGTGGGGGAGATAGTAAATCTATGTCATATTCTTTAATCTTGCTTACAATTTTTGAGATGATTGAGAGAACTTTAGCCGAGGGTTTTGTTTTATGGGAACGAATTATATTATGTAGGGAGGTGAAGTGAGAATTAATAAGGTTTTTGCATAGCTTTGCTGTTAATATGTCTGTTTTGATTTGAATGGATGCAAGAGAGCTTTCAATAAGAATGTTGTTAATTGGGGTAGTGCGGTAGGTACCAAGGGCAAAACGGATAGAAGAGTTGAGGATCGGTTTTAATTTAGCTATTGTAGAGGTGGGTTTGGCCATACATAAATAAACCATAATAAGTTTTTGACACTATTAGTGATTTGGTGACAGAAAGGAGAGTTGATGTATTGCAGTTAAAGGCACTCAAGAGACACTTTACAATATTCAACTGTTTGGAGAGAGAGAGAGCTGTAAAAATTCGAGATGTGAATTGCATCTATATCTCTTATTCAGTATAATCCCCAGAAATTTCAGTTGATCTACGGTCTGAATTGGATTATTGTTAGAGAGTAGGGAGCAAGAGCATTGATGCTTACGGCAAATTTGCAGATGTTTGGTTTTTGGTGTTGATAGTCTTGCACCTGAATAATTACACCAATTGCTTATATCTAAAAATAGAGAGGTCAGATCAATAACTAAGTATTTAATATTTTGACGATTATAATGAAATCATCTGCATATGCGCAGAAAGATAATTGTTTATGTAGTGAGATTGCTTGGGCTAACTGCTTGCTTGTAGGCTATTAAAAATAGGTCCACAGATAAAGGTGAACCTTGTGGGATACCATTGTGTAGGGGGTAATCTTTTGAAAAATAAGTTCCGACTCGGACTCTTAGTCTCCTGTTTGACATGAAGTTAGTCACGTAATTAATAATGTTTGGTCCTAGATGCCATTGCTTTAGTTGGTCGATAATAAAGTGTGAGCCAATTCTATCAAAAGCTTTTTCAAAGTCGAGGGCGAGGAGAGAAATGTGATTTTTGGTAGAAAGGGATTTGGTAACCAAATGGTCTACAGAAAGTAGGGCATCTGTAACAGATTTACCGTTTCTGAAGCCAAATTGATTGCTATTGAGTAGTTTATTTGTAAGCATAAACCACCAAAGCCTATTTGCTATAACTTTATCCAAAAGTTTAGAGCAACATGAATTTAACGATATTGGTCTGAAAGAAGTCATAGAAGTTTTGTCAGTTTTAGGTTTTAAAATCAACTATCAGACTATAAGACTAAATTTATAAGAACGTGGTATGTGTGAAATAAAAATGTTGTTGTATAGTGTTAGTATTCTTTTTTTAACTGATATATGGAGGTTTTTCATCATGGGATAGGAGATTCTATCTAGTCCAGGGGTTTTACCTTGTAACTTATTTAGGGCTGAAGAAAACTCAATAAAGTTTATCCTTTTTTCTATGAGGTTTGCAGTGGGCGAGGGGGCTATAGAATAGTTCCTGGTGTTAGCAACATATTTGTTTGCTGCAAAGTAACTTGAGAAATTTGCGTCAGAGGATTGATTAGACCAAAATAGTGCAAATTGTTCAGCAATGATGGATTTATTTGTTATATGGGGAAAGGGAAGGTGAGGACAGGATATGCAATGAATGTTGACAGTAGGTTTATATCCACAGAAGCGTCGGATATTGGACAACATTTTTTGAGGTGGAGTATTGGTATTGATATCAGCAGTGTATGCGTTTATGTTGTATTTTTGATACTTTGAGCTCTCTTTTGAATTTTGCGGAGGATTTCTTGTATTTGATAAGATTTTCTTGGATAATGTTGCGTTTGAAAGTTTGCCATGCTAATTTCTTCTCGCCTTGTAATTTTTTTAAAGTAGAATTCCACCATGGTACGTTACGTGAACTTGACTTAAGGCTTGATTGAGGGAAGCAAGAAATGATTTTAGAATAATATTTTTAATATTTCCTGCTTCTTTGTTGATGTTAGGACTAAATGGTTGGGCTAAATTCAATTCAGAAGAGATAAATTGGATAAGTCCCCAGTTTGAAGCTTAGCCTATCATCTAAAATAACTCCAAGGTATTTGACGGAGCGTCTTGAAGTAATAAGTTGCTCACCAACTCTCACGGTCATGTAATCGAGTTGTTTCCTAGAACTTATGAGGACTGCTTCTGTTTTGTGATCAGCTAATTTCAAGTTTACTGACTCAAGCCACGATTTCACCTGTGATATCGCCGCATTTGATGCGGCCTCAATCTGCCAGATGTGTTTCGCCACAGTAACGACCGCTATGTCATCAGCAAAACCTACCACCGTTGTGTTTGTTGGGAAAGGTAGCCTTAGCACTCCATCGTACATAATATTCCACAATAATGGGCCTAAAACCGATCCTTGAGGAACGCCAGCTGTGATTTTGTAGACTTCAGGTCCGCAATCACTTTCATATATCAAGTTTCTGTTTCTGAAGTAGCTAGCTATTAGGTCTAAAATATACCTTGGAGCGTCCATCTTGATAAGCGCGCTCATTATGTGCTTCCAGTTTGCAGTATTAAAGGCGTTCATTACGTCTAGTGTAATGATCGCACAGTATTCCTTTGATCCACCTTTCCAGCGTTTGCCTGCAATAGCGTCCGAAGCAATATCAACGACTGTTTTTATGGCGTCAATTGTGGATCTAGCTCGCCTAAATCCAAATTGCCGATCCGAGAGGATCCCCCTTTGCTCAATTAGTGGCATAAGTCGGTTGCATATTATTCTTTCCAGTCTTTTCCCCATTGTGTCCAAGAGGCAGATTGGACGATACGATGATGGTTCACCAGGAGGTCTGTCACCTTTAGGGATCAGTACAAGCTTCTGCTTTTCCACGCGTTTGGAAAAATTCGTTCTTGCAGACATTTCTGGAAAGTCTGAACGAAAATATCCGGCTACATTTGGGATACCGTCTAGACCGATAGCTTTTTTATCGTCTATTCTCCTGCATGCTTCTTGAAGCTCTTCAGTCGAGATTGGTTGAATTGTCTCGGCTTCCTGCGGTAATTGTAATTCGCTAAGCTCAGAACGTAGCGGAAAAAGGGTAGACACAATATTCCACAGCAGTACGGGGCACGTAATTTGGGGTATTTGAAATCCCTTTAGCCTCTTCATTACCACCTTGTAGGCCGTCCCCCATGGGTTTGCATCAGCTTCTTCACAAATTCGTCTGAAGCACGCCTTTTTGCTCGCTTTAATAGCTGTCTGTACCGAATATCTCAGGGCTCTGAATTCTATTAGGCGTGTTCTAAATTCAGGCCTACCTCTCGAACGCTGGAGTTTTCGCCTGGCTCTTAAACAGTCAGTTCTTAACCCACGCATTTCTTCATTCCATTAGTAACATGGAATTTTGCGCTTTTTACTAAGCCTTCTAGGCATTGACGCGTCGCAAGCCGCAACAATAGCTGTCTTGAGTTGCTGCAGCAGCTGGTTTGCTGGCTCTGGCCTGAACACATTAGAGCTTATGCATTCTTCAAACGCCTCTTTGTCGAACATTGCAACTCTCCATTTCGGGCCGGTACGTATAGGTTGCGGAAACCTTCTCGTAGGACGGATACTGATATCAAACATGATGATCTGGTGGTCGCTTTGCGTATAATCTTCGCTTACCCACCATTTTGTATGATTAGCTATGCGCGGACTTACATAAGTGATGTCAATGATGGATCCAGCTCCTGCCTTTCTGAAGGTGTTGCACTTCCCATCATTGAGCAGCACCACATCTAACGAAGTGAACGTCTGGAGGAGTCTGTGACCTCTAGCGTTCGTAGACTTGCTTCCCCATTCGACAGCCCATGCATTGAAGTCACCTCCAATAACTACAGGCGTCCGGGGTTGAGCATCTGCCACTAGCTGGTCTAGCATAACTTGGAACTCTCCGATTGACCAACTGGGCGGTGCGTAGCAACTATAGAAATGAATTCCTCTCACTTTTGTTCTCACAAAACCACTTATCTGCGTGCTTTCGTCTTGAAACGCGTCGGAGCCGCAGGCCCATTTCGCAGCTCTTTTAGAACTGTCACATGTCCATACGCCGCTCTGCTTACTCTTATAGGGTTCGCTTATTAAGGCGAGACCGATGTGATTTTCTGTCACATATTGCGATAAAAGGTCTTGGGCGGCCTGACAGTGATTCAAGTTTATCTGAATAATCTTCATTTTGCAGCACGCTCAGTTAACGCCTTCCTGCATAAGGAACAACTGTTGCTGCCTGCTGAGTGTTTGGCATCTTTCGACGCATCTGTTTTGCAGAACATGCAGAGCGGATCGTTATTGCACTCCTTTGCAATGTGGCCCTCTTTGCCGCACCTTATGCAGCAATTGGACCGGTCGCATTCGTTTTTGCAATGTTTGGAGATACGCCCGAATTCCAGACACCTGAAACATTTCACTATGACGCTCTTCTTGCGTATACGGCACCGGACCCATCCAATCTTTATCCTTCCGGTTTTAAGAAGAGTACTTGCATTGTCAGCTGTTAAGTTGATGGTTGCCGTTTGAGTTCCACCATATGCTTTCCTCAGACTTACGACATCTTCCAAAACTAGGCTTTTAACACTGGGTTGAGATCTAATAGCCTCATAGACGTCCTCCTTAGTGGTAATTTCGTCTATGTCTCTTATTTCAACATACTCATGTAATGATACATGTTTGCATACACTGAATACATCATTTAGGAAAATTGAGAACAGCAGGGGACCAAGGATGGAAACCTGAGGAACTCCACTAGAAACAGGTATTTGCTGAGAAACCCTACCGCAAGCTTTAACTCTATGATACCTGTTAGATAAGTAGGACAATAAAAGCTTTTGAGCATTATCAATAAAACCAAAGAATCTCTTTAACTTTGAGCACAATAACACATGGTTTACCTTATCGAAGGCTTTGGAAAAAACAAGCATTCCTAGTAAGGATATTGTTCCCCAATCATAGGCAGGTCTTAAGTCGTCAAGAATCTTGACAATAGCAGTAGTGCAACTGTGGCCTGAGCCTTATTGCAGAGGCGAAAGAAGATTGTTATTATCTAAATGAGTGGTATTTGAATAAACTTTAACTTTTCACATAGTTCAGATAGAGCCGACAAGATGCTAACTGTTCTAAAATCACTGAGTTCAGATGGAATATTTAACTTTGGAATTGGTTGAATAATAGAGATTTTCCACAAATCAGGGAATGATGAGGAAATAAAACGGAAAGTTACTGTGTGTGTCAATGGTTGCAAATGGTAAGTTTTATGAACCTAATAGGAATACCATCTTCACCAATTGAATTGGATTTGATTTTCATGGCACGTGCAGACTTCATATTCACTAGCAGACATAAAATGAAAAGATTGTGGTATGCAGATAGATGGAGACGTAAGAGAGCAGAAACTAACAGACGAATTATCAAGTGATTGCGCATAAAAATTATTAAGAGTATCAGAATCAAACTAACAGTTTACCTCATACTTACATCTTACTCCTAACTTCTTAATGTTATTCCAGAGATCTTCAGAGTACTGATGAAGAGTGCACTGAGCCTTAATTTTTCATCAATTGTAAAGAAAACCACTACAATCACTACACGATCCACACAGTCGTCTCTAATACTTCATTATTAAAAAACAATAAAATAATCCTTCATTCATAAAAAACAAGGAATTTCAAGCAATAGTAACACTACAAAAAACGGATTTAAACTGTCAAAAAAACATACCAAGATCGAAATAAAGATTGCTCATTATATTCGTCCGATCTTAACTTAGTAGACAATAGTTCCATCACCAAGCCACAAATCACTATTCCAAATGGAGCAATTTAGTCTTTCTCCAATGCATTAGCTGAGGTCAAGAGGATATCAAGATATCCAAAACCTACACCATAAAACAACAAAGTGATTGGGCGAACGTGCGATTCTTACACTAAGAATTATCAGGCATCAACCATTAATGACACGTTGCTGAAATCATTTGAAGAAACCGAATATCTGTACAAATCGGTGGACACAGTATTGCACACAGATAACGCTAAACACTATCCTGTGGAGTTCATAAATACACTTAACCCACCTGGTCTACCGTCTCACAAACTTAACTGAAAATAGCAGGAATTGATCTTAGGCAAGACTGCTTTTCACATGCTAGCAACAACTGATGACAAAAACTCTAATTTAGTGTATAAAGAGGTACATTAATTAAAACTAAACAGAAAGAAAACAAAAACATTTCTAATACTGTACAATAAAAAATTATAAAAATATAAACACATAAAAAACATAAATAAAACCAGTAAGAAAGCTATATTCGGCCTGGCCGAATCTTAGATACCCTACACCTAAAAGTTTTGAAAAAAATTTAAAAGGGGGGCGTAGTATGGGGGGCGGGCGTGGCTGTCCACTCTGGGCGGCATGATGTCGGGGGTGGCAGTTGTGGAATTCAAGTAGTGACTTATTGAATTCTAGGAATTTTTGGGGCTGCAAGTTGATTGACCGTCGCGAGCTCCATGAGACCTAGCTACGCCTCTGTATAAATAGTAGGCGTGGTCATTACCTTTTTCAAAACAAAATAACTAGTTTAGTTATTTTATTATTGTGTTCAAATTTAAACTTTATTTCCGTGGTAATAAACTTGTTTTCATGAGCTATTCTGTATTCATAAGTAGTGTAAAAGTGGGCGGACCGCACCCAGTTTTGATGTAATAATGTTTTTTTGGTAAAAAAGTTGTTATCTAAAGTTTTATTCAGGAAGTTCATATATTTAACAATATAACCCTCTTTTGCCTGTGTAACCTTAAAGTGGGCGAATCACGCCCATATTTGGGTTATTAACGGATAATGCTACTCTATACTCAGGAATGAAATTTTGTTGTCATAACTCAAAAACGAACGCTGATATCACATTTTTACTAAAAAATAGGCGTGGTCGTGGACCGATTTTGCCCATTTTCAATACCAACCTGCACACCACAAGAAACAATATTTCTGCACAATTTCATTACGATATCTTTACCGGTTCTCCTGTGATCGTGATTTCAACAGACAGACAGACAGACAGACAGACAGACAGACAGACAGACAGACGGACGGACATGGCTAAATCGACTCAGGAGGTCACGCTGATCAAGAATATATATACTTTTCTATACCTATCGTCTCTATTTCTATGCGTTACACATTTCGTGACAAAGTGAATATACCCTTAACCTTAAGGTGTAGGGTATAAACATACCAAATAAAACAATATTTCATTTCCCGAGCAATGCCGGGTAGTTAAGCTAGTATAATAATAACAATAAATATATAGCTTAAACCTAATTTCTTAAATTTCGAAAAGAGGAAATAAATTGGAAATAGAGGGTGATAGCAGATAATGGGAAGCTGCGAAGACAGTGAACAGATGCAGAGAGAGATAGAATGATCTTGGGATGCAGTTTAGATTATGGAAGGCAGTGGCAGGAGAATCGATATTACGAGAAGAATTCAATTGTGGAGCGCTTGAATGAACTTGCCCCTGCAATGATTTTAAGGCTCATGGGCAATGAATTCCATAGTTTTACGGCGTTGATAACAAACCATCTTGATGAGTTCAAGCAACTATTTTCGCGGATAATTAACAGAAAGCCTTTACGGGATTGGACGAATTGTATCTTCTGAAATAGGTAGGAGTCAGGAGTGCGGGAATGAATAATTTTATGTAAAAAATATAAGTTCTAGCTTTAAGGTAGTCGTTAATGTCACAGTCTAATACAGTTTAAGAAAATATGCATTAGAATATATTCTTATTCATTCATTCAAAAGAAACATAAACTTGACCAACATGCTCCTATACAAGAAAGCACGAGCTAAGCTAAAATTCGATATAAAAATTGCTAAAAAGCAATCAGTCAACAATTTTATATCAGACATAAACCCTGGGACTCCGACTGGTAAAATTTGGAAGAACATTAGCTTTCAAACTCATCACATCATTCATCGCTTCCCACCACAGTCAAACGCTTTTCCCCAACATATTTAGTCAGGTTTGGTCTACTAATTCCTCGGACACTCAGTTCCCGCACCTGTTTAGGGAAAGTAAAACTCATTCTATTCCACAATTGGTTTACCCAGAACCTAGTCCATCAGCGCTTCAGATTGAACAGAAACTCAAAAAGCTATAAATATCCTCAACTTTAATCAAACTTAAGGGTAACACCACGGTCTTTGACAGAATAATCTACTCAATGATCCGTAATGCCTCATCAGCAATTAATAACAGCCTATTTATTTTTTTTAATAATATCTTCAACAAATATATCCCTCAACAACACAAATCCAGCCTCGTCTTCGTAATACTCTACTGCCATAATACACCATATAACATTAGGCTCCTCGCACACTGCATGCGTTTTCCGTTCGTCAGAATTCTGACGAAAACATGCGAACGATCCCATTGCATGTTATTGATTGTAAATGCGCACATTGAAGCACTGTTCCGTCGTCAGAATTGTTGCAAAAAGTTGCGAATTGCGAACGATCCCATTTGAATGGGATCTTTCGCACGAATTCTGACGAAGTGTTTTTTTTTCTATTAAGTTATTCTATAAGTTTCTATTAAGTTATAGTTTTCATAGTGAGCTAACGTGCTGTAAAAAATGGATACAGAGAAATTAATTAATTTACTCTTTGAAAGAAAACCTTTGTGGGATATGGCACATAACAGCTATCATATGAGGCATATTCAAAGAAAATTATGGGACGAGGTTGCCCAAGAAATGCATAGCGAAGGTAAAGTATATACATATGAAATTATTAAACATACAATAAACATATTTAGAATTTTTTATTTATAATCTTCTTCGTTTTTTCGTTTTATACAGAAGAGATAAAATTATTTATTAATTTTCTTCTGAACAAAAATATGTTTTAAATTTATTTCTGATGGTAGACGCTTCACTTGTCTCTCTATTCTCACCGATGTTGCAAAATTTTTCTTTCCGCTCAGTTAGGTCTTCGATAGAAGAAACTTCATGGCCTCCTTCTTTATCAATGATTATATTGTGTAATAGGCAGATGCATTTGACGATTTTACAACATTTATCAGGACTGACGTCCATGGGTTTATTAAGAATTTCCCATTTTTTTGAGAGAATACCAAAGGAGCATTCAATGACTTGTCTTGCTGACGACAACCGCTCGTTAAAAATACTTTCCTCGACTCCCAACCTTGATACTGGATATGGCCGCATTAAATACGATTTCAAAGGAAATCCTTCATCTCCTAACATTACATGAGGTGCGGAAACATTTGTGTTTGGGAGTTTTTTAATAACACGTAAATTGAGATCCCCACTCTCGATCTTTTTACACAGTTGGCTACAGGAAAATATGCCTCCATCACTTTCTTTACCATAAGCGCCAACCTCAATGGAGATGAACTTGTAGTTTGGCCCTGCTACTGCCAGAAGTACAATTGAAAAATAGCTTTTATAATTGTAAAATAGACTTCCAGTGTTCTGAGGACATTTTATTCGAATATGCTTGCCGTCTATGCAGCCTACACAATTCGGAAATCTCCATTTTGTCCAAAATTCTTGAGACATCAATAGCAATTGTTCATTTGATGGGGCGGGCATGTGCACTTTGTGTACAGTTTCCCAAATTACCTCACAAGTCTCATGAACGATCTTTCCTACTTCATTGTCGGATATTCGAAAAGATAGGGAAAGAGCTCTGAAAGATAAGCCGCATGCCAAAAATCTGTAAAAAGAACATGTAAACTATTAAAAACTTTCTTTTTCAGTTGATGCCGTAAAAAAGAAATGGAGAAATCTAAGGGACACTTTCCGTAAAGAGCTTCAGAAGATGAAAGGCAAATCTGGAGATGGAGCAAATGGAGATGGAACTCTGCAAGGAAACATGGCAGATGATGTCACTTATTCACCTGATGTAAGCTGTGTTCAATTGCCGGATGATAACGAAAAAGAAAATGAATGCGAAGAAAATGCAAACGAAGGAATATTGCAAACATCACAAGGGGATACACAAATTAGAGCAACTTTTACAAATCCTCGGAAAGAGATGAAACGGCAACTAAAAAGGAATGAGGACAAATATCTTGAAATTGAGAAAAAAAACTTGAAATACTTCAAGAAAATTCGTACCACAAAGCTGATTCAGATTACCAGTTCTTGATGAGCTTGCTTCCGTATTTAAAAAAAGTTCCTGAAAGTAGAAAACTACTTGTCAGAGCCAAACTGCAACAAGTTTTGATTGATGAGCAAGATTTCGGCCGTGCATCATCTTCTGTTTCACATTATTCTGAAGGATGCAGCATAACACCTATTCCTTCCCCAGGTGGTTCCTGCAATCAAGCTGCGGGTTCCAATGAAACACCTACTCTAATCACTTACTTCAGTACATTTGACAACAACTAAATATATACTATTATATACAAAATATATACTATTTATATAAATATATTCAAATAAAAAATATATATATATATGCATATATATGTATATAAAACGCAGGCTATAAATAATTACCTTAAAGTAAGCGACAGACGCTCATCCGGCGAAATCGTTTGTCGAAAATTTGGAAACTTTTCTATTTTTTCTTTTATGGAGTCTAAAATGTATTTGTATGTGTTTTTGTTCATTCGGTAATACGTGTAGAACTTTTCTGGGTCTTCCAACAAATCCATATGCAGGTGATGAAATTCACCAAAATTACCTCTTTTCGCGAAAACATCACGAATCCAAATCCTTCTTTTGAAAAACTTTCCTTTTAGATAGGAATTTTCTAATAATAAAACGTCGTCAACCGCGTCCATCATATGTTGTTTTTGCTTTACTCATAATTTTATGCACCAGTTCTGATAGAGTGTGCGGACTCTAAATAAGACTTCGGACGAATCGTTTTCGTCAGAATTCGGACGAACGAAAAACGCATGCAGTGTGCGAGGAGCCTTACATGGCGATGCTGCATCTACGAACCTGAGATCTATTGAACACGATCCTGCAACTTCATTCCTGCAAACATAATTCTGCACAAATTTGACCCTAAAACACCGTAGTACACCGTATAACATTATAGTACAACAGTATAATATAACATTATTGTATATTATATTTTGAGAAAGTGTTGATAACTTCACGACTTTTGAATTTATTTGCAGTTTGGGTATCGGACGAGCACACTTTGAAAAACAACCACCTAGCAATTTGCGCAAATCCAACTTTTTCCATTTTGTTATTGCTCTTTATGACCGCACTGGCCAACCTATTGAAATAGAGCGTACGGCGTTTATTGGCTTTATTGAAAAGGACTCGGAATCAGATTGCACAAAAACTAATAATGGTATCCAGTACAGATTACAATTATTGCATTCAAATGGTAAGATATATTTAATCTAGTTTTGACTTATTGTCACCATTGCATTTTTCCGTCACTTAGGTGCCCGTCAGGAACAGGACATTTTTGTACGCCTTATAGATTCGGTTACAAAGCAGGTATTTTCATTCAATTTAATGCACATTTAATATATGTATATACTAAGACGATAAGTCTTTTATAGTAACATAAAAAGATGCATTTAGATAATAATTAGATTATTAGGTAACAATGAGTACACATTATTTGAGTACGCTTCTATTCTATTTCTTCTATTATAGTTTTATTGAGTTTAATAGTTGAGTTATTAATAGTTTTATTGAGAATGAAAATATTTAAAGTTCAGTTTAAAGATGAAAAACAATAAATGATATTATATAATTTAAAAGTAGAAAACAAGGTATAAAATCATAGACTTTAACTTGATTGATCTCCAACACCATTTCTCAAACAGGTTAAAGTTTCCGGTCTAGATTTTCTAAAGTGTTCTAAATTTTTCCAGAATTTGAGCAATCACCGATTTGGTCATTATATCTGCAATTATATTTATCTTGAATCGGGCAATAGGTGCAGGAAATTATGCATTTATCTATGTATGTACATATGTAGTCTTTCACAAAATGATTTCTTATATCAATGTGTTTAGTCCTGTTACTAAGCTTCTCCTCTTTAATTATTATAGGCAACTCAGGTTGTCTTCAAATAGTACAGTTGGAAATAATTGTTTTATATTCATGTCATCTAGAAGCAGGGTTCGGAAAACGTTTCTCTTTTATATCGCTCAATTCATATCCCTCACTAAAGATACCAACATTTCCATCCTCAATGATAAATATCTTTTTTCATCTAAGTTCCATTAATGGTTACGTTCAAAATGATTTCGATCATCTAACGCAGGCATGTCAAACACGCGCCCCGCCAATACATTCATTACGGCCCGTCGAGACTTTTTCAAAATTTTTAAATATAAAGTTTTGAGCATAGAGTATAGAGTAGAGTAATATTAAACGGTGGGTTTGTCTACATCTTTTAATTTTTATTTTGTTCTTTTTATAAAAATATGTAATATATAAGTATTAATGTATTAAGTTTAACAAATAATATGAATTATAGAATGTCTAGGTATGTACATATACTGACGGTACGGTATGTACATACATACATATGTATATACGGTGCTGAATGACCGATATGGTTTGAATGTTTAATAACTTTTTTATTTAATGAATTATTATTATTTGTTTTTGGTGTTATAAAGTATATTAATGAGGAATATTTTTGGCTTAAGTATGAAAAATTATATCCCGCAAGTGATGGCCGTTTTCGGCTTCGCACATTCGTGGTCTTTCCAGTACATTTTGCATAACTTTTCGTAAAATTTCCGGTGTTATGGCTTGAATTTCATTGCGAATGTTTTCTTTTAGCTGTGGTATGGTGGCTGGCTTATTAATGTATACCCTTTCTTTCAAATAACCCAGTCTGGCGCTGTCAAATCGGGTGATCGTGGGGGCCAATTGAAATCGCTTCTACGCGAAATAATGCGTTCGCCAAAGAGGTCCCGTAACAGAGCCATTGTGTCCATTGCTGTGTGGACAATTGCTGGTCGCTGTTCTGTTGTGTAGTATTCCAATTCAAATTCCTTCTTCACAAGTGTTCTTCACAAAATTCTGAAATAAAAATAAAAAAAAATAAAACATTTAAAAAGTTATTAAACATTCCAACCATATCGGTCATTAAGCGCCACCCTGTACTATAATGTACAATACATTGAGTTTAATAAATACATAATGTTATCATTCTAAAAGTCGTATTTTATTAATTTATTTAATACTGAAAACATTCGGCCCGAAACTTAAGAGAAATTAGATCATGTGGCCCGTAATATCATATGAGTTTTACATGCCTGATCTAACGAAACTATCAGTTGGGATGTATACTTTAATTTACAGTTTAATAATACTTTTAAATTTGTATCCTTAAAAATTTCTTGACCAAGAAATGGGCTTGGGCTTACTTCGCCAAGATTATTAATTATCAAAATTTTCCTTTAGTAGATTTGCGGTCCTTTTGATGTTAATAACATTTTGGCTGGATACCAAAATATCGTCGACGTATGCTAAAATATATGTGGATCCTTTCTCGTCGGCATATTTGGTATATAAACATGGATCTGCACATGATTGTTTGAAACCCCTTTACAAATTACTTCATGCAAAGTTTTATTCCACATATTTGCACTTGGTTTAAGTCCATAGATGCTTTTATTTAACTTACAAATTAAATTTTCATATAGGTTCATATAGGTGTGTTCATTTAAAATTCCGGTAAGAAAAGCGCATTTAACGTCAAAATTAAATACATATACATACATACATATGTATATGATTTTTGTTGGCTCGCGATTGACAGTATGGTTCTGAAAATAGTTTGACGTACAACTGGTGTAAAAATTTCATCGTAATTCAAACTGCACTTCTGAGAAAATCCTCGAACTTTTATATATCGATGCTTTATATCTTTGTTAATTTTCCTCAGCATCGCTCTTAATGACTAAGTTAGAGTTATCTGGTGGAGCAATCAACTCTCAAGTTTTTGATTTTTTCAGAGAGTTAAACTCTTCTGTCATTCCTTTAATCCTAATCCTTAATCCTTTAATCCTTAATCCTTTAATTCCTTTAATAATTTAATTTATCACGCTGATTGGATTTTAAAGCTTCTTTATAAGTTCTTGGTTCGACTAATCTATCGTCCAATAAACTTACGTTATAACCAAAACGATCGGGTCGTTTGCCTTTAGTTGTTAGTTCCGATCTTCTTATCTGATTGACCTCAGGGGTATTGATTAAGCTTTGAAGCAGTTTTTCTACTATTGTGTCTTCTCCGAGACTTTAATATAATACCTCCTCATCTGAAATAACATTTTGTACTGGTTCCGATGCTATTTTCTTTGATTCCCATTCTGTTGTATTTTCATAATTTTTCTTTGCTTTTATACTGTACTGTGTTTTGTACCCGTACTGATGTACGTTTTTGCATAGATTTATTTTCTATTATTATGATTTTGGTGTCTGCGATAAATTTACCGTGTCTACTGACAACTATCTTGTGTTGACGTCACACATTCGATATCCTTGCATGCATATCGATCCTGCATGTTCATCGTTTCCCATAAACGGCAGGATTTTTGCTTTATCATCTAATTGTAATACCAAAAATTCGAAAATTCTTTATGTCTGGAACATGTCCATCCCATAATTCAAACGGAGTCGTATCTATTGAGTTTGAGGACATTCTATTTTTAACATAATTAGCCGTCATAATAGCTTCTCCCCGAAATAAATTTGGCCAATTAGCTTCAGTTAATAAGCACGTTGCGTTAACGTTCTGTTTCTTCAACGCTTTCTTCAGCAATGCTGTTTTGCTGTGTACAGTATGGGACTCTGTATTTATACAGAATGCCTTTGCTATCTAGGTAATTACGAACAATTTGTGCGGTGGGGAGTATCCCCACCATTGTCGGATTGTATGTATAACGGATATCTAGAGAACTTGTTACTCATGAGCTCTAAGAAGCACTCCAGTTTGTCTAAAACTTCGTTTTTATGACTGAGTAGATATACCGTGGTAAGACGATTATAATCATCAACAAATGTCAAGGAATATTGCTTTCTTCCTGATGTCATTATCGGCATAGGGCCACTATGTATTAAATAAAAACTTTCTTTGTTTTTGGCTGACTATGCTTACTAAAAGGTGCTCTTGTCATTTTACACTGAACATATAGGTTACGTTAGTTCGGCCGTCCCTAAAGTCGCACTAGAGAACCCCTCAGAACCTCTATCTTGAGGGGCACTATCTCGCAGAGATTGTCATCGAAATAGGCTCCCATGTGGGTTTGCATTCTTTGGGCCAGCTGAACAGCTGCACAAGAGATGCCTTTACTTCTCTTGCTTCACCTCATCCCTGCAGCTCATGCAAAAGTCATTTGCAAATAGTCCTATACGCTTTGCGTGAGCTCCAAAAAGGCAGTGGCCTGGTATAACAACTATCACCCGCCGAATGTTCTCTCTGCTAATCGGAAGGAGATCTTTGGAATGCTTCTGGTTGTAAATGGGCCATAGCTGCCTTGCAGTCTTGCATGCCACCAAATCCTTACACCTTTTATTAGCCTCTTTTAAGGAGTATGATGTCATGGTTCGGCAGTTCCCTGGAATGTTACTGTGTCCTGGAACCCAGCACAGTTTTATGGAAAACTGCTCTGCCGTCTCATTTAGAGATTGGTGGCAGCTTTTTACCACCATGGAAGTGGTGAAGCTTGCATGCAGGGCTTTTATCGCCGCCTGGCTGTCTGTACAAATTTAGGTATCCCTATTGTATGTCTATTTGTCCTTCAGCCAGGACAGTACCTCACGGATTGCCAGCACTTGAGCTTGGAAGACGCTGCAGTAGTCCGGTTAACGAAAATTTACTTCTATCCCAAGAAGTTCACAGAAAACCCACCCACCAACCCTGCCATGCTTTTTCGAGTAGTCTGTATACCAATGTATACCCTCGTGGCCTGGCCGTGTCCCACTCTCCCACTCCGCTCTGGCCGGTATTACCGACCCACATTTTTTCGATGGAAGAAGGATTGGTATGGTGTAGTCGAGGTTTTCGAAAGAGGATGGTAGACCTTCCATAATGCTCTGGGTCCAACCTTTCAATTTCAATTTATTAAATTTTAACTGCCCACTAAGATATAGGTCTTTTATAGTGCACCAGCGAAATATTGTACAAACAAGAAAAAAAGATTTAAGTAATAAAAAATAACAATAAAACATAATCAGATTAGTAATTTACAAATAATATAATAGGGGTACCGGTTAATTCGTGCGGTTTTCTAACAGATGGCGTAACTTGACTTTTATTCCAGTGATTCACCGTTCCAAATATATGTTGGAAAGCTACTGTCATATAGTTTCAGAATCAGTATGTGTCATTTAGCTGAAGCGTAAACAACAATCCGTTTTTTTACTCTGAAAAAGTCGAATTTCGTGCCGAATAAAGTGTTTTTGCGGGGAGTACTTCTTCATTACTTCAATATGAAGAAAAAGGCTGCCGACAACCAAAAAAGATTGAAGATCACGAATTGGAGACATTGCTCGACCAAGATCCATCCCAAACGCAAGAAGAAGAGCGTTTAAGCCGAGCACTGCGCGAAAAACGGACGGAGTATGAACTAGTGTTGGGCATTATAGTTCACTACAGAGAGCGATCTTTCTAGTTCAATCAGCTGTCGTGAACTAGTTCGTTCATATAGTTCACTCGGTCATTTAGTTCAGTAGTTCGTTCGCTCATTTAGTTCAGTACTTTACTCGGTTAATTGGCAAAATTATATTTAATTTTGATATTAATGTCTAATACTGAATACATGATTAAATTATATATTGTTAGATTTTTAGTAACATTTTTTTCCTTTCATTAATTTTTTTTTAAATGGACATAACTCGTAAACAAGACGAGCGCTTCACTAACTCATATTGTTGTTGTCGTTCCAACAATAAAGAAACAACAACAAAAATAACTACAACATCGGAGTTATGTCATTGTGCCTGAATTGTGCCAAGATTTCAAATAAAAATGTCGTATGGAAACATCTTCTGAAATTGATCTAACCAACTGAAACATACTGAAAAACTAACGAGCAGCTGAACTGAAACGAACTAACGAACTGCTGAACTAAAAGAGCGAGTGAACTAAAAGAGCAACTGAACTAAAAGACCGAGTGAACTAAAAGAGCGACTGAACTAAAAAACCAAGTGAACTAAAAGAGCAACTGAACTAAAAGACCGAGTGAACTAAAAGAACTAAGAACTGTGAACTAGATCTCATAGTTCACGCAAGTGATTCGTTCAATTGAACTAGTTCGTTCACGAACTACCCAACTCTAGTATGAACAAAGGTACAGCAAGGTAATTTTGCAACATAACAAAAAAGTTTAGCAAAAGAGGTCTAGTTAAAAATTTTATAAAAGAAAAAAAAAAGAAGACAAGAATCTAGATTTGAATACATATTTAAGTATCAGAAAAATACAAACAATTGCATACTTGAAATGGGCGGTCAACGAAATCCATCGCAAATGCAACGGTAGCAATTTCCAAAGTCTGATGGTGCTAATGAAAAAGAACCTGCTACTATTGAGAAAATTGTACCTAGGAACAATAAAACTTAAAACTCTTGCAGACCAAAGATGTCTAAGCTTCTCATATAGGTACTGGGGGTTCGTGGTGCGAACAAGCTTATGTAAAAACATAATGTTTTGGATATTTTAATATTTAGCTAATCCTCACTGTAGAATACCTTTGCTTACAATGGAAATATGCTCGAAACAGCGGACTGCATGAACATATCTAGCAGCATTATTGAATGCTACAAGAAGTTTATGCTGAGATTGTGAATCGAGATGGCTGTACACAATACCCAGAAACGTTATATGAGGCATAATCAACTGTTTGACGAGTCTGCGTTTGGTCTCAAGAGGAGTGTAGTTGGCAGACGAACGCAAGTATCGTAAGACTCCATAAATGTTCCCAACTGTAGCATTAATATGGTCCGTACACGTAAATTTGGAGTTGAGTATGTATCCAAGATTTTTTACCTTGCCTACAATCTCCAACTGAGTAGTGCCAATGATCAAAGGCGGGATGTCATCAAAACAAGAATACCTTCCTATAATAGGAAGTACTTTTAATTTGGAAGGATGAATGCATAACATATTGGAAGCAGCCCAAGTGTTAAGTGAGGACAAATCACAATTGAGTCTACAGCACAAATCTTCAACAAGACTAATAGGTCTGGATAAATAGATCTAGATATCATCAGCGTAAGCATGTATCGAAGCATGTTTACAAACTGAGAATACATCGTTAATAAACATTGAACACAATAAAGAACCCAAAATTGATCCTTGAGGGACTCCTTTGGAGACTAATTTAAATGAGGATAGTTTGCTTCCAATTTTCACACGCTGCACCCTTTCAGGAATATTTGTTTTCCAGCTAAGTTTCCTGTCCAGGATTACACCGAGGAATTTTGCCTTGTCTTTAAAGTTGAGTCTTTAACGCCAACTATCCTTGAAGGCTCGATCGTATGGTTCCGTGGAAAGACGACGAGCTCAGCTTTCTGGGGCTTGACCCCTAAGCCCCTCGGAGCTGCCCATTTTGTTACAATGTTCAGAGCGTTTTGCACTAGATCTCTGATAACATGTGGGTATTTACCCGAAGCCACTATAGCAAGATCATCTGCATATGCAGTAACCTTTAAGCCTTCTCTTTCTAGGATCTTTAGTATCCCATCGACCACTGTGTTCCACAGTATGGGAGATAGGATACCACCTTGTGGAGTACATTCCATTTCCATTCTTTTAACCCGTGCGTCCCCAAATCTCACCACAATGATCCTTCCTTTAAGCTGCTGACTGATAAAGGATACCAGGCGTTCTTCGACATTTGGGGTTCGTAGAGCACCTAGAATTGCGTTTCTAGGTTTCTGCCTCCACGTTATTGAAGGCGCCTTAAATGTCCACAAAACCACGAGGGAATTTCTTCTAGGCTAGAGATCTTTCGATAGCACCCACCAGGAAGTGGAGTGCCGTCTCTACAGATCTCCGTTTAAGATACGCGTGTTGAGCCGAGGATATTTCCACTAGATATCTTATGTGTAGTTCCAGAATCCTCTCCAAAATCTTCAGCAGAAGGAATGATAATGTAATGTGTCAAAGGTCATTGGCGACCTCATGCGAGCGTTTGGCCGCCTTCGTAATAAACACCACTGTACTACCTCTCGCGAAATCAAACGCTTTGTTAAGCGAGTCCGAGTGCTGAAAATTTTATCTCTGGCTCCCGCTCGGGAGTTTGACGGAGCAACAGCGATCATTTACGAACCCTGGTAATACCACAAAAAAATCATTTAATGTATTAAGGTTAATTTGGCATTCAGAACAGCATTTACTGCGCATCCCAAGTTTGTTTATGTTGCGCCATAGCATTTTAGTGGGAAGAGAAAGGTTAAGCTTTGAAGAAAAGAAATGTGCTTTAGCTAACCTATATGCGTATATATGCGAACAGCTTTTTTTCTGCAGACTTGAATTTAGAAGTGTAGGAGTGATACCACATTCCTTTAATAATGCCTTTTTTTGCAAATATACAAATTTGAACGCACATGAAAATCTTGGCCAAATCTGGAAGCAAACGGATGCTGTAGAGTTTCGAGCCTATATTGGTTTGTTAGTAGAAGCAGGAAAGCAAAAGAGAGCCTTGCTTGATTTGAAAGAATCCATGTGAAATCCATTCGGTAAAGCACTGTTTCGTGCCTGCATGTCCACAGATTCGTGGCTTTGTCCCGGTACATTTGTTTTGACGACAAATCTAAAAGGTCTTTCTGTAGATTAGAGGATAAATTTGCTCCAATCAGAGATTTATGGAATATCATAAATAAAAATTTAAAACAACACTATATGCCGAGAGAAAATTTGACAATCGACGAACAGTTCGTGCTATTTAGGGGCAGAGTAATTTTCAGACAATATATACCAACAAAACCGGATAAATGTGAAATGAAAGTATGGTGGATATGCGACAGCCGAACTAGCTATCCTCTATATGGCATTCCATATTTGGGAAAGGAAGGACGTAGTGAAGGTACAAATTTAGTCAGCGTGTTGTCGAGCAGTTATGTGAACCATACGAAAGAACAAACAAACATGCGTTGGTACATTGCGGAAGAATAAACGATGCGTTTCTGAAAATTTTCTACCAAATCCATGCCGAGAAGTTTACAGTAACGGCTCTCGCTTTCGAAAGACGATGTCATTAGTGAGTTATGTATCACAAAAAACAGAGCCGTTGTCTTGCTATCTACTATGCATCATACCAATGAAATTGATGAAAACAACAAAAGAAAATCTGAGATAAACTTGCACTACAATTCTACAAAAGGTGGTTGATACATTTGACCAAATGTGTCACGCTTTTTCGGTGAAGCGAAAAACTCGAATATGGCCAGTTATTCACTTCCACAATTTAATCGATGCGTTTGGAATTGCACCAAAAGTACTATGGATAACATTACACCCTGCAATAAATCAAAAGAAAATACGAGAAGGGAATAATTTTTGTAGGAATTGACATTAGATTTAATAATACCTAACATAAATCTTAGAAGCCTGAGGGGCTTACATAAGAATAACATCACAGCTATCAACGATGCTTTGAAAACGGAATCAGCGAGTGCAGCCAACTCAGCCGCAGCGCCACCATCTCAACGTCGTCGGCGATGTGTTATGTGTTCAGAAAAGGACGGGCTTCCCAACAATGCTGTAACACTTGTGGAAGAACTATTTGCAACGAGTATTCAAAAAAAACAGTATTTGCTCAACCTGCCAAAAAAATAAATTTTTTGCAAACATGTGCTTATGAATTAAAACATAATATTTTGTTTAATAACTATTAATCAACAAACTACTGATTAATAACTATTAAATCATTACTTGTTCTCATCATTCAACGTATAAATCTTAACATGACATACATATTTAAATAAAAGCACTTTCAATAGAAAGGTATTGTTTCCATATAGGTGCCTGTAAGTCACACCTTGGTACTTCACGTCAGCAAAATATCTTGGTACGAATAGGGTTAAGGAAGAGCTCCCCTCAGCTTTCGCTTGTATTTTGCCTATATCTGAGTGTACATATTCGAAAGTACATAGATGTACAATACAAAGAAAATTTTAATTCAAGTAGATATTTGCAAGACTTATATAGATACAAAAATAGATAGGAATTTTTTTGTAGAATTTCTATGGAGTTATTTAAGTAATTAGTACTAACATCAGAGATATATGTATTTATGTAGGAAATATATTGGATGTAGGTACAAAGGATGCACTGTAACTATCTATTTATTTCTATAATCAAGAATATGGTTTTATTTAACCCTTATGGATACACCAGGGTCTGGCCAGACCCTTTTCAAATATTTTAGCATTTTTCTTTTGTCATTTGTTAAGATATGCTCACCATATTTCATGATATCCTTATACTACTATTTTTTAAATATTTTCAAAAGACTTAAGTTTATAAAATATGCGGTGAGGCTAGTTATTTGACATTTGATATTTTATGTCATATTCGTAACACCTGGGTCCAGCTAGAATACGTCATTGTTCTTGCAGAACTCTGAAACCAGCGAAAAATGTACATTTATTTATTAAAACAATAATCACAATCATTTCAACAACAGTTGCACACTTCGTTGACAACAGCTAAATATTTATGCATTAAACACAACCATGGCGGCTGGCAGCCAGCAGCGGATCAAACTATCAAAATTATATGGGCTCTTATGGAGATCGAGAAAAAAGTTTGCTTTCGCCACGCCCTGCTACGACGCTAGTGCCAGCCTGTCTGGCTGCCTGTCGAGCTATTTCTAATTTTCTGTAGCAGCAGAACTACTCTTCTCTCCTCTTTGTTTACCTTTGTGACAAGCCAATCTGAACCGTCAATCATTGAATTGAAATAATTGAATTGAAAAGAAATAAGGTGAATATTTCGATATCTTTAGATATAATTACAATATTTAAAGCAATTCGATCACTTTAATTTCTTTTCTTGACTTTTTTTGACACATACTGTCAGCTGCCAGCCGTTACTGTTTAATTTAATCACTGGACGTTAGCGGCTTTTCCAGGCGCCGCACAGTGGCCGGTTTTTCAACTTAGCGGTCAAAAATCCATATCTTTTGACTCTCTTGGAATTTTTAATTCCGGTTTTTCTATTAAAATTTTCTTAAAAGCCAAAAAAAGAGATTATAAAAATAATACGTTTCTTTTTATTTAATGATTAAAGACTTTTTATTATCAATAACGAACATACTAATAAAATAGATTAATAAAAATAAGGTAATAAGTAAGGAACTAATGAAAATTAAACAATTTTTCAAAACATTCATTGATAGAATTCCGCTCATCTAGTAGTAAATTTTGTGCATCACTATCTAACTCGATTGAGCTAGATTTCCATTTTTGGCGGATATTTGAAATATATGGATCCGATGTGCACAGCAAAACTGCAAGCAGATCCTCATTGGTACAATATCTTGAAATTTTCCTTGTGTTGTGTTCACGAAAGAATCTGTAATCCTTGTTTCTTTTTTCTTGTGCTTCTTCAAAAAGATCATCAAAAAGATCAGTGGAAGTAGACTATTTTCAATAATTTGCTCGCCATGATAAAGAATTTTATGAATTGTTGATGGCATATTCCTCCAAGGATATTTTTCGTTGTAAAGTTCTGCGGTTTTCTTTGCATATTCACCAAATTTTGCATTCCATTATGGCATCAATCATCCTGCTGCATGCTACAACTTCTCTTATTATTTTGAATCGCTTAATTAATTCAATGTGCACACTTCTAGCGGTGTTTCCATCATTTGTATTTCCCTCTCCTTGCTTTGGCTGATCAATTATTAGCCAATGAATTATTATTTCACGATATTGTTCCTGTATTTGGCTTTTTTTCAGCTTACGTTTCTCCATATTCACTGCATTTTGTGTAACCGTTCCTGTTGCTCCGAATTCTAAATCATAGCCCAATTTGAGTATATGTTGCATAAAACGAATTCTAGTGTGAAGAGGCGACAATCCGAATTCGTATGGCTCTTTAGAATAATTGGCATATGCTGGTGCTTGGCTTAGTGTATTCGAGGTTTGATGGCATATAATACAGCTAGAGGATGCCTTAATATCAGTTAATGCTTGTCCGACTTTTCCATCAATCATGGTGAGCAGAAGTTCGAAATCTATTTGAATAATATGGCCATGATACTCAAATAGCCGCAGCTGAAGTTCATCAATTTGCCTCCTAATTTTATTAACTTCTTCGGTTATCACATGACTTACAAAGGCAAAGACTTTTCACATAATTCTCTTCCAATGAAAGCAATAATCTGCTCACATTTACAGTACATATGCAATAAGAGCTAATTACCTGATAATTAAAAAAATCCTAATTACTGCAAACTATCCCAGTACCTTTCCTACTTTGAAATATATATATAATTTGAAAGAAAAGTATAACACTAACAAAGAAAAAATAACGGAAAACATGCTAAAAACGTTTGCAGTGTGTGTGACTTTGACTCATATAATGGGCTCTAGCGCCCGGTGGGGCAAACCGATGCAAAAAAAATTGGTACGGGCTTTTAGAGGAAACCTTCAGCTTTACAATGGTGTAAAATTTGTTTTGGAGCATTTTGGAGCGCAAAAGTCCTGCTCCAAAATACGACGAAATTTAACCAAATTTGGAGCATTTCTGGAATTCTTGTTACGTAATAACTATACCACAGTTTTACTCAATTGTAACAACATTTGACAACGAATCTACCCAAGAATTTAATAAAAAAAAACCGGAACTTAATATCTGAAATATTGACAGAGATATGGATATCTAAATCTGTGAAAAGTTGAAAAAATGTGTTTATTTTAGTTGAAAATAAAAAGTGCTGTCTTTTATTGCATAGTTACTAATGAAATAATCAAGATAAAGCTGTAATTTTTTGGCTCCCTAGGTTCTCAGGTTTCTACTTTCATATGACCTAACCCATTTTGAAATCGGTGACATTGAAAAAAATGACTTTTGGCCGCTAAGTTGAAAAACCGGCCACTGTGCGCCGCCAGCCTCCAGTTGCCATGGTTGTGTTTAATGCATTACTGTTTTTTTGGTAAGTTCAATATGTTTTCTTCTCCTATGAGATAAAAATGTAATAGCAATTGAACTTCAGTCATATTTTGATACTCATTGCATTGTGTTGATGTGAATTGGTTTTGTGTTTAGTAAACATGGAAGGTATTGGATATGGATTTGATGAAAATGATATGATTTATAGAATGCTGATTTTCTGATTTACGTTCTGATGCTGCATTCTATAATCGGGTCGCCGAGGCCCTGGCAACCGAATTACAACGAGAACGAGAAGCAGAAGAAGATGCTGATATATTTGCTGATGATGATGATGGCGATAGTGATTATATACCAGATGAAGATGATGTCTCAGACCTTGAGCAAGAGCAAGAGTTAAAGATGCAGTTAGAGAGAGACACTGACCAGGAAGATGAAATGCAGCCATATGCCAGCACGCTTTCACTTCAAAGGTTTTTCGGAAAAGATGGGACGAAGTGGAGCAAATCACCACCACCAACTGACCGCATTAGAACTCAACATTATAAGATCCAGTGGATGCCCGACTCAAAAAAATTCCGTACCAATTGAAGTATTTAAGAATTTTTTACCCCTAGCATCGGGTTTATTATACTAAGTGAAGCAAATCGTTACGCTAATGACAAAATAAGGCAATGGAATGTAGATAATCCATATAAAAATCAAATCTCGCTTCTTTTGTGAAAAGTGTGGGAATCCTGTATGCCAGCAACATTAGAAAGGTGTATGCAGATGTTTCAACTGCACAAATGAGGAATCTGGCTGGTACAATTTATTCATATTATTTAAATAAACTTACATAATATAAATAAACTACATATCTAACTTTTTTCTAATGAGTAACTATGAGTAAAATACTAGGGTCTGGCCGGACCTTGGTGTTGCTAATGTGACAAATCAATGTGGTGTACACACGAGGGTTAATATATCTCTTTTTTTCTATAACCAAGAAAAGGTTTTATTTATTAAGTTCGTTATTATTCAGAATTACCGATTTATGTATGTATGAGGCACACTTTTATCATTTTTGATTTCGTTCTTCTTTGGTTTCGAGTTCGAGTTCGAATTTTATATATACATATACGAGTATATATTAACTATGTGATGTCGGGAATGTCCTAATATGTTCCTATAAATTCGTATAGTGTGCATGTTTCTTGGTTGATGGACAGTTAAATGCTAATTGAAAGCCGTATTTTTGGGAAAGATACTTCGTTTCCCATTTCTTTATACTCGGCTCAGCTTTTATATATTGTGAGAATTGTACATTTCACTTGCATTTTTGTAAACTTTTAAACCGTCCGATCATCTCGAAGTAAACCTCCCAGCTCCCCATCGATCTCTATCTCCAACTCCTGTTCCACCTCGATCAGGCGTTGCTTAAGGGGGCGTGATCGAAGGATAACGGTACCGTCACTCTCTCTTCCAATATTGTAGTTAATCGGTCTGAGCGATATTTTTCGTTGCGCTACATTTAATTTTAGTTTTGTTTAGTTTAGTTTAATATACATATATAATATATAATATATAGAAACATATTATACCATTATACTAGCATTTTTCTAATAATTATATGTACATACATATATTACACATCTCAAAGCTAAGTGACTCCTGTAGAATTATCCAGAAGAAGAATTATACCATTATACTAGCATTTTTCTAATAAGTATATGTACATATATTACACATCTCAAAGCTAAGTGACTCCTGTAGAATTATGCAGAAGTTGTTTTGGTTGCGCCGCGTACCAGGTACTTGTAACAGGTGATCGTTAAGCAGCAAGAGCAACAAGTTGGTTACGTTTTGTTGTTGGTGCTGATTGCTGAATTACATACATATGTATCTTTTGAAACGTTTTTTTTTCTCTATTCTATTCTATGTTGTTTAATGGAAAGCCAAAATAATTTAAACAAGCATGTTTCCTTTTCCATTTCCTAAATAAGGGAATATCTATAGCTATATATATAGACACAATAATTGCGGTATTATTCCAATTACACATATTTTAAATGTGCATGTTCTTGTTTATATATTTATACATACATATATAACTTAAGTTACCAATTTCAATTTGTGTGGTCGTATCAATCAGTCTTGTGTGGGCTAAATCTACCAGTAGGTTGTGATGTTTCAAAAATTCCGCAACCAGGATTGGATAGGTGATATTAGCTTAGGTGAATGTCCAAAAATATGGTCTGCGTAGACCAGTGCTGGCCACACCATAGGCACGCGTGCTAATTTTTTCTCTCGGCTGTTCACATGTACACGACAAAAGTCTTCGGGTTTTCACACCGACACTAGCGATCGTTCGTACAAAGAGTATAAATAGTAAAGAGATATTATGATTCAAAGAAGAACAAGATTAGATGTGCCATTATTACCATGAATACACACCACTCTGCCGCTATCGAAAGGCAGCGCAGCATGGTGAATGTGGTCCAATATTTACACTAAAACATAATTTTCACCATATTATGATTGATAAATTGTTGGTAACTTTTGCTTCGCTCTCGGAGGAAAGTACGGAAGCACTTCAACTTTGTTTTTGTTCTAGTAGAAAAGAAACAAAAAAGTGTACAACAACAAAATGCTTCTGTATGCCCTGAATACCTTGTAGTTGTTGTTATAAAGCCCAACTCAGCGGTCTTCTCAGCAGGGCCGGCCTTTTCTGTAAAGGGGCCCGGGTGCAAGAAATCAGTTGGGGCCCTATATTTTTTGTAAAGTAAACAAAGAAGCAAATACGAACACGTACATGTTACTAATGCATGTTTATTTAATGCGTGATTTTGTTCTTGCTAATATATCAATTATTTCAGAAAAAGTACAATTTTTTGCAATTTCCTTTTTGATGCTTAATCCTTTTTGATGCAAGTGCATTTAAACGTTCTGCACACATGCTAAACCGCAGATAATTTAGTTTTAGTTTGCTGAAAGAGCGCTTAGCACTTGCTATAGTAACAGATAAAGTAAAGAAAAGTTTTAAGACAGTTAATACATTCGGAAATAACTCATTATAATTATTATATAATATGTATTGCAATATGGCTTGTGTGTGTGTTCACTTTCAGTCAAAATCAAATGTCGTAGCAAACCAATTTCATTGATTAGATTTTCATCCACATCTTTGTTACAAAAATGTACAAAGTTCTTTTCTAATTCATGGTTTTCTAAGGCTTTTATATCAGTGATTACTTTGAAATCAGAAATAATATTTGGTATACTTTTAAATCTGTCTTCTATTTGTACAATAACAGTAACAATTATAGTGTTAAAAAATAACATCAAAATTCCTCTGCCGGGTTTTCTATAACTTCTATAATCTTCTGCTATTTCGGAGTATAATCTTTTTCTTTTTCTAATTCGTTTTTTAGAAATATGTTCTGAAAGATTCAAATTGATTCAGTTTTATTGTAGTTTTATTGACTAACTTAAAAGTTAACTTGATTAGTTTTATCTTCCCAAGCAATAAACGAATTAAAGTGACAAATATAATAGAATTTTCATGATCTTGAATTAGAGTTGAAATTAACCAGCTGCGAAGCTGGGTTTCACCATTTGGCTTTTCTTTAAAGTAGTATGTAGTGGAAAATGATCTACCCTCAGTATTCTTAGCAAAAACTCCTTTGCTAATTTCCGATTTCAACACAAAATATTCTAAAATTTTGTTCGCAATCACTTATGTATGTTCACTTGATTCATGGATCACTTATGTTCACTTAATTTTCGTCGTTATTCTCAGAAGCAGAATAACGTACTTCAACAAATTTTACAATTTCTGAATTTTTATTGCAGGACTGTGTAATTTCTACGGAACTTTCTTCTCCAGTTGAAGCTTGAATTGTAATTTGCGAATTCGGAGCAACTCAATTGCTAGAATTACTTCGTAACCAAGAAAACAATTCGTGACAAAGTAAATAAACCGTTAACCTTAAGATGTAGGGTATAACAATGTAAGCAACCCCGTGACTGAGGCGAATTTTAAGAATAAGATTTCATATTTACGGTGAATTTTTCTACACATTGTGAACTCTTTCCCGTGTGTGAGTACACAACTGAGGTAAATCTCTTAGCCACAAAGTTCCAATTCGCTTCACTTCACTAAATTTTCCTTTTTGGAATTAAATTTCGAGACCGAGTTCTTCATCATTTTGGGGCCCCCAAAGTCGCGGGGCCCCGGTGCATAGCATCCACCGCACACCCTAGATGGCCGGCCCTGCTTCTCAGTGCTCGTAACAAAAATGATCTCCTAATGAGTGAGAGGTTCGGAAGATCTTTTTAATGAGTATGAAGGGAGCGGAAGATCGACTTTGCTTCTGTTATTTTGCACTAACAATGCAAGCGAATATGCGTAAGAAGAGATCGATCCAGAACTCGCATGCCAACTAAAGTGTGAAAGAAAGAAACGTTCAATTTCTGGAGTACAGCGGGCGATGAGAAGAACGGTGCGATTCGTCTGGATATGTTTTAAATTTTGCATTTTAACCCTTCTGTCCATAACCATTTTAAAACCTTTCTATCCACGGACTAGGTCTGGCTGGACCTATATACGTTTTGTATGAAAATAACCGGAAAGGAGCTAAATAATTTAAATTTTTTGATGGTTTTAAAAATATTAGCAAGTCTTTTCTTTATTTTCTTACGTTTTTTATTATTTTACATCAATATTGTTATAAATATAAGAAATTATTCATTAAAACAGTTACAAGAGTTAAATATCTTGGTGTTACGCTGTAAGCAAACAGCATATCCGCAAGCATTGCAGGAAAATCTGATTTTCCTTTGAATTTTATCCTTCGATCTATCCAACATAAGGCAATCCTGAATCCCGCAGTTTCTCCACGCCGTCAAAACTTGTGAAGAAGTTGTCGACTACGACCGTCCTCCTACTAGCTCTGTACGTCGAAGTAAGTTCCAGCAGCACTTTTTCGCCCAAGTTAATAGATCTACGCTGCTGGTCTTCTTTGCCTTCTTCGAATCACCGTCCCACCACATTTTGATACACATTTCGCCGCCTTCGAAGGAATATATTATGTGAATATTGTCTTTCATCTACATGTGAATAGTTGTTCATCTACGGTTATAACATCCTCCGTTGTATACGCAGTTTCTTGGTGATGATTCAGCATGGTCTATAAGTCCCTAATGGATGCTGCTTTATCAGATTTATTGCGCTCTGCGCGAGTCCTTTGGTCACCAAACCTTATGAATCGATCTATTGACCAAACTCGACATAGTGACATTGTTGTGCTAAATACAGGATCCCTGCTTGTTTTCCACAATTTTCGTGCATGCTGCATGTTTGCGTAATTCAGACCTGTTGCTAGACAAACACCAAAATAGGCATACAGTTCATCTTGTGTGATAGGTTTCCAGGATTTCGTCTTATGTGGATTGCTTTCTTTGAGTTTTGCAGTTACCGTCTGCGACTTTCTATTTGTATGTCGCAAGATTATATCCACCATATCTTCAGAAATGATCGTTTTGAAGATGCTGAGATGATTACGAGCTATTCCACGTCTTCCGCTGCCACCGGCTCTTCGAATGATGTTATGAGCTCTTAGACGACGTATTGCTGGTGGTTGCTTATACCATTTGGTTCCGTCACGAGCCAGAGAATACTCGTCTGTTAGTTCGTCATTCATATCTTGAATAACTCGATCATTTTCAGCGTGCAGCTCTTCCAGAACATCGTCGTCATCGCTATCCTCAATTTCGCTGATTCCTCCAACTGACAATTCCGCATCGCCATCAGACATGTCTTCTTCAGGAATATAATCGTCGTCCTCACTAAAAATCCACGTCAGAAGTCTCTGGTACTTCCTCCAGAAGACTTCCAAGATACTCCTCTCTTTCCTCTTCATTCACTCGCCGCTTGAATGCTTGAAGATCTTCAGCCATTATAACAAGTAATTATATATTGCTTCTAACACTTTCAAAATACTTTTATGCAATGAAAATAAGGATCTTTTCATATTCATTTATATTATAGCCTTTTGTACTGAAAAGCTAACTACCTAGAGTGTCAAAAAACTCCCTAAAAAATATTCTGTATAATTATAAAAAATTTCAGGTGCCCTAATGAGCGCCATAAAACAATTAGGGAGCAATTGCAGGTACTAAATGCCTAGGTGAAAATCCGTAAAAAATACGTTTTTTATTATGGTGCAATAAAAATAAACCAATTATCAGTGGGAGGAACCTAATTATTACAAAAAATATTGTTTCCAATGAATTATAAAAACGTTTTCACATATGATATGTGGGAAAATCCAGCTAGGTCCAGCCAGACCTAGTCCGTTGATGCTAGGGGTTGTTATAGAAAAAACGCGTTTTCTCGCTAAAAACTTTTTTCTGAATTTTTTTTTCCGCACATAATCATAATAAAAACGTACAGAAACAAAGTCAGAAAGTTTCATCAACCGTGCTTTAAGATTAATATTAAAAAAACCTTATTGAAAATGCAAAAGGTCTGGCCAGACCTAGTTATGTACAGAAGGGTTAAGGTTTTTGAAAGAAATTTTGCTTTTCGTAGCTTTATTCTGCTTCTTCTTCGATGTCCAACCTTTGTGAAGCGCTGGCACGATCTACGTTGTGAGCATAGCGTGCTCTTGAAGAATTCGTATAGGCAGAAGATTTAAGAAGAAGAAGAAATTAGTCGGCATATCTGCACTTTTAATACCTTATTCGAATAAAAAAATAAAAAGTTAATGGAAGCAAAAATAAAAAATGAAAGAATGGAAATATTTCAGAGAAAATATTTATATTATGTAGCAATTCGAACACATTTTTTATGAGTATGAAGGAATCGGAAGATCGACTTTGTGCTTGTTATTTTGTAGTAACAACTGAAGTGCTTCTGTCTGACCGTGTATGAATTTACCTTGTTATTGTAGTGTCCAAAACCATTATTAAAATTTTTTTTAAAAAAATTAAAGACTTAACATTAAATTAAAGACTAAAATTTTTAATATTTATGATTTTAGTTCTATTAAGGAAGCATTATCCATAAAACGAAATATTGGTACAAGAATTATATTATAATTTTATATGTACATAAAAAATAACAATTAACAATAACCTAATTTAATAATAAACCTAATTAAAAACACTAAACAGTTTATTATGTCGGAAAAATGTTCCAAAAAACAAAATTCCTTTACTTCATAACTTAACTTCCCTTAAGCGAAAAAAAATCCAAATCAAAAGACCGACAGACGTAAGCACCTGAATTGTTATTGCATTTCATCAATTATTTCTCTCACTCCTCATCTAGCATACGATTGCTTCATCGATCAACTCTTCTTACGCATAATCATTTACCAAGTAAAACGAAGTTCACCACGAATTTCTCTGCTGCTATTCGCCGTAGCAGCGCTGCATTGTAATAATGGCACATGAAAATCTGCCGTTAGTCGAAAATTTTGAGTCATAATATCTCTTTACTATTTATACTCTTTGATCGGAGTCCGTGCAAAAAGAGTGGTTACGCTTGTGCTTGACCCACGCTTGCTTTCTTCAAAAATATATATTTTTTCTCACCTTCAACAGCAACCCGTCTACTACACAAATGAGAAAACGTATTATTTGCGGTGTAGTTTACCCTACACCTTAAGATTATATATTCACTTTGTCACGAAATGTGTAACGCATAGAAATAGAGACGATAGGTATAGAAAAGTATATACATATATTCTTGATCAGCGTGACCTCCTGAGTCGATTTAGCCATGCCCGTCCGTCTATCTGACTGTCTGTCTGTTGAAATCACGATCACAGGAGAACCGGTGAAGTAATTTTGATGAAATTTTACAGAAATATTCTTTCTTAGGGTGTGCAGCTTGGTATTGAAAATGGGCAAAATCGGTCCACGACCACCACCTATTTTTTAGTAAGAATGTGATATCAGCCGTTGTTTTTTAGTTTTAACAACAAAATCATTTCTGGGTATAGACTCTATTTTTAATAAATATTGAATTTAAACTTTAATAAATATTTTATTTTTATATAGATTAGTCTACTAGCAGCTATTATAAAATTAAAAACATATGGCATATTTTTCATTCAAATTGCACGCATTCGCACAAATTTGATAAGTTTAGTAAGACGACGAGCTCTAATCCACAAGATGACTTGGAAAATACTTAGCTTCATATATATGTAGTTTATATAATATTACTTAATAAGTATTGTAAAATAATGTTGTTTAATAAGTGTTACTAATGAAATCGGTGATAATGGGCTAAATTTCTTTAAAATCATACTTTGCATTACCACACACATATAATATAAATATTTCCATAATTTGTCTTCTATTAACCTTTCAGTCTTACTCGTATAACGTGTATAGTGAATTGATATGCCGACTACATGCCCATACAAATTCTTAAACAGCACGCTATGCTCGCAACGTAGATCATGCCAGCGCTTTACAAAGCTTGGGCATCGAAAAAGAAGCAGAACCAAGTTACGAAAAACAAAATTCTTTCAAAAACCACGAAATGAAAAATTTTAAACAAATCCAGACGGACGGACAGCTTCACTTGGTTTGTTATTGCAAGAGAAGCAAAAGAAGACGAATCGCACCGTTCTTCTCATCACCCGCTGTACTGAACGAATTGATCCATTCTTTCTTTCACACTTCATCATATTCGCTAGCATTGTTAGTGCAAAATAACTGAAGCAAAGTTGATCTTGCGATCCCTTCATACTCATTAGAAAAGATCTTCCGAACCACTCACTCGTTAGTAGATCATGCAATTTCGCTTTGCTACCAGCACAGAATACAATCGAAGCTTTGTACTCTGTAAAGAACTTCGGTTTTATCTTTGGTTTTCTGCTTTACAGAGCTAGTGTTTGATTACAGCGCTAAGTCCTGCTAATTAACAGCGGCTCTAATCTTCACACATGAAATCACAAATGTTGGCGGCAACAAATGTTTCATGCAATCTCTTTACCTATTTATACTCGTTGTACCTAGCACATCCTAACCAAGTCCAGTGATCCGAACACAGCACAAAAAATGGTTTTGGAGTCTACTGATCCAAGAATTTGCGTGAAATGTCAGCCTTAACAAGAAATAAGAAATAAAATATTGCACATACATATATTGTTAAAATACTTGAACTACAAGCAAGAATTTGAAAAAACTGTTCGGAATGAATTTCGTTATTGATAGACGATAAAATTCATATATTTATATACATATGTATGTACATCGTATTGCTTTTATCGGTTACTTAAATTGATACAAATGTGGGCGTATTTATTTTTGATATAACTTACATACAGCAAACACACAAAGATACATGCCTACAAAACAAATACATGCGAAGACACGTGCCAGAGAACTGCAACGAGTATAATCGTTCTTATCTGCGCAACGAGTAACAAATATAAATTCGTGCAAAGGCACATTCGTATTCGTAAATTTAAAGCACGAAACTGATTCTCATCGTTCTAAATTGAACAACGAAAGTACGAAGTATTCGAATCAACAAAACAATCGGAAAAAGGATCGAGTTTTCGAGCTTTAAGCGTTTAACAATAGTTGGCGAGCTGTTTGAGTCATACTTGACGCATACATTTCCTCCTCTAGGATATGCTGCCACAAGTTTATACTGCCACAAGTATATATGTATATACTAAGGGTTATAATGAATAAGTCGCTCATGCGTCAATGATTGGGTTAGGAAAACTAGCTTCTACATTAAGCGAGAGCTGCAAAAATTTTGTTGTTATTAGAGTGTGTGCCAAAAATGCCGAAATTTAAATTAGTAAATTATTTTAAATATAATATTATATACTATATGTACATACTGAATACTACATACTAAATTGTAACGACAATTAAATAAATAAAATTATGTTACATAACAAGGCCAGTTCACGGTACATACACACGATTCATGACAGAGCCAGTTCACGGTATTTTACACACTACACTCGCCATAACACACGATTGCACAATGGTAACAGCATGCATTCGTCTCTTTCTATCACACGGGTTCGCACAGCGGCGAACACATGAACATCAGAAACAGTCTGAGAACGCGGTATATATAAAAGAAAGCATCACACGCAGAACATTCATTCAGGTCCGGACCACGAAGCTGGGAGCATCAAACTGGTAAGTAACCTCTGCCTAGCAATACCGAGCAGCAAGACAACAGCGACAGCGAGGGCAACCGTCAACTTCAGCAGAGCCGCGGTAATACAGTGTAAAGTGTTTTCTGCCGGGTGGGTTTCGACTCCACGGCCATCATAAACTCGTTCTGCCGGGTGGGTTTCGACTCCACGGCCATCATAAACGTGTTCTGCCGGGTGGGTTTCGACTCCACGGCCATCATAAACGTGTTCTGCCGGGTGGGTTTCGACTCCACGGCCATCATAAACGTGTTCTGCCGGGTGGGTTTCGACTCCACGGCCATCATAAACTCGTTCTGCCGGGTGGGTTTCGACTCCACGGCCATCCTAAGATATTCTGCCGCGCGTGCTCGACGACGCAACCAGTGACTTGTTCTGCCGGGTGGGTTTCGACTCCACGGCCATCATAAACTCGTTCTGCCGGGTGGGTTTCGACTCCACGGCCATCCTAAGATATTCTGCCGCGCGTGCTCGACGACGCAACCAGTGACTTGTTCTGCCGGGTGGGTTTCGACTCCACGGCCATCATAAACTCGTTCTGCCGGGTGGGTTTCGACTCCACGGCCATCCTAAGATCTTCTGCCGCGCGTGCTCGACGACGCAACCAGTGACGCGTTCTGCCGGGTGGGTTTCGACTCCACGGCCATCCTAAGATATTCTGCCGCGCGTGCTCGACGACGCAACCAGTGACTTGTTCTGCCGGGTGGGTTTCGACTCCACGGCCATCATAAACTCGTTCTGCCGGGTGGGTTTCGACTCCACGGCCATCCTAAGATATTCTGCCGCGCGTGCTCGACGACGCAACCAGTGACGTGTTCTGCCGGGTGGGTTTCGACTCCACGGCCATCATAAACTCGTTCTGCCGGGTGGGTTTCGACTCCACGGCCATCCTAAGATATTCTGCCGCGCGTGCTCGACGACGCAACCAGTGACGTGTTCTGCTGGGTGGGTTTCGACTCCACGGTCATCATAAGATCTTCTGCCGCGCATGACCGATGTAGACAACCCCACCACAACGAGATCGAAGCAGCGACATCACAGGCGACGCCCACGATACACAAGGATACGAGGCACCAGGAACCTAAACAAATTTTCAGAACATTTATTATTGTATTTTAAGTATTAATAAATTCAACATTTGTCTCAAATCAGAAGTGACAAAAATAAAGTATAAATCAACAAAATAAAAGTGTGCATTCGGTTCAATAAATAAATAACTGGACGAACCTTGGACGCGACTGAGAGATATCCCAGCTATAAAGATAGGTCGTTACAGTGGCGCCCGAACAGGGACCTTGCACACTTTTATTCCAGTAAATCTACTCGAGCTAAGAAATAAAGTCAGCCGCAATGTCGAAGACATCCTGGATTTATACTTTGCATAAAGAAGAGCTTCAAGAATACGCCCACGAGTTCAGTTTCGACGAGTCGGGAACAACAGAGGACCTCCGAAGAAGATTTGTGAACTTCGTTCGATCTTGCGAAAGGGATGAAGGAGTCACGGCGCGTTTACAGGAACTCGAAACATTACACTCAGCAGCACGTGCAAACTCGCCACACCGATCCCTAGAACCCACTAGCGCAGAGCAGGCACCAGTAGCTTTAACCCCGGCAGAGCCATCACAAGACCAGTTAACAGGACCAGTTTATCGAACAGCAACTACTACTGATCACCACGCTCCCAACTCGCCAGACAAGATTCCAAAGTCACAGGAAGTACACATGGACCAGTCTATGATAATAGACAAAGTAAGAAAATGGAATACCAAGTACGACGGTGGACGAGAGCCGTTGGCATTCATCGAGCGGGTGGAGGAACTGACGAGTGTCTATAGATTACCCATAGACAGCCTCCCCGCCATGATGCCAGAACTACTTCGGGATAAGGCATTGACATGGTTGCGGAACACTCGACGGGAGTGGAAAAATTGGAACGACTTTAAACAGTCATTTTTGAAGTTTTTCCTATCGGCGCGTTACTTCGAGCAGTTGGAGGATCGCATTCGGGCAAGGACACAGCAAGACAAGGAAAAATTCAAGGACTACGTTTTAGAACTATGCGATTTAATGAGACACGCAAACTTCTCGGAGCAAAACAAATTGGAGCGAGTATTCCGAAATTTACGCCGGGAATACCAGCTATATATTAAGCGACGAGATTTCACGGATCTAGACGATCTAGTGTCGCTAGCAGAAGACCTCGAAACGATAAACGAGGCCAAACAGGACACGCGCTCTGGGGTTCCCCGAGCAAGGGAGGAACGCCACCAGGAAATAACAGAGTATTCTCCCTCCACGATAGATCTCGCAACAGCGTGTCGTCGATGTGGAAAAAACGGCCATTGGAGGCAATCCTGCCGGAACAGGCCGGTATTATTCTGCTGGACCTGCGGGAAAAGAGGCGTCAGAACAATCGACTGCTGTCGGCAACAACAGACACCAACCCAGGGAAACAAAGTAGGCCACCCGCCAGGCGGAATTCGGGGCCGAACCTCGGCAACAACAGTAGGAACATTACGATTCCATAAAGGGCACCTCTTGATCAGCGTCGAAATCAGTGGACGCATACAAGAAGCAATGATTGACACCGGTGCAACACGTAGCTTCGTCAACAAACGATTCATATGCAAAACCAACGAGAAAGAGACGGAGTTGGACCAGCCAATAAACATCCGCATGGCCGACGGCTCAAAGAAGATAATATCACATTACGTAAAAGTAGACATTCGAGTGGGAACAGTGACGACAAGTATCGATTTGCTGGTATTACCGGAAGCATTAGAAGATATACTACTAGGCACCGACTTTCTAATGAAGACTGGCGCGAGTCTGTCCTGCGGCGGATACACCATTGAGCTGAATGCGGGCACAAACCACAGCGACACAACAACAACAACCACATGCACAGCAATTTCGGAGGAAGTAACTGCAGTAGAACAACCAGTAGATTGTCAATCGTTGCTTCAGGAAACCACGCCTCTATTAAGGTGTTCCTGGCTGAAAAACAGAATTCGTGATGTAGTACGACTACCAGATAAGTATCCCGACTATCGACTAAAAGAAGGAAAACTCTACAGGCACATCCCAAGGACAACAGGAGATGACGACAATACACCCTGGAAACTCTGCGTACCCAAACATCTTCGTAGGCAAATACTTCAAGAAAATCATGACCAACCCGGCGCCGGCCACCTCAGTGTAAGAAAGACTAGTACTCGCATAATGAACCGATACTACTGGCCAGGTATGGGCAGGGAGATCCGCCACTATGGTCGCTGCTGTAAGCAATGCCAGAAATATAAAATTGACCAACGACAACAAGCAGCATTCTTGCTAACAAAACTCGCCGCAGAACCTTTGGCTACCCGTTGTGCAGATTGTATCGGACCTAACAACCCAAGCAAAAAGGAAGAACAATTTCGAGAAATATTTAAACTGGTAAAAGCAAGATTGGCCCAAGGCACACAAGAACAAGCGCGTCATTATAACCGCCGTCAACGTCAGTGGTCACCCCAAATAGGAGAAAAGGTCTTGGTAAAGAAACGTGTCCTTTCCAAAGCTACGGACCACTTCGCAGCCAAATTGGCACGTAACTACGAGGGTTCATTCTGCGTCAACTCATTTCTTTCCCCAGTCATTGTACAAGTTAAGGAAATAGGCGACACGTCATTTCGTACGGCACACATAAGCGAGCTGAAACCATTCCACGAAGGAGACAAATCCAGAGAAACAACTAAAAACGAAGTTGTTTAATTATTTAATCTAAATTTACTTATATATTAATCTAAGTTTACCTATATATAAATTCGAATTACTTACGTATTTTCCTTTAGTTTAAGCTTTAATCTAAATTTACGTATATATTTTACTTTAATCTAAGTTTACTTACATTCAAATTTAAATTACGAAATATTATAACGATTTTGAAAAGAAAACACAAAAGAAAAAAAAAACAAAGAAGGAAAAAAAAAAAAACCAACAGCACTACGCACAAACTACGTAGTGTAAAAATTACGCACAAGCATTGATATGGACATGCGCTCACAGAAAGAAGGAGTTCCGAGAAGCCGGACGGAAAAATAGAAACATATGCCATACAGAGCAGTCAACAGGAGTAAACGCGAGTACTCCTAATAAACACAACAACACTACGCACAAACTACGCAGTGTCAAAGTTATGAGAGGCATTGATACAAACACGCACTTAGAGAGTTCCGAGAAGCCAGACAGAAAAATACAAGCAACTACCGCGGTCAGCATTTGCATGCAAAATTAACAGGTCCCGTTAGGTCGATAATAGACAATAAGTGGCAGTTCAAGCAGAATAATTATAAAGCAAGATCAGAAAGAGCTCGTCCATGATGAAGTGCAGATCAACCTAACAGAGAAATGCAGAAAAGAAGAGCAGCAAAGGCAAAAAGCATCGCAGCAGCGTCATCACATTCACCAACATGTTTGATACCCCGCCAGCAGCCTATGCCATATGTCAGGGCAACATTTACGCTAAAACTTTGCCCCGTAAAGTGGGGGGGTAATGTAACGACAATTTAATAAATAAAATTATGTTACATAACAAGGCCAGTTCACGGTACATACACACGATTCATGACAGAGCCAGTTCACGGTATTTTACACACTACACTCGCCATAACACACGATTGCACAATGGTAACAGCATGCATTCGTCTCTTTCTATCACACGGGTTCGCACAGCGGCGAACACATGAACATCAGAAACAGTCTGAGAACGCGGTATATATAAAAGAAAGCATCACACGCAGAACATTCATTCAGGTCCGGACCACGAAGCTGGGAGCATCAAACTGGTAAGTAACCTCTGCCTAGCAATACCGAGCAGCAAGACAACAGCGACAGCGAGGGCAACCGTCAACTTCAGCAGAGCCGCGGTAATACAGTGTAAAGTGTTTTCTGCCGGGTGGGTTTCGACTCCACGGCCATCATAAACTCGTTCTGCCGGGTGGGTTTCGACTCCACGGCCATCATAAACGTGTTCTGCCGGGTGGGTTTCGACTCCACGGCCATCATAAACGTGTTCTGCCGGGTGGGTTTCGACTCCACGGCCATCATAAACGTGTTCTGCCGGGTGGGTTTCGACTCCACGGCCATCATAAACTCGTTCTGCCGGGTGGGTTTCGACTCCACGGCCATCCTAAGATATTCTGCCGCGCGTGCTCGACGACGCAACCAGTGACTTGTTCTGCCGGGTGGGTTTCGACTCCACGGCCATCATAAACTCGTTCTGCCGGGTGGGTTTCGACTCCACGGCCATCCTAAGATATTCTGCCGCGCGTGCTCGACGACGCAACCAGTGACTTGTTCTGCCGGGTGGGTTTCGACTCCACGGCCATCATAAACTCGTTCTGCCGGGTGGGTTTCGACTCCACGGCCATCCTAAGATCTTCTGCCGCGCGTGCTCGACGACGCAACCAGTGACGCGTTCTGCCGGGTGGGTTTCGACTCCACGGCCATCCTAAGATATTCTGCCGCGCGTGCTCGACGACGCAACCAGTGACTTGTTCTGCCGGGTGGGTTTCGACTCCACGGCCATCATAAACTCGTTCTGCCGGGTGGGTTTCGACTCCACGGCCATCCTAAGATATTCTGCCGCGCGTGCTCGACGACGCAACCAGTGACGTGTTCTGCCGGGTGGGTTTCGACTCCACGGCCATCATAAACTCGTTCTGCCGGGTGGGTTTCGACTCCACGGCCATCCTAAGATATTCTGCCGCGCGTGCTCGACGACGCAACCAGTGACGTGTTCTGCTGGGTGGGTTTCGACTCCACGGTCATCATAAGATCTTCTGCCGCGCATGACCGATGTAGACAACCCCACCACAACGAGATCGAAGCAGCGACATCACAGGCGACGCCCACGATACACAAGGATACGAGGCACCAGGAACCTAAACAAATTTTCAGAACATTTATTATTGTATTTTAAGTATTAATAAATTCAACATTTGTCTCAAATCAGAAGTGACAAAAATAAAGTATAAATCAACAAAATAAAAGTGTGCATTCGGTTCAATAAATAAATAACTGGACGAACCTTGGACGCGACTGAGAGATATCCCAGCTATAAAGAAAGGTCGTTACAAAATATACGACACTGAGAGTGCCGTCTATTATATAGTATTACATATTCTTTGGTTAAACTTCAATTAAACCGAACAAATTTTGTCTCCAACTTTTTTAAGATAATGAAAAGATATACTCGTATGAATTAAAATAGTAGGTATAAATTATTATGTACCGTTTTACAGGTAAAAGAACAAGATTTTCATAAATGAACATAATTTGTTTTATACCTTAATGCATTCGTCCAGGAGAAGAAAGTATACTACATAAATAAAAGGTATTAATAAATTTATGAGCTCCACTATCTAACTTCGTTTACGAGATTAGGAGGATCCACTTATTGCATCTGTGAATGTTTCCAACTCCAAAATGGTTGCTTCCGATGGAAAGAAAATTAACACTTACGGTCATACATATGTTCTGTATTTTTTAGTCTTGCTCAATTTTTCTTCAAGTTTCTTAAAAATGCTTTTCTTATATTTATTTTGCTCGGTCAGGAAATACTTGCTTTCAAATTACAGCATTGACGAGTTGGTCAATATGCCTGTTAATTAGGTGTGGGTCGTGGTGATTAGTGTGCTATTATATATGGTAATAAATTTAAAGAACTAACAGTAAGCTTCACATTTAATGAATATTGGAACTTTGTTATAAAACCAACATTTGGATTTGGAAATTTGTCGATTCAGCCTAACAAACAAGTACATTGGTTGTACCACCATGTTGGAACGGAATTTTGTAAAATTGGACTGTACAAATCTGAAAACACTTTAAGAAATATACTTACTACAAAAGATGTGCCATTCTTATAATTGTTGCTGTGCAATATGTAGAAAATGCAATGCTCTTGTGATATTTTATTCATAATAAATAAAACACATTCAGATTTAATTTTCTAAATATAAATGTATAATTTTGTTAATAATAAATTTTATAAATACAAGTATGCTTAAATCTATATACAAACATTGTTTTTGATTAAATAACATTAACAATCTATAAATACATCTTCATTCATATCTAAATCTGATTCTAAATCAATTTTATGGTGCCCACGCATAGCATACCATCATTTCTAATAAAACACTTATCAATGGACAAACAATGGACTTAAAGCTATCTTATGAACTAATTGAGTGTGAATTTGGTATATGTTAGACCTAAATATATACATGTTTCCATAAATTATTTTCTTACTAAGAGTCTTTATAATCTTTTGAACTTAGATTATCGAATACTGATTTTTTAATACCCTTCCCTTTAAGTGGGTTTGGTTTCTGATTTTTTAATACCCCTTTGAGTTAAGCGGGCTTGGTTTGTGGCCACGTATATATACATATGTACATATGTGCGGGGATATACATTTTTGTTTCAAGTTATTAAGAGCTTTAAATTTAAAAAACTTTTTCAGAAATGTTTGTATTATATACGGTATTAAATATTTTAATGAATATTGACTCTTGTAAAGTAATAATTTTTTACAGTTGTGAAATTTTGTGTGTAACTTATAACAAATGTGACTTTCAAAGCATATATGAAAAAATACAACATATACCTTATGATAGATCACTTTTATAATAACCGGCAAATATAAACAAACGATTGATCGATTTGTTGATTACAGCGAGTGATGATAGGAAACGAGGCAACTCGACTTTTTTTATTGTTTTACAAGAACAAATCAAGTGTAACTGTCTATCAAACTTCGATTTGTGTTATTCAATTTCAATCAGCATTTTAGATTCGATTTATGTAGGATGGATATCATAATTATGTTATTATTTGAAGAAGTGTTATTATATCTGTAGTGTCAGCAAGACATAACAGCAAGTAGGTTTTGTGACTTTTCAGGAGAATGATTTAAGGGTTCAATATTTTCCACAAATCAATAACTATTTCCACCATCACTAACACGCATTTCACACTAACTTTTATTGACTTACGCATAATGTAATGTAAAACTAGTAAGGTGTTAGGTACGGCCTGGCCGTACTATATGACTATATAATAATATAATTTATTATAATATACATAATATTATATAAAAAATTCCTATGGTAATAAATTTATTTTTAAGGACTATACTGTGGAAATACTGCATAAGTGGGCGGACCACTCCTAATTTTGGAACAACAGCAATTTGTTGGTTCATAAAATGCTATGTACAATTTTATTCACAAAATTATGTACACTACCGGCCAAAAGTTTCGAAGCACCCTTGAAATTTCCACAAATCTTAACAATAGTTATCCAAAGCTTTTAAAAATAAAAAGTTTAATTGCAAATTTTAAAGTTTATTATATTTCCTTTCAGATTACATTAAAATTATATTTTAGAATAATTTTTATTATCCAAATTTTTACTAAAACGTCTAAACTGATTTTTCATCAAAAAATCCCCCTTTGCACTAAATAACTTTTGCTACAAGTCTTGGTATTCTGGCGATTAATTTCTTTATGGTTTCCTATTGTATATTGTTCCATGATTCCAACAATGCATTCCACTTTTCCTCTGTTGACGTAGTCGCTTTTTCTCGCACTTTTTGGTCCAGCTCATCCCGTAGAAGCTCTATTGGATTGAGATCGGGTGACTGGGCAGGCCAAATCATATTTGTTAATATTCCAGATGTTTGTTTGTTCTCTAAATAGCCTCTGCACAATTTGGAACTGTGTTTGGGATCGTTATCTTGTTGCATCACGAAACCTTCGCCGATCAATCGTAGGTCTTATGGTATCGCATTGTGCTGCAGTATCTTTCTATACTCTTCCTTTCGCATAATTCCATCGATTCGAATTAAATCGCCTACTCCATTGCTTGAGAAACATCCCCAGACCATAACGGAACCGCCGCCGCCGTATGTTATCAATATAACCCATGTAAGACCTTTTCCGACTTATGTACGAGTGTGTAAACTAAAATTGGATGGATCAACCCTGTATTCGGCACATTAAAGATTAATGCCATTCTATATCCAAAAATGCAACTTCATTTTCATAACTCAAAAATATACACCTATACCTCACTTTGCGTCGGGGTTACGTTCCAAAAAAACACGACGCAAATCGAAACGACGCAAAGTGAATTAAGATTTTTTATAGCAAACCATGTAAAGATCGAAGATAGATTCCAGGGTTACGAAAATACTACTTTTTAAAAAGAAAATCGATCAAAGTAAACATTAAAAAAACAAAAATAATATAACTCTGCCAATAAATAAATTGGAAAATAAGGCATCTGGCAACGCCATGCCTTACGAGTAAGATCACATTTTTTCTCGCTCGCTTGTTTTACATACTTTCAGTTTAATTTCTGAGTAATTTCGTTGTCGTATATCTATAAATTGTTGCACAAGTACGGATTAGTAATCTTGGTAATAGCAGGGTGTAATCTTCCTCGTGCCTTCGGGACTGTGCAGATAGTTATACTGGCTATCAGTTACCTTACTTTGGTTGTGAAAAATTTTACTACACTTCAAAATGGCGGACTCCAAAGGCGCTCCATCAAACTATCCTCGTTGCTGCGACAAAGCCCTGGGAAACCATGTAATTATGTGTGATAGCTGTCTCAAATGGTACCATTTAAAGTGCGCTAAAATTGATGTAGCCACACTCAAGATTCTTACGTCTCTCGGTGATGCATCAAACTGGCACTGCGTTGGTTGTGTTACTTCTCCAAATGGGCCATATCTTCGCTGAAGCGATTAGAGAAAGCGATGGACAAAATTTCGACTAACCTTGATGCGGTTACTGCTAACCTGGACGTAGTCTACAAAAAAGTAGAGAACCTGAGCATTAACCTTAAAAATGAAATCAAAGACTGGTTATCCGTGGAGCTGAGCAATGAAACCAAATGAATGCGTGATGAATTCAAGCGCAGATGTAACAAAGTAGAAACGGTGGTTGCTCAGTGTCAAAGTGACACATCTTCCTGCTTAGCTAAGGTTAACTCTGAGATAACCTCAAATAGTGTTCAAGACTTCACAGTCGAGATTGAAAGGCTGGAAAAACGTTTCAGGCGATTCGATATTACGGTTGCCGGAGTGCCAGCATTCGTCCCGGATACAGAACTGGTGAAGTTCATTATGGATTTGGCTAGCCATCTTGGAGTTACCTGCAGCAGTGGTGATGTGAGCCAATGCTTTCGATTGGCCAAACGAAGAGACCGCATTCTTGTAACATTCTCCGATGCAGCGGTTCGCGACAAAGTAATTAAAGCGTACGCCAGGAAGAAAAAAGTGCTGCTAAGTGAGGTTCTACCTTCAGCCGACATAGATTCGCGGGTATATGTGGGTGACAATTTGACACCCCACTCACAGAGACTGCTGAAAAGAGCCAAGCAGTTACTAAGTGAGGGAGCGATTGACGGTGCATTTGTGAGGAGGAGAACTGTTTTTATCATAAAAAAAGGCGGTAAATACGAAAACCGGAAAAAAGTAGAAACGCAGGCTGATTTAATGTTCCAGTAATTTTGTACCTGACGTCACTTGCATTCACTTACATATAATATTTAATATTAGCTGCGTTTTTCTTTCTTTTTGTTCTAGTGAACTGTATAGATCTTCGCCATACAACTGACACTTACTCAGGTTTTACCAAGGTCTCTATGTGGGTTATAGTGAAATTTTAAGATTTCCCTCTATTTTGAAAGTAGCCGACTTCACTAATTTCGAAAAAACGGCATAAATAAAATTGAAAGATAATTTTGTATGAAGACCTGTATAGTTCACTGGAGGGAAAGAAAGAGAAACGCGTATCAGATTACTCTACGTATGAAAGATTATATAATGAAGTTGGGCGTGATTTCGAACATACCGAAATTTCCCTCGTCATTCTTTTAATGAACTGGATCTTCAGTTCATTAAATGGAAGGAAAAAGGAAAGAAACGCGTCTGTTAAATGTATTTTGCTTTTGGAGCTACTCTTATTTATATAATCTTAAAGGTCATTATAACTTGATTTAATTTTCATAGAGTTCAGTTTGTGAATAATGCCGTAGTACTTGAACACTACAATACAACGAAAATACTCATTTTAGTACAGTATATGGTTGATCCATGCCCTTATATTAAACATGCGAGCTGGTCTCATTATTAATAATGATATTATATTTCAAAGTTATAAATATATTTAAGATAAAAATTCAATTAAAGTTTCCACATTGCAGACATTTCTACACCACCACCACATATTCTGAAGGGTCAAATAGGGACACTGCCGTGGCCGTCGCGTGTTGTGAGCGTAGAAACTATCATGTTAGATAGCATTAGAGGACAAGCTGCTAGCGACAATACAGTCTTGAGAGAGGCTCTATGTAATAGAAAAGAACTGTTGAATGTCGGTCATTTCAATGCGCAGAGTATTATTACCCCTAATAGGCCAGATAAGTTTGAGGAAGTCAAACATATACTTCTAGGTTGTTTTCTGCATGTAGTGGGGGTGTCAGAAACCTGGCTCAAACCAGAAATAAGCGACAACATGGTTGCGGTTCCTGGCTACGATCTGATTAGACATGATAGGGTTGACGCCCGTGGTGGTGGAGTTGCGCTATATATAGCGAATAATCTTAAATGGACCATTCTAGAGTGTTCCCCCACGGCATCCGATATTGAATACCTTTTTGTTAAAATAAGTCAGGGTGACACTATCACCATACTTGGAATCATCTACCGGCCTAGGGGTGACCTGCTAGAGTTATCCAATGTCCTATCTCGGGTTTCTAGTGAATTCAACGATAGTATCATTATGGGTGACTTCAACACCAATCTGTTAGATTCCGGAGTATATCGTACTTGTAACCTTTTCTTTAATGAATTTAATCTGGATTTGATCTATAACCCGCACATGCCAACCCATTTCGACATAGCAAGAGGGTCGCAGACACTACTTGACTACCTGGTAGTAGGTAACCGGGATAAAGTAATAATTCATGACCAGTTCTGGATTCCTAACATTTCTAAGCATGCATTCATCTTCTGTTCAATGGCCTATAACATAAAACAGAAGAAAACATCCTTTAAGTACTTTGACTACAATAATATTAACATCAGGAGTTTACATCTCGCTTGTACTGACTACGACTTAGGTCGATTTCATAACCAAGTAGACGTTGACATGAAACTACACGAGCTCAACGCCGCAGTGACTTGCCTATTCAATTCATTCGTACCAACTACCTCCTACGTACCCAAAGATCGCCCTTGTCCATGGATTACTTCTATGATAGTCAGAACAAAGTCAATGCGTGACTTTGGGTTCAGAGTCTTCAAGATTGATCCCTCCCTTACAAATTGGAAGAAATATACCAAAATTAGGAATAGAGTCACCCACCTTATAAAGAAGGCTAAATATGAATATGGTAGTAAATTCTTTAATGAGATAAAAAATGGAGGTGACTTCTGGAGACGCGCGCGCAGATTTGGGGTCTCCTCAAAAAAGTCTGGACCTGTCACATTCAACCCTGAAAGTCTTAATTCCTACTTCGGTTCGTTACATGATTCTGCAGCAAATTGCGCTCGCGTGGATACCTTGCTACCAGAGAGTAATCAAGCGTTCTCATTTAGAAATGCTTCCATGGATGAAGTTTATTCTGCCCTCATGGCTATACAATCTAACGCGGTGGGACTCGATGATATTCATCCCAAATTCATCAAGCTGATTTTTCCAGTATTCGGTACAAACATTCTATCAATGGTAAATACCATACTTACATCCTGTAGTTTTCCACTGGTTTGGAAAATCGCCAAAGTAATTCCAATTCCAAAAAATGCTAGGCCGACGGTCTTATCGGATCATAGACCAATTAGCATTTTGCCATTCTTATCTAAAATTTGTGAAATTCTAATGAAAAATCAGATCTTAAGCTTTCTGAACGCTGATAATAAAACCCTAATTTATCGAAATCAGTCAGGGTTCAGGGAGAAGTTCAGCACTACGACTACACTTTTCGACATTACTGATGAAATCAGTCAGAGTTTGGACAGCCACGCGCTTTCCTTCCTCATTGCTCTAGATTTTAGTAAGGCCTTTAATCGTGTGGATTGGGTAATTATGTGTACAAAACTAAAAGAGCAGTTTCATTTTTCTAGCACGGCTTGCAATCTTATATACTCGTATTTAACGCATAGACATCAGCGTGTTTTCGTCTCTGGTAAGCTTTCTGAATCCCTGGAAGTGGGTAGTGGCGTGCCCCAGGGGTCCATTTTGGGCCCTTTACTGTTCACTTTATACATAAACGATCTTCCTAACGTTGTCACGCACTCACTGGTGCATATCTTTGCTGATGATGTCCAGTTACTGCTATCCTGTGACAGGTCTAATGCAGAATAGAGCTGAGCGATATTTCACGACCTGTGATTTTGTCACAGGTACACAAAATCACGAGTCACAGTTGCGATTGAAAACGCTCCGAACCTGTGACACGCCGTCACAGGTACAGCGGAACGATATTTAACGAACTGTGATTTCATTGAAATGCAACCTCGAGTCACAGTTTGCTGTTCTAGCGTTTCGTTATTGTTAGAACGAGTTATTGTCCCAACTAGAAGCAGTGATGCCGTTTTTTGCAATTTGTCGCAATCAGGGATTTTCTGTCTGGATTTTGTGGAATTACGTGTTTTACTCGATATTTTCCGATATTTGTTCGATATTTTGGATACTACTGAAGACATTAATGAAAGTTTCTATGTGTAAATATCTAGGTAGCAATTGTTTTTTCTACTTTAGACTATGAACATGCAGCTCAAATCCAAATTTTAAAAATGCGTATTGTAAAATACGGAATGAACTTAATAACATGTTACACTTTCAATACGATTTTGCCTTCATTATTTTGAAAAAATACAATTATGATTTTGGTAATAAAATATTAATACAAGAATGTTTTTTGCATATAAAATATCTATATATAAGTAGTTTTAATTACTTAAAATTGGTGTCTGTATTAATTCATACTTCTGTAAAATATGAATGCTTTTAAAGTTAACGAATAGCTTCACTTCGTTCCTATAGCAATAGCGAACGAAACCAAAGCAGATCTGAAATAATGCCGTTATTTTGAATGTATCTAGCACGTTTTTGCGCACTCGTTTTATAGTGAATGCCTTGTCACGAGTCACGGGTTTTTATACCTGTGACAGCACTGTCACAGTCACAGGTCGGAGCTGCTCCGGAAAAATCACGAAATCGCTCACCTCTAATGCAGAACGAGGTGTTGAACTTATCACTAAGGACCTTAGCTCAATCTCCAGTTGGGCTAAGTTAAATAATCTCACCCTGAATGTTGGTAAAACGCAAGTTATGGTTGTTTACAGAGGGGCCCAAATTAGAGGACTTCCCATGATCGAACATGATGGACTTATTATACCCTACAATCAACTTATTAAAAGCCTAGGCATTATCATTACGGATGACCTCTCATGGGACAACCAGGTTGCTAATGTCTGTAGAAAGGTTTCGTCCAGCACTTTTTACCCCGGTCTGCAAGATTGCAACTAGTTAAGTCGCTAATAGTGCCGCATTTTCTGTACTGTTGTGAAATTTATGTATGGTGCTATGGAGCTATGGTGGATGTAGCTCAGTATGTTGGGGAAAGCTTAATGTTTGTATGGGGGCAGTTGTTAGGTTTCTTTTCTCGCTGCGCCGTAGGGACCATGTGGGTCACTTGATAAAAGCTGTTATCGGGATGGATCTCAAATCCCTCTTTGATTACAGGCTTCTTCTCCTAATTTTTAAAACTATTAGTCATGGGGTACCTAGCTATATTCATGAAAAACTTGTTCGTGGCAATTCCAGCCGCTCGGTCAACCTTATCCTTCCCAGATTTTGCACGTTGGCCAGAGAACGCTCCGGCCAAATAAGAGGAATCAAACTCTGGAATACACTTCCGGCCCGCATAAAAAGCGCATCTTCTCTAATCTGCTTCAAAAGCGAGTCTGTCAATTCCTTAACCCAACATAGGATTGAATACAGCTGTCTTGTCCTAGTGGCTATCTTGTTTCTGTAGTGGCTATCTTGTTTCTGTTTGATATTGCGCTTTATGATGCGTGCGGTCACGACTGTTGATGTGGGGTCTGTGGTGGATCTTTTGGATGTGGAAACTAACAATTTACATTAAATATTTAACCTTTTTTCTTTTTTGTACTTATTATTACAATACCTTACGAATAAAATTGTCAGATGTATTATTAGCTATAACAATTCCTGTACTTTAGTGCATTTAATACAAGGCCCTGAGGCCTTTTTCTTGTACACATATTGAATAAACAAATAAACAAATAAACAAATAAAAATATTACCACAAGAGGTATTAAATAATACCTCTTTGGAATCAGAAACAACCCGTAAAAATTTATAGAAATTAATTATTCTCTTTTTTAAAAAGCACAAACACTAATTGAAACGTTACAAAAAGCACAATATGTACACTACATAATTGAAACTGAACTCTAAAATTAGCAAAACAACGTAAAAATAAAACTGTATTAAAATTGCGTTGATTTTCAGTTAGAAGAGGAATACCCGAATTTGATGGCATGGCGCAATTAGAAACAAAAGCGTAGCCATCTGTTAGAAAACAAGAAAAAAATTAAAGACTCGAACCCAAAACAACGCAACCTCGAAAACCTAACGACGCACAGTGAAAGTTAGTACTAATTAAGCAGCGACACAACTTCGAAAAAAAACGCAAAACGAAACGACGCAAAGTGAGGTATACGTGTACTGCATATTCAGTATAAAAAGTAGGTGTGGTCGTCGATTTAGTTTTCAATATCAAACATCGGTAATAACAAAGATTGTTAACAAACAGACAGATTTACGGAAAGATAGACAGAACGACAGGTGGACAGGCGTGGTTATTATAATTATGGATTCTATACCTACACCCAGAAAAAACTTGTCCCGATTATGGAATTCTGAATTAATTTTATAGAAAATTGGTAACAATTTACCTCCATAGAAAGGCGTACTTTATAAAGAACCAAATTTTTATATAAAACAAATTAGCTTTTATTCTATAAATAAATTATATAAATTAAAGTTTTCCTTAACCCTATAGAAGAAATTTATATGATTTTAGTAAATATTTATGCAGCTAAAAAACTGTTTACAATACTGTAAGTAAAATAAAACATAAACATAAAATAAATAAAAAAGTTAAAATAGAACGAAGATATGTATATGGTGCGCCATCTTGTATATCGGTTTGTGAATATTGAATAACTTTAAAAAAAACCAACCGATTTCCATATAAACACGAAGTATTTTTATTTAATTTGGTTTTTTACTATTTATTTGGACTAGTTTTTGAATTTATTCGAACGATATTTCACGTAAAATATGCAGGTTTGTAGAGGTTGCAACAAACAAACAAACCTTTGTTTATGCTTTTGGCGGGTGAGTTTCGAAGACTCGACTGAAAACGGTGAGTTTCAATACAAATGTTACAAAAACAAATTTAATTGAACGGTTGCATGTCAAAAATGTAAAAATGTGCCATATCGTTGCTAGTAGAAAAGTGGTTATAATCTCTGTTTCCCGCTTTTGAAGCTGTCATTCATAAATTGATTGGTATTGGGGCGATAAAGATCCATCCACGTGAAGAGCTACTATAGCTGACATATGTAACCGATTCGATTACAACTAAGATTAAATTAAAGAGGAAGGATGCACGCTAATTTTGCTAACATTACTTTGAAATCAAAGATTTTTTTCGGAATTTTTATTCCAAATTTTAACTTTGGAATTAATTTTCTCAAAAACTGTTTGACGTAGGAACCTAATTTAAAAAGGATATTAAGAAGCGGAGATTTGGCTTTGAAAATCAGCAAGCAAAAGTTAAATTGATCTAACCATTATTTTCGGAGAAATATAAAAACGCTTTGTGATATAAAATAAATATAGAAACGCAATTATTTATATTTCAAAACTTAGTGGTCGATGTGCCACGTCTTCCCGACGTCAAATCGATCTGAAATTTTGTACAAATTACTTTTTCATGAAATAGTACAAGTTTAGAGGGCGGCGTGCTAAAAATGTTATGGTCGAAAAATAAGGTCCACCGCAGTGTACACATAAAATAAAATCTGTTCATTTAAAAAATTTTAGTTCTGAAATAAAAATTCTGAATAATCCATGTTTAGAAAAATTCTTCAACTTTAATTTTGGAGTATTGTAATCCAACTAAGTATGGCAAATAATGATTTTTATGTATTAAGATATTAAATTTAACGCGTAATAAAAATATTTGCTCACTTAGCACAAAAATTCTTGTAAAGTATAAAGTTGAGTTCATAAAAAAAAATATGAAAATTTCGTTTGTATATATTATGTTGATATATGTATATGAAAAAGTGAATGTACTATCACCCTACCTTTAGGTGTAGAGTATACAGAAATAATATAATGATATAAATGTAAATCAGGCTATGAGGTTTTTAGAGCATAATTCCTATAATAAATTTAATAGAAATCTTGAGCATCACCATCTTCAGCAATGAGGTTTACTTCACATTGAATGGCTGAGTCAGTGAGCAAAATTTTCGGATATGGGGAAATTGTTGATAATTTATGCCTGAAACTAAATGGAATCAACATAAACAATGTATATTTTCAAGAAAACGACACTACGACTCACACAAACCGTTAAAACATAACTTTATTGTGAACGAAATACAATGATTCAATTAATTTCATTGATAATTTTTTAATCAATGAAACTCTAACTTTTCTTTGCTTTGGGGTAAGATCATGTGCCTTTTGGAACTTGTAAGGCTTTACCTTGAGCTCATTCTTATTTTTTCTTAGTCTTCATGATGTGGATTTCGCCACTTTCAAAATCAAGGGCTGACATAAGTAATAATTAAGGAAAACAGAAAATGTTTCAAATTTTTTGTTTTAGCCAGAACAGGACCAGTTGCCTAAATAGCAAATAAATTTTTAATAAAACTTGAAATATTATAACCGATTTTGGAAATTCCTAAAGTGGACATACTTTAAAATTGTTGGCCATTCATTCCTAGTTTGATATCATATATTATCCGGTGTAGATACGAGTAGAAGCTGCTGTTACTTTCTTTGCCAAATGACGTATGCCTACATGCCCAGCTTCAACTAATCTGTTTTCCAATCTGAATTTATCATGACATATGCAAGAAGAAAATGTTGTACACCAGTGGCAAATAACATTATAAACCATAATCACTTGAATAAGACTGTTCAAATGTGCTACAAGTTTTATCAAGCAAGCTAATTATACTCCCAGTTAGATGCTACAAACAAAAAATATTACTTGCACCCCAATCACTCGAAAAAACTAACACAATATAAATAAACAGCCCACAACCATACAAAATGTTGTCGCAGGAATTGTAAGGTCATAGTTTTCCTATTTGAAAATAATTGCGAACAGATATAGCGAGTGTGCATACCTCCCCATGTAATCCTATACTCATCCTTAATTATATTCCAACAACACTCGAACCAGAGTTTATGTACTCATAGGGTGCTTCCCGTACTGTAAAGTTGGGCGCGATTGTTATTAAAGATACAAATGTACAAAATGTGGCGTCGCAGTAACAATGCCGATTGCTAAGTCACGCGACATATGTGCATCCTTTTACATACATATGTGCATCGTTTTTATGCATCTATGACTCCTGAGGGTCCGTAGAATTAAGGAATGGGTGAACCTTTCTGTGCTCATCCTAAATTCAAACTATACCAAACTGTTAATCCGAATTTAATTTTCAAAATCTGCAATAGATATTATTTTGCTAATTCTACTGTTTCAACCCCGACGATTGTGTATCTAATATGAAATTATATCATCCCTTATTATCCTGGTTTATTGTTAACTGTTTGGGATTGAAAAACAATGACCTGACCTTAATGGCAATATGCTAAAAAATAACATTAAACATTTGTAAACGAACTGTATGTATTCATACATTGTGTATTGTATCTATGCTTACAATTATGATTTGTTTATAGCAAGAAGTCATTTGTACAATAGGTGCTCGTATACAAATATATTTGCCCATCTATTTCGAGTATACACCAAAGCCTACCAAAGATTACCAAGCCTACAGCCATTAGAGTAGAAATGTAAATATCCGCCTGGGTTCCAAGTTTTCTATGGACCCGTAGATGGCATAAATTGTGTTTCTTTCGGAGAAGATGATAGATAAACTTGGTGATTCATGTGTTTAATTGTCTTAATTTTAATTATAATTTTTTACATTAAAAAATCCATTTCATTGAAGCTAATGTCTATACGAATATGGACTTACATTTCTATACAAATATGGATTTAAATTTCCTCTTGAGTTAATTTCTTATAATATGTTATTTTGGAAAGTGGTATAAGTCCATTTGGAGCTAAAAAATTCTTTATTTTCTTAAATATTTTTAATAATTATTATTTCATAATAAAATTTAATGGGTGTGTAATGTTAATATGCAAATATTTTTAAAGTGGACTTATACCACTTTCAAATATAACAGCTCATATTTAGATGGATATACTCGTATATACATAGATATAGAAATTTCAATTGGAAATGAATGTATAGAATTCATTACATATGTTATAAACATGGCCTGTGCAAATTGAAACAATTTGTTATCTCAATTAGGGTTTTATTTCAACATAAAATAACTCGTTATCTGAAATAATTCGTTATTTCAAAATGAAATAACATTATTTCAAATAATATTCTTAGTTGAAATAAAGTGGTCATTTGAAATGATGACGCAGATTCCATAATTATTTCTAGCTAGATTTGATAAACTAGTTTTTAAGCGAATGAAAAGAAACTCTGGTACTACTTAACTTTCTGGAAAATTAAATCAGCTTTGGTCTCAGATAAGATGATGCTTAATCACGAATTATCAATTTTTAAAATGGTACAAAACATTTACATTTATTAATGCATATATTTAAATATATTTATTAATGCATACATATATGTAAATATATGATACCAGACAAAGTTCATAATCTAACTAGGTTTGGGAAAAATTATTGTATATTGTATTGTATTCAATATGTAAATTTTATTACAAATTACTTCAAATTGGTTAAAATTGGTCTATTAAGTATACGAGGGTAGTCCCAGAAGTACCTGACCTGACGTATAGATGGCGGTTGTTGTTTGAAAAGAATGACTATGGTAGAGCGTATCAACTTTATAAAGCTTAAGTTTGAAGTTTGACGACGCTACGTTGTTCAGTACTTGTTTGGCAGACATCAATAGTGAACGCTCTCAGTGAATTTGGAAAAAATTGGGTGCCGCCGTTTTTTCTTGAAAACTTTGCTTTATTGCTGTGAAACTTCTTGAGGATGTTTCAATCGAGTGTTTGGTGAAGTTTCTTGAAAACTCTGCTTTATTGCTGTGAAACTTCTTGAGGATATTTCAATCGAGTGTTTGGCGAAGTTTCACAGCAATAAAGCATAGTTTTCAAGAAAAAACGGCGGCACCCAATTTTTTCCATGTTTACAAATTCACTGCGAGCGTTCACTATTGATGATGCCAAACAAATACTGAACAACGTAGCGTCGTCAAACTTCAAACTTAAGCTTTATAAAGTTGGTACTCTCTACCATAGTCATTCTTTTCAAACAACAACCGCCATCTATACGTCAGGTCGGGTACTTCTGGGACTACCCTCATTTGTATGTGCATACTATGTGTGCCGCTGATTTCAATGCTCATTTATTGATCGCTATCTGAGTGGATGTGTGATCTCAACAGTAGCCCTTATCGGCGACAATGTTTTACAAAAATAAAAACTCGAATCTACTTGTGTGTAAATCAGTGCTGGCCAAAACTTATACAATCATATTTTGTGCATGTGTGAAGCGTTGAGAGAGGTTTTTTTGCGGAAAAATTCTCTCTGCGCGGTACACTGAGAAGATTGTTGTTTGGGGGTTGTTAAACTTTAAATTATGCAAATGATTTTGCAATGAAAATGCGCGTCCCACCTTTTTATTGCAAATCATGCATTGCGGTTCGCCTAAAAAATTTTTAAAGAAAAAATAGTGATTCTCCCATTCCTTATTAAACATTTTGCTCAGTGCAATCATAAAATAGTCTGGTGCGACCTTGCTTGCTTGAAGTCTGCACGTCGACTGACTCACTTGATACGAACGATCGCTAGTGTCGGTGTGAAAACCCGACGACTTTTGTCGTGTACATGTGAATAGCCGAGAGAAAAAATTAGCACGCGTGCCTATGGCGTGGCCAGCACTGGTGTAAATGCATGTGTTGTTATTGTTGATTGTTTACATTAAAGGGTTATAAAAGACTTAAAGCAGAGGGATTTAGATAGGTAGAAAAATTATTACTTCGATCGAAATGTAATTAGTCGTGAGCCAATTTAAAATCAGTTAACTCTTAAACGGCTGCACTGATTTCGATGCAGTTTCCACCATTCTGCTTAGAATTTTCTCAATTTTCTGTTTGTAATGATTTTCATTATACAGTGCGACCTTGGTTAACGCAACTAATAGAAATCCAGGCTAAAACCAGCTCAAGAAATTTTGGGTTCTCAGCCAAACCAATTGATTTCGCCTATAGAAATTGAGTTTTCTGCAAAAATTTCTAAATATAATCAGACACTGATGCAATCAGTGAATGCTAATGAGCGAGTTATTATATCTTAATGATATAGATGGTAAGAGAAGTAAAAAGGTGCGTGGTCAACAACAACAAAGTCGACGTGGTCCGCCCACTTCAATAGTGCTTAAGATTCGGCCAGGCCGAATATAGCACTGTTTCTGGTTTAACTTAATTTCATTTTATCAAAAAACTATGCCTGTAGTTGCTGTTGCCAAATATTTTCTACAAATAATTTGAAACTGAGGTTCGCTTTTGTTGTTTGTTTGCCGTATCGGCTAGACTTTTAAATTTTCTGTAGGGTCTGCAATTATTACTTTTAGAATTTGGTATTTGCTCATCTCCAAATTTTGCATGGTATTGTTGTGCTAATGACTATGCGTAGTTGTTGCTGAATTTCTTACTTTTATTGTCGAAGTTTCTATATTGTTGCATTTGTCTTTCCATGTACATATATTTGTTATTCTGACTTGGTACTTTTAGAAATCGCTCTTGCTGTTTTCTATTCGCTATATATAGTTTTTGGATTTCTGCGGCGGGAGAAGTCAATAAGAAGTCTTAATTTTTGAAGCTGGGAGCAATCGTTTTAAAGCTTATAATTTGTGTGGATTTATGTTTACCTAATGAAGGGACCGCACACCTCGAGGTTACCTAGAAAACTTTTTTCTCAAATGGGGTGTTTTACTCTCGTTGGTAAATGAAAAATTTTTACGATTATATTTAATTTTCTTTAATCAGCTGTTAATAATCATATATCACACTGGTGGGGTTGTAACGAATAAATGTTTTCGTATCGCACTACATATAAATCCTTGCAACGATACTGATAGTATGATAGATGGAAAACAGCGACTAACACAGAAATTATCCAAAAAGTGAAAAAGAGAATCGAGTAAAATCCGAAGCGTAGTGTCAATAAAATAGCTAAAGAGCTGAAGGTGTCGCGTTTGAGCATCCAACAAATGAAACAAGCGAAATATGGTTTTTATCTTAAGGTGCTACAAGATGAAAAAAGTGCATGTCCTTGATACAGTTCGGCTGAAAGTACGATTGGACAACGCTTAAGCGTTCGAATATTATCGTTATGATGAAAAAATGTTTACCATTAAACAATATGTAAACAAGCAAACCGATCATGATCATGTTGCTCTGAATTTCTGTGCAGACAAACTTTACGATCACAGGCCGTGGTCGGTCCAACAGGACCCAGCACTGCCTCACAAAGCGCGAATCCCATAGACTTCTTCACCTGGGCTATTTTGGTGGCCAAGTTCAATATTAGGAATTCAAAAGCTTAGACGTTCTAAAGTTAGTACTTCTCCGAAAATCAAAGAAGTGTTAAAAATAAAATATGTTTCTGATAGTGAAAACAATTTAATGTGTTAACGCATTTCAGAGATTTGGCGATGACTATTCCCTTTTGATTGAGTCATACAATAGAGAAGAAAATATTTTTTTAAATTTATTTTCGAGACCTCGAGACCTTGCATGTATACATGCTGTATATGAGTAAAATATATTTTACTCAAATACAGCAAGGACATAGTAATACCTTGAAATAGAAATATCCTAATTCTATGGAGATCTACGTTTATAAATACAGGTTCGTGACTTAAAACAACATTAACCTTAAAGTAATCTTATAACAACCACATGAGTTATATAAAATGAGCAATAATGTTATATCATATAATGTTACACCGTATGTGGAATATACGAGTACAATAATAAATAATGCTGAATAGAAGCCGTTCACGTGCAGAGGAGCAAGTCAAGGATGAAGGAAGGAGGAGGAAGAAAGAAGAGTAGCCGGCACTGAGGGAGCCGAGACTACAAATAAATAATCCTATAAAGAGAAAATGAGTGAGTAAACCACCAACTATTAGTCAAAAACTTCTTGCAAAATGTCTGCAGAGAGGGAATCCTTTTGATGCGAGTAGGAAGGCTATTCCAGAGCCTGATAACATTTACGAGACCGGTTGCGGGGGTGGGGAGGGGGAGATAAAGTTCAAAGTTAGATACAGACAATAAGCACTTACAAAGCTTGCTCCATCAGGCCGAACTGCAGCCCCTGAAGATTTTGCAGCCATATATAAAAATTGGTACAATCAGTGATTTGACAAGCCTGCCCAAAGGAAATAATTAGAATGCCGAACTTGTGTACTTTTCCCGTGTCAGGCAGGAATGCCAAATTAAATAGGGAGCTAGAAATAAAAGTATGTTAATTATGGTTCTTACTTTTATTGTGGTATTTTTCAATCTTCTGCTTGGCTGTGTTTTCGTGTTTTCATTGATTGTTAATTACTCACTTTTTTAATCCAAAAGATGGGTTTTATATATCTTTTGGATTCGTTGTTGGCTAGAATCATTTGCAATCGATTTTTGCAACTATCTCAAGAATTAGTTCCATTAATAAAAACTTGCGAATTATTGCTCGTCGTGGAATTCGGTCGCTTTTAGTTTTATCTAGGGCCTAGATTCTAGGCCATAGACTGTGGTCAAATGTGAAGTTTAACTTTGCTATTTCGAAGCTTCAATATTTCAATGCAGCCTAGAAATATGTGTTACCAACAGCGTTAAGCATTGCTCAACACTGGGCTAAAAGCTATGTCGTAATAACACGTTAAGCGCTGTTATTACTAGAGCAATGATTCTGATTTACACACAGATTTAGTTTAAAATCGCCCACCATAATGTTGTTTTTTTTGGTTTCCCTGGATATTGAGGAGAGTATCTTACCTAATTCGAAGAGATTACCTCTCGGTCTGTAAACAACACCAATAATAGCGATCGTGCGCCCGAGGTGTGCTTCTATGAAAAGGTACTCAATATTGGAGCCCGCGGTAGAACTATCGACCACAGAGTGTCTGATACTGTTACCAACATAGTTCCGACGCTGAAGTAAAAGTATGATGATTAATTTTGATGAATTTCTAACTACAAATGTCAAATAAAATGTACACAAAAAGGAAAAAGAAGAACAAGAGCGACGACGGCAAAATTAGAAAATTTCGTAGTTTTGTCGTTGTCGTACGCGTTGGCAGCACAGACATTTTTTTTCTCGTTTTTCTGAAGCTACTACATCGTCCAGATAGAATCGGTACCAAAAAAATTATATAAGTGACATTAAATTATGTGATCTAGTCAGAAACCGTTAAGATATCCCAATTTATGTAAAATTTATAATAAAACAAAAATTTTAAATTCGATGTTCCGTCACACTGCATACAAATATCCCTGGATATATATTAGGGATGAAATTGGAATACCCTGGCAGATTCCATTCAGAATCTGGGACGTGTGCTTGGAATCTGACTGGTAAATGGGACGAGTGGAGATTTTTTCTACTTGGGTTAGTCTTATGCATTAATACGATGCGTAACTACATATGTGTAAATTTACATAACGATGCTAGATGAAAAGATCAGCAGCGGCAAAATTCTTAGCAATGCGCTATACATCATGTGCAATACTAAGGTCGGCCATCCTGGAGATTCTCTTTCGCTGCTCGTAACTGCCTCCTTGCAGAACAATAAAAACTTCTCCGACGAAAGCCCCTTCAATCCTATCGTCCTTCGGCATTTTTCTCGATTCTTTCACCAGTGACTGAGTTAAAGCTGTAAAGTTTTTATACCCTACATACGAGGAAATATTCATTTTGTGCTTCCGTTTGCAACGCATTAAAGGAGGCGTGAAATCACGATTACAAGAGAACGAATAGAGATATCTTTATTGCCTATGAATATGGCACGAATATTGCCTATCATTAGAAACTCAATGCTATTGAAAATGGGCAAAATCGGATCATTGCCACTCCTAATTTTTATAGTGAATATAAATTCATCCATGCTTATTTGAATTTGAGATTTTATTCCCAAATCCACTGGCTCTGACCAAAATATACTACCAAAAATGGGCATGGTTCGCCCTCTAATTAAACAGAACTCGATTACAAGAGAACGACTATTTTCATCAAATTTCGCACGAATATTGAAAATATATTTCACCGGCTATTTGAGATTGAAAAGAAAAAAAATTAGACCATTGCCACGCCTAATTTTTAAGTAAACGTGTGTAGGGTATATCGGAGTTGATAAACCCTACACACGTTTACTTAAAAATTAGGCGTGGCAATGGTCTTATTTTTTTTTCCAGGCCGATGTTAACACTCTTTCTGTTTTTTTTAAATAGGCATTAATGAGAGTCCTAGACTAGCTACTGCTCGAGTTTAACTTTACGCATTTCTGCCGAAATTTGGGGTCGACTTCAACTCCGTCTTTAGTCGACAACTCAAGTCATCAAACTTGTTGTGTAATGCAGTAAGATTGCATGAAATGACCGAGATGGAGCGTTCTAGACGAGTAAAAGAAGAGACATGTCCATCTGGCGTATTGACACAATTCGAGCAAAACGAAGGTGTGGCGTCACCGAGCGATGATAGGACTTTAAAGGTGGCTTCGTCCATTTTCGCACATTTGATGTGATACCATTCACCACGAAATTTTGATTTCGATGAAAAACATCAAATCGTGAACGAACTGCATTGCATTTGGAAAATAAGCTGGCTGGAATAATTTGTTTAATTTGAGAACTATATATATTTGCAGTGAATAGTCGACTGAAAACTAATATTTGCAATGAAAAATGAGACAAGTAAAGCACGTGGCATAAAATAAACATATGAGCCGTTTATTTTGAAAGTGGCATAAGTCACTTTTTTTAAAAAAATCGAGTTAATGGCCTGACTAAATACAATTGAGCGGTATCTTTTCATTTTTAAAAAATTTGCAATCAACATGTTAAGAACTATTGAGATTTGTTCGAGAGAAGTTTTGGTAATTAACGCTATAACAAACTCAGTACTGTACTCAGGAAATTAATTACTTAATAATTGCTAATTAAAAATGTAATTAATTGGCTTAATGTGAAAGAAATAGAAACATGTGATAAGTGTGTGAAGTACTGTTTTGAATTATTTTCAGTATTTTTAAAAAAGTTGTGATCATTGGATTTATTTTTATAAGTGCGAAAGAATAGTGCAGTTTTGTAAATTATATTATAGTGGCATCTAATATAGTACACATAATTAGCATTATTATGTCACAAATAGAGATGGATCCGTTATTCGCTGGATCCCGTCCTGTTTCTTCAGCAAAATACAAAGACATGATAGACGTGCTTAATTATATACCCCCAATATACAACAGTTATTTTAAAAATTTGAAACAAAACACGATTTCCGAGGACTTAATCACTTCTGTTATTGATGAAAATTAAATTGAACTGATGGATTTTCATATAAATTACTTATATAGTACTTACATATGTTTCAAAATGAACTATTTTTGTATTTTATGAATATTAAAATAAAAAATACTTAAATCCAACCTTTATATTAAGTATGTTGATGGTATGAATTATTATTATTACTTTATATGTAATTTATTCAACAATTTTAGTAAATCACTGCCCTTTCAAAACATCACTTCATTAAAATACGTCGGACAAAATTAATATATGTCAGTAATTTTTCTAAACTATTTATTTGGAAAGTGGCTTAAGTCACTTTACCGTAATGAAAAGTGGTGATTTTTTAATGTTTATACGAAATTATTTATACTGAGTAAAATACCAGTATCATGAGATAACAAATACAAGAAAATCTTCTCAAAAGTTAACATCCATATATTTAAACGTGTTAAAACGCAAACCCTTAAATATCTCGACTTCAAAACAAAGTGACTTATGCCACTTTCAAAATAAACGGCTAGCGTTGCTAGCGTGACTTTTAAGCATTTACGTGGTTTTATCGGAATTTATTTCTAATTTCCGAACAAATATAATGCAGAAAAATAATTCTGAATCAAATTATAATTTTCGTTTTTACAGGCCATCGTGTACGAAGGACAAGACAAAAATCCAGAAATGTGCAGAGTTTTACTAACGCATGAAGTTATGTGTAGGTAAGTGATTGAACCTAATTGTCTTAAAAATAAAAACGGTAATGTCAGGAGTTTGACAATATCATTTATTTTCTCCGCATAGTGTAAATTTTCTTTGATTCCATAAAAATTTTATTAAAAATAATACGAGAGATTTAAATTGTGAATCAGTAAAGGGAAGATTTCAACCTTTCTTGTTATTATTTTCCTGCAGAATAAGTATAAAGATATACGTATAAAATGTAAATAACTATTAGAATTAGTATGACCAAGTTATATATTTCATTATTATAAGTTTAGTATTAAATGAAATAATGTTATTTCTATATCTCAAAATTTCCTAGTCGCTGCTGTGATAAGAAGAGCTGTGGTAATCGGAATGAAACTCCTTCGGATCCCGTCATAATTGATCGGTAAGTTTATTTCAATACATGTAAAATATTGAAAAGGTTTGCAAGTGAAAGATACATACATATTTGACTCCAAAATTTCAATAATAACCCATTATTTGGCATTGAGCTTTATAAATTAGGACATTAACCCCAACCCAAGAATGACGGAATACGAATTCTGGTTTACAGTTATATTTTGATAACAGGAATGATGTTGCTCTACACTGATAGAAAAAACATGGTTGATGCAAGTTTGCAGCAACCAATTTATGGTTACTCTCATTATATTTGCATGTAAATGTTTGTAGTAATTATTGATATATTCATATGAAACATATTATGAATACCTCCACTATATGGCATGTTTATTCCAATCATAAAAAGTGGATTCATGATATCTGCATCAAGAATAGTTCGCTGTATCATAAAACTATGATTACACCTAAAATTATGTACGGTTGCTGGAAACATAATGTGGTGAAATCAAAACATGTGCCCATATCCAAAAAGATGTATGATTACTAGAAAAATGGTATGATTAAATCTAACCATAGCATGTTTGCTGGGATCATAATGTGGTGAAATCTAGCCTTAAATGTGCTCTTTTGGTTCTTTTTGACATTTGTAGTACTACCTTCATTCAGTGCAGACGAATTAAAAGTTATTAATAAAAGTTATATTAAATAAATCTTAAAAGTGCTAAACAATATTAATTTTCTAGTTTTGGAAATTGGGTAAGGACCACTGTTATTTATATATGTACATATATGAATGTTTTAATATTTAACGAAGTAAGGATTATATTTTTATACAGTCACAATGCTTTCAGGATAAAGCTAAGGAGTTTGGGCATTCAGTGGGCATATTGTACTTGCCCCCTTTTCATATATTTCGATGGTTTTGAAGTGAACAATCGTTTGGGCTGGTGTTAGAAAAATTGGAAGGATCTATGTTAAAATGCCTTGCTTATCTACAAGATGAGGGTACATTCCATTCAATTATACTTGAAGTTACACCTATAATGTACTATTTTTACAGGTAAAACAACTTATGTTTGCTGCAACAAAACAATGATTGCGAATAACAAAATTTTCGATTTATATAATCATGGTTCTAATTGCCTCCATCAAAAGATTTTTTGTGGGAAACATACAACATATTTGCTGCAATATAAAAATAATACCAATAAATATAATTTTGTTCCATCCACCATGAATTTTTGTTGTGTTACCCAAAATTATTTCTTTCGCAACTATAATTATTGTGGATCTAAAAATGTTACATATTTGAATTAACCATCAAATCCAACCATAGTATTGTTCTCTAAAATTATGATTATGAGAACCATATTTTTTCTTTGAGTGTAGGAACGAAAAAGCATTAGGGTCGCAACCTACGATACGAATACAAAACTTTAAAAGTAATATGAAGCAGTAATATTTTAATAACTGAAAAGAAAACAATAACGGAAAACATTCCTTTTTTATATCGGTCAATTCATATCCCTCACTGAAGAAACAATATTTCCATCCTCATTGATAAATATCTTTTTTCTTCCAAGTACTAAAAAATACATATGGCTTGTTTGCGAAAGGTTGTTGTTTTGTTGTTTGCGACTAGCTTGCTCTTGTTATACATAATTTTCAGAACACATGCGTTTACAAAAATAAATAAATATCAGTTATTAGCTGCGTTCCTTTTACTTCGGATTAGACCAGTTTCCATACAAATTTTCTAATCGTACTCTCGACTAGGATTAGAAATTCTAATCGAATCGTTCTTCTCGTTATATGATAAATAGATGGCGCTGATGTAAAAACTTTACTTCCCTATGAAATTATAGATGGCGCTGATGACATTTTTTTCTTTTTAATTCATGGTATGTGTTACCAAGTTTATCTTACTTGACTAATAAAGAAAATTCTGACAAACCTGTGAAGATCATGATTGCATCGCTGTCGTTACCATTTTGAATTCAAAGATTTTATTTACTCGAGCAAAACTTATATTTAATTCTTAACAGTCAAACAGTTGATATTTCATGACACAACCTTTTTTGTGTGATTTTGTGGGCACATCTGCATGTGACTTCCGTTGCCGTTCCATTTTAAATCAGAATTAGATTAGGCAAAAAGCAACGCAGGTATTATCCAATTATTGCTCAACCGGTAATTTCACTTATCACTTATCGCAATTCACTGCAATTACGATGAAATTTTGTAAAATCACCTCTTTCTAATAAAAGCAATTTGAAGAAAATTATTGTAGCCATTTACCTGGCAGATGAATTTAGTGAAAGAAAAAACGTTATCAAATTTTCCATAAAAGGGCAAAAATATTTATTTATATAATTTTATATGTATTATACATATATATGATTCGGAATGTCCTTAACGTAATCTTTAAATTATGTATTGGTGTTAGACATCTGATAACTGCATTCTATAAGCAGTTTAAAAGTGGTAAGTCCACTTACTAGTGGCAGGTTATCTTAAATTTAAATCCTAGAAGGTGGGTTTGCCATACTCATACACCATAAGTATGTGTCAATGTAATATTGCATCAGCATTGCTTTTCTTTGCACAAAATTCATAACTAATATATGTATAATAATATACATGCACATATGTACATAAGTATCTTATAAACATAAATAATCTATACCTACATATATTTTTTTTCCAATTTATGAAAAACAATTCTTAATAAAAGTCACAATTCACAAAAATTGTGAACATTATTATTCACAACAATAAAACAATTCTTAAAAAAAGATTTTGAATGCATAAGAATGCATTTTTGTAACCAAATTAAATCGAAATTCGTATAAATATTATTCTAGTGGTAAGTCATATTACCATCTCATTACTTCAAAAGCACAAATAACATTTTCCAAAACTTTGAATTTATCTTGGTTAGACCATTTTAGGGTATGAAGTTTCATTAAAATTGCCTTCTTGGTGTGAGCAATAATGGATTATTGTTCTACTGAATTGCCCGTTAGAGTAATGAGGTGTACAAACGCATGATTGCTTTTATATTTATATTCGTGCATATAACTGATCAGCTCATTTTGAATATCATTCAACAAAGACTATGCAAACCAGACACGGCCCAGGCCAAATAGTTAGTTTTACATTGGCTTTTGCTACTGGCGTGTGAAATGATTTAATTTTTGCGTACCCCAATTCGTTGAGCAACGCCGAATATTCTTTAATAATCTTGTCCGTGACATCTACACCCTAATATTTGTTATAAATCATTGGGTTTGTGAGGTTCTGCGGTAAAGGAATGCCATTGATTAAGCTGTTTTCTCAAAGTATTTTTCGGTGTACCATTGTTAGAAAAATTCGATTTTGGCTCATTTAAAGGCCTACTGCGCCTAGCGACATGTTCTTCCGGATACAAAAGCAGTCATAGGATAGGCCTCAAGGCCTATCAGGAGATATAATAGGTCATCTAAGTTGGTTCCTCCGAGATTCTCAAACCTCACATCAAAGCGACAGTCTTTTGTTAACCTGTCTTTTACCGATAAAAGAATCCATGCCCCGATGTAGAACATTTTTACAGGGTAGGCTATAGGACAACAAATTAGAAGTTCTGCATACTTAGAAAAGTTTTAAAAAAATATTTGTAGTGTTTATAGTGTTGCTTTAAACCAAAAACTTTCTTTATGCAATAAAAAAACTGATAAACATTTGAAAAACCTAATACTTATAGTAATTTTTATATAATTTCAAACATATATTTTAAGATTTAACATCAATAATATGGATAAATATTTTATTTATATTTAGAAAAAATTGCTTTAAAACGGGCTAAAAAAGATGTAACTGGTGAACTCATTGCTAAACCAAGTAAAACGTTAAAATTTAAAAAAAAATGTATGCAGTTTAAAATTAAACCAAATTGTAAATGTACCAAAAAGCGCTAATACTTTTTTAAAAAAAAAGAACGTGAATTTAAGGATTTTTTTAAAGTTAGTGTTTGTTTAAAGAAACGTCGGTAAAAGACAGGTTAATGCAATTGTTCTTTGGAACACCCTCCCACCATACATGCAAAAGATTGGCAGCAGGTGCAAATTTGAGTCTAACATACGGAATCGCTTTAATTTCATTTAGCGAAGCAGTTTCCACAATCTACTCGCAACTATTGCTCCTTTCATAAAAATGTTCATGCTACTTCTCTAATCCCGGCTACTCTATTTTCACTCTATTTGTTTGTCTCATTTTCCACTCACTTAACTTAAAATATTCTTTTGTAAAGAAGTAATTAAATTTAGGGCACCATTATTTTATAAGATTTGTAATGTTACTATGGTTAGTTGCATATGATAACAATAAAATTTAAATTCAAATTTTTTTTATATCACTTGTTTCTCAGAAGTAATTAACCCCCTTATTCAGAGATTCAAGTTGAGTGAATCGGACGTAGTCGTTGAAAAGTCAATTTTCTAAAGATGACTAGATGTTACGTTGCGTTCACCTCAATTTGCATTGTACCGCGATATACATTAACAATGCTCGTCTAAGTTCCGTCGAAAAATAATTTCACTTAAATCAAAAGACACGAGACGAAGTGCGTTATGTAGTAAAACAATCCCCAATGTTCAATGACAGTGTTCCAATCGCATGGAAAAATCTAAAATATCCTTTCGAAAATTAGAGAATCCCTGTTAACAGCCAGCTTCAACTCCTTTTCAATACATTATCGATTTCTTTCTTATCGGATGCACCTATAAAGAACTTACAGCGCGACATCAATAGCTGCAGATCCACACTACACCCCTATCATGTAGACATCGCAGCTGGGACTCCATTTTTGTATTCATTTATCCCCACCCGGTTGCCTGATAAAACGCTCGTCCTTTGGGAACAGTCCTTGAGTAGTGATAGCAAGATTTCAAAATGGGAAGAGTTAGATTCCTAATTCTAATTCTAATCTTCTATTCCCGGTCCAATTTTGTTTCTGCGGTGGTCATAGCTTCTCAAATGCGCTAGTTAAAGTCTTAGATGACATGATGCTGGATCAGTAACCCTAATTGCCTTGTTAGACTTTTTCAAAGCTTTTGATCGTGTTCAGCACAATCGTCTTTAGTTAAAGTGAAGCATTTCCTTGGCTTTCATGATGATGCAGTGAAACTCTTGGCCAGCTACTTATCAAGCAGACTTCAAAGAGTTAAGGTAGGTAATGCTTATTCCAACTATAAGTTATTAAATGTCACTCAGGGAGCAATACTGGGACTTCTCTTATTCTGTTTGTATGTAAATGATATATTCAATGTTTGCAAGTGTTCATCTATTCGAGCCTATGCAGATGATATACAAATCTGTCTATATCTATCTTTCTGGAAATTTTGATAACATTACCGAGAAATGCTTTAAACTGCACGCAGACTTTCACTAATTTCAATCGACTGATGGGCAGCTGAAAACGGCCTTCTTCTTAATGTGACGAAATCCTGTGTACTTCCAATTCATAGATTTAAGAAAACATTACCTAGTCCGCCACATATCTTGTAAACTAATATAGGCTAAATTTAGTGTCCAAATTCAAAAACTTGGGTGTATATATTAACACGTCCCTTTCTTGTCTGTATCGACCACGTCAACTACACGGTTAGTAAGATACATATATCACTTGCTATGCAACCAAAGAAGGTCTGCCTCCTATTCACATCAGACGTATGCTTGCACTTCTCCCCTTAATCACATACTCTGAATTGGTATACAGTGGGTTGAACTCCTCGTTACAGCTAAAATTACAACTAGCATTCAACTATAGGGTTTTCCAATAAGAGGTGTAATTTTGTTATTCAAAGAAAAATTCCATTTTTTGAGATAAATTATCGCATATTTATTTCGTAATAAAGAGGAAGGTATGCCATTAATAATGAAAGACAACATCAGCCAAATGGCCACCACGACCACGCTTACAGGACCATGTCCTTTTCAGGAAATTTTCCATAACCAAATCGCAAATTGGCTGCCCTATGTCCTCGATAGCCTCACGAATTCCATCTTTGAGGTCTTTGAATCGACGCTGGGCTGTTGGCGTAGACCTTATCTTTCACGTGGCCCCAAAGGAAGAAGCCGCAAGGTGTTAAATCACAAGATCTCGGTGGCCAATTGTGATCACCACCGACGACCCAAAAATGCTTTAGTTTTTCACCATTTTTGTAGTGAATTTTAATAATTTTAATGCCTTTCTGCAGCGTGTATCGTTCTATTTTTGGTAATGGCGTAGTTTCTACTTGTCAAATGTCAAAAATAACAGCTTCAAAAGTGACAGCTACCGAAATAGCGGGCTATTCAAAATTACACCTCTTATTGGAAAACCCTTTACATCAAACCTTATGTGTTTGGATTACGATAATTTTATCTCTTATATTCGTTCAAAACTGCGATCCTTGCCTGTGGTTTAATGAGTTATCTTAAAGCCAGAAACATTCTGTACTTGTTTAGACCAATTCAAAGCAAACCGCCGAGTTACCTATATGATAAATTCCAATTTGGTGCCATGTCTGCACTATATGGTGGAAGCATCAAAACTTCTCAATTAAAGTCTCGCAATTTTGACGGGTCATCAAAGAAGTGTGTGATTGAGTGTTGCCGTGGTGGAAGACAACATTTTCCTATTAATCAATTCCGGCCGTTAATTCTGTCTATCACGTTTTTCTCAATCAACGCATGAGGAACGCATATATCAAGCTTCTTTTAGTAGCCAGCCTTGTGCAGATGGTTTAAAACAGTTTTGTGCTCGCATACCAATAGCGAGCGAACCATTTCCGCGCAGCAGATTTTGATGAAGCACCTTCACCGTAGACAGCACAAATTTTTTCACAAGCCTGCGCAGCGTTTTTCCCTTTGTCGTAATAATACTGCACCTTTCCAATTAGCGCTCAATGGTATCGCTGCAATCGCTGTTGCCAGGGTTATTTGCAAGTGACGCCACCTAATAATGCAAAATATACCGTCATTTTTCATTATTTTTCGCCGAGATAACTCAACATTTCTCTGTCAACGGATTCCTATTAAAAAACTTGTCGATTTTTGGTCGATGGTTAAATATGATTAAAATTATGCATTTTTCCTATGAAATAATACGATATAATAAATAATATATTGTAACATAAATAAATATATATAAAAAATAAAAAATTCTTGAAAGCAGATAGTAGCGGATATTAATTTTACAGCCTGTAAACTAATCAGTACGACCTTTTTTCACATTTAGTTGTTACGAATAAGAAATGTTTTCTACGGACCGATACACTCATTAATATTCAAGTACCTTATAAGAACACGTGTCAAACGGATAATGTATTCATAGTTCTTATCATTTTGGGGTACTTTTCCTGCGGCTTGCACCGTCAGAACAAACGTTCGCCTAAACTTATCTTATGGATATGTGCGTTTGGTCACTAACTAATTTCACATGCTTATATGTGTTTCCAACTGATTGGATTGATTTAAAGAAAATTACTAGCACACTTCTATGTTGTTGATTGCATGCACTTGTAAGAGTGCTATATTCGGCCTGGCCAAATCTTAGATATCCTACACCTACAAAGTTTGAAAAAATTTAATTGAACGAAATAGTTTTATATATTTAAACTTTTAATTTATTTATTATAGATTTTTCATTACAAAACAGTAGCATTATAGAGCGAAATACAAATTAAAACTAGAGGAAATATGTGGTTATAAGGAAAGCTACATTATAATCATATTTAATCACAGATGGGTATAAACTTTATACTATAAAGACATTGGCGTAGCTAATGGGTGGGGCGGGGGGAAAACTTTGGAAATCAAGTATTGACTTATTGAATTCTAGGAATTTTTGGGGCTGCAAGTTGATTAACCGTCCCAGGCTCCATGAGCCCTAGCTACGCCAATCTATAAATAGTAGGCGTGGTCGTTACCTGTTTGCAAAACCAAATAACTAGCTTAGTAGTTTTATTATTGTGATCAAATTTAAACTTTATTTCCTTGGAAATAAATTTTTTCATAAGCTATACTGTAGAAGTAGTGTAAAAGTGGACGGACCGCGTCCAGATTTGCTGTTATAATTTTTTATTGGAAAATAAGTTCTTATGTAAAGTTTTATTCAGGAGGTTTATATATTTAACAATATAACCATTTAAAACCGTCTTTTGCCTGTGTAACCTAAAAGCGGATCACACCCATATTTAGCATATTAACATTAATGCCACTCTATACCCAGGAAGGATTGAATTTTGTTGTCATAACTTAAAAACGAACGCTAATTTCTAAAAAAAATTAGGCGTAGTCGTTGACCGATTTTGCCCATTTTCAATACCAAGCGAATTAAATTTTTTTAACTTTGTATTCTGGTGAGTATATAAGGAAATCATTTTACTATGGTGTAGTCTTTTGAAAATATCGTAGATACATATGTACTGGAAGCAATGTATAGTATGTAGATGACTATAAAACGCTTATATACAACATGTGGCTGTTCACGATAGTCGTGTGTGTGATAGAAACTTATTTCTCTATTCATAGTATCTCTGTATGAGTATACTTAACCCATTAACGCCCGCTCTAACAAAGCGAGTACAGCTCTTTAATGCTTTTATATTCTTAGAAACACATTAAGCCCGCTTTCTGCTTATTATTATTTTCTTTAGATATATAACCAATTTATAAACAAGCCCGATATTTTTAACCACTTGAACTACATATGTATGTATATGTTTGTAATAACTCCTAAGGTTTTTCTAATATTTCCGGTATTAATTTTAAATAGTTAATCGTTCAATAGTTTTTCACAATGTAGTTTTTATATTTTCTAGTTTCATAAAATCAAATGAAATTTCATGTCATGCCAAAATTATTGACAAAAAACACTTTTTAATAATCAAATACAATAAAATAGTGCTAACAACTCCATCCTGGGTTTAATGCGGCTTGGCATTATGACTTGTTAACTACTCGTATCATAGTATTATTAGTCTTTATTGAACACCATATGCAATTACAAATCCATTCCTGAATTACTCTGAAGGAAGGGGGGCGGAACAACAACAAAAAAAAATTAGCAAATCAACCGACTAATTTGCTAAAACTATGCACCATTTAAAGTCCAACTAAATAAATAAACCGACCTTTAAGGTCCAATTTGATAAAACTAAGGTAAGGTCCAATTTGACAGTTAATCTTTTTTAAGTTTATATGGACCCTGGTATTTAGCACCTAATTTCCTAGATCCTCCATTTTGCCTATTACAACTTTTTCACCGATTTTAAAAGATACGGCCTCCAATCTTTTAGCATTAAACATCTCGTGGATTCTTTTTCTTTTCTTTTTTTAATTTTTCATTAGCCTTCGACTTAATATTAAAACCAATATCCAAAAAATGGGGTTTCAGGTGTACCTTTGATCGTTATTTTTCGGCTGGAAGTCATTTTCTAAAGCCTTTTCTGCATTTGGTGTGAATCGTGTTGCCGAACTGGCTGTTTCATCACTATCAGCCTCAATCTGTATTAAAACCATAAACCATTTGTCTTCTTTTTCATTTGTTAAAGTACTTCTCATAGAGTTCTCATTACACGCTAAACAGGACCACTACATCTTGGCATACCTGTTGCTATGACATGCAATTGAATATCTTCCGATTCTACATACTTTCGAAATCTCAAAGATGTGAAAGCCCTTGCCCTGTTAGTTATAATTTTTATAGGCTGTCTTATTTTCATGGATATGTCTTGCATGGCATATATGAATTCTTCAGTAATCTTGATTTTAACAGGACAGAAGACACAATATTTCGAAGAGGCTACTACAATAACTACTAATATCTCAGAACAGTAATTTGATTTCACTAGAGGCCCCGCATGGTCAATATGCCAAATTTATAATGGTTTGTTTGCCTTATTTCCCGTTTGATAGAGACCAACCTTGGGCCCCAAATGTGATTAACCTACAGTTCAAGCTCTGCAATGTCTGATGTATTTTTTTAAAGTCTTTCCCATTTTCGGCAAGTATAAATCTTCCCGCATCCTTACAATGGCCTTGCCCCACCCTATATGCAGCATTATCATGATATATTTTCATGGCCAATAACCTGCCACTCACTGGCAGAAAGCATTCTTGTTTTATCTCACCAGTTTTGTTATATTCAACGTGATAAGCAATGTCACTTCAAACTTTAAATTCAAAATTTTGGTTGGGTGTGATGATTAACGATTGGCAGAATTCATTCTAAACTTATTCAGAACACATAGACAATGAAGAGTTAAGAGCGTTAAATAAAGACTTATTCTAAAATTGTGATCGAATTACTTTTTCTTTTCACTATACAACTCGTTGGATTTCTGCTCAAGTAATCAACATGTCCCGTTTTACATCCGGCATGATACTCAAATCAAACTCTTGGAGCTTAATCCATCACCTAGCTACTCTAGGGTGAAACTTTTTTCTTTATGCGGTAGCTCTAACCGAATTACAATCAGATTGCACTGTAAAATGCAATCCATTAAATAAACTCGGAAGTGTTCTATTCTATTCGCTTTTACTATTGCTAATGTTTCCAAGACATATGAATGGTGTTTTGATTCAGCTTCAGTAGTTCTTCGGCTAAAGTATACAACTGGTTGATTAAATCTATTCTCTCGTTGCATTAAAACAGCTCCAAGTCCAGAAGAACTTGCATCAGTGTGCAATTCTGTTACCAAGTGCGGATTTCATATTTTTAAGGCAGGTTGTTTTACTAAAATAATAATAATGTTTTTTCTTATAGCTACTGAGTAGTTAAATTCCATATCTTTTTGGAGTATTAATCGGTGCAGTCAGTATAGAAAATCCTTCAACAAAATGCCGAAACGCCTTTTAATTTCTTTCGGAGGTTGAGGGAAATTTTTGTGCACTAGGCCATGTTGTATAAAAGAACCGAGATACTCTGTTTTCTTTTTAAGCAACTTGCATTTATCTAGATTCAAAGAAAATCCAACAATGTAAAGCGCCTCTAAAACACGTTGCAAATCATCGAAGCCCTCCTCAACTGTTTGAGAAGCAATCATTACATTATTTAAATATACGGGTGCTATATTTTCTTTAAGAGATCCTAAAGCTTTATTTATAACAAGATGGATATTTATAATATTAGCAAAACCGAAAGGCATGCGATTGTATTCGTAGTGACCGTCAGGACTTATAAATGCAGTGTACTTCTTGGAACATTCCTCTACCTCAAATTGATGAAAACCAACGCATCCAATTAATCACGCCAATTAGACAAAGGATAACGATCTCTAATTGCCTTCTTATTAATCTCTCTAATCTAATCTACACATAATCTAAGAGTACCATTTTGTTTTTTACTAAAACTAAACTTACTAACCATATAATTACGTCATCAACTTGCCTTGACCTTGAGTACTTCTTGAATTATTTCTTTCAACTGAGTGCGTTCGGCATATGCTAATCGTCAAGGACGAAAAGCAATGGGTACATCATATTTCAGTTGAATTTTAAGGCTTGATGTTGTACTACATTCGGAGTTTTTTCTGTACTGTTTCTATTAAATTATCTAACTGTTTTCTGCGGCACTTCCAATCTTGACATATCATCAGAAATTCTGACTGTCCTGACTGGAGTTCCTACTTTGGTGGAAACTTGCAGTTCCAGTGCATGCTCATTGACTACAACATTTATACCAGGACGACTAATTATTTCCCAACCTATAAGAGCATTAACGTCCTCAAAGGTAGTCGAGGATCTCGTTTGTAGTCTTACCCTGCAGAAGGCAGGGCAGATGCACAAATAGTGCTCCAATGTCTCTGGCTCTTCCAGACAGGACATACATGTATCAGATTTTAATCTGCATAATTTTCGTAAGTGGATTCTGAGCTCACTGTGTCCTGTCAGAACGCCTTTAATTTACCTCAATTAACTTTTACTTTTTCATACAAGTGGTTAAGTTTGGGACGCGTTAGGATTTCCCCAGAATATTTTAGTTACCCTGGATACCCCCAGGCGGCCAGGCGTTTCGGGTTTACGTCATGAGGTAATGAGACGGGGAGAATGTTGTCTCGTCGACGGAATCACCTCCAACCAGGCGACTAAACAATGGCTAAAGAGGGATCCTTCTGTTCCGGATCGTCGTTTCCGGAGAAAGAAACTGCAGTATTCTTCGTTGGGGCACCGTGGGGGAGTGGCATCAGCGGGAATTCAGGGAGTTTCATTTTGTTGATTGTACGTAGCTAGAAAGAAACAATATTATATAATTACATTAACCTGTAAAGTTCACGGGATGCAAGAGAGTCCCTGGGGGTAGGGATTACGAGAATAATAACATTTATTTACTGAGGTGTTTTGAGCGCCGTAGAGGCGGGGGCAAATGAGTGTTGATGATTACGCGGTTAGCAAAAGCATTTTGCTAAGAGCTCGATGATGCCCCTTTCAGTTCTGACGTCGGCCACGTGTGAGATACGCGACCTAGTCTCCACTGAATTGCAGGTAGGTTGTCTTCGCGTATGACAACTAGGTCATGAACCTTGAAATCTGTTTGGAAGAACTTCCATTCATTGCGTTTATGGAATTCAGCGAAGTACTAATTTTTCCATCAAGTACAGAACTGTTGATAAATAGCTTTGAATCTTAGCCTTCTATTACCATTCTTAAGAGGAGAGTGTAATAATGCTGCCTCAGCGGTAGCGAGAAGAGGGTCGCCGACGAGGAAATTGCCGGGGCTTAGCGGCTGCAGATCGGATGGATCTTCGGATATGCTGATAAGACATCTCGAGTTAGGCATGCTTCAATATTAGAGAGTATAGTAGCACACTGGGAGTTGACGGCTTCTTGAGACTGCTGCAGGAAGATTTTCCTATACTTCGCGGGGGAATTTTCGAGGCTCCAACGAGTTTTTCCGTTATAAAAGTATACGACCTTTGGACATCCTCGACGAGAGCTGAATCGGCTGAAGGCAGAAAGAAATGTCGGACTTGACAGGTCACTGACAGCCTCGAGATGTACGGCCTTCGATATGAAGCATACAAAGACACATACGTAACCTTTCGTGATAAGGGACGCCCTGCCACTGTAGTTTTGATGTAAAACGGTTCAGCAAAATCTAGACCGGTGGCAGCAAATGGACGTTAGAGTGTGGTCCGCTCAGGGGGTGAAGCAGCCATGAGTTGCGTGCGCATTTGCTTCCTATGAAGGATACAAGGTTTGCAAGCGCGAATCGTGGCCCTGATGAGGTTCTTGGTCTTGGGTATCCAATGCTGCATACATAGTAAGCGCAACATCAGTTAGTTCCCTCCATGCAGAATGATGTCATGAATGAAGCCAACCAAGAGTTGGGTGAACATGCAGTTATAGGGGATGTAAATGACGTTAAACATCCACCCATGCGTAGTATTCCATCTTGAGATAGGAATGAATTGAGTGATAGGATAGAACTCTTGGGTGTGAGATTCCTTTTCCGCTTAAGGCAGTGATATTCATTCGCGAAATGACCTTTTTGAGCTAGAATGGTGAGTCGTGTTTTGACGAATTGAATTTCGTCGGAATTGACCACCTTGTTGTGGTGTTGGAAAGTGGGAATTTTTGGGTGTACGATCTAGAAATCTAAACACATACGACAAGACGCGAAGAGCACGCGGAAAAAAAAGAATCTTTCCAATATGTCTTCGTAGTGGTGAAAATACGCGAAGTTCGATTTAATTGGTTTCGCTTCCAATTCTGTTTCGAACGTATGCGAGGTGACTGAGTGTGGCCAGCCGCAATCATTCTGGTCCCTGCCACCATAATGAAGCAGTTCCATCGGGTACATATCAAGGTTTATAGAATAAAAGGTTACGCCAGTAAACAAAGAAAAGTGGTCTCGTTCTGCGCATCTACGTCAATAAGTATTTCTAAAATCACTAGGGTCACAACACACGGTACAAATGCCAAACTTGAAAAGTCGTATGAAGAAAAGTTGGAACAGGTTTAATGTTACTCGACCGCTCCAATTTTGTTGTTGCTTTTTTGTTGTTGTAGTTTTATGCGGTAACTCCAACAAGAGCAACATTTCTTGTCGTTCTCGTATGTTTTCAGAGTTACATCCCTTTGAAATTTGGAAATTACGAGAGTTTATCTCTTTAACTATACAAAATACTTACATGTTCTTCGTATCGTTAGAAAGGCATTTGAAAGACCTTTCATTTATGTAAAAATGTATAATTACTGTAATAATTACTATATGCAAAAATGTAAACTGTATAATTAACCAACAAAAACTGAAGCCTTTACGATTAAGCTTTAGTACTTTACGTTTAGCATAACCTAATTTTATGCACGTTATATAAATTGAAAGGTAAAAAAAATAATAAATTTACGTACATACCTATATTAATTTGCAACTCATTTTCAAAGCAATTTACATTAAAATTATCTTCACAGATGCCTGCATGTTTGGTTTTGAATTCTTTTTTTCGCTGCCAAAACTCCGACAAATTTTTGATAAGCGAACAACTGATTGAAATTTGAAAACCCTTACCACTAACATTATTGCAAAAATTCACAGAGCACTACATTATTGGTATTATTCAATCACCAAAATTTTACATCAAAAATTATTGTTATACCCGTGTGGAGGCGCCTCGAAACAAAATTTCAATACAAATACTTATTGACGTCATTTGACGTCCCTGTCAAACGAAAAAAAATAACGGACCTGCGCGTGGCGTAACCTTCTTTCTATAAACCTTGGTTACATATCACGGCTGGCTAAATCCGCAGGGTTGTATTGCAACGCATGGCTCTCAATCGCACTCTCTGGAGCGAAATAAATCCAGCGGGAAACCTTGAGAAGAAGGTCTTTCGAAGGTCTTCCGCAGGAATGCTGCTTAAGAGTTTCGGATGGCTGGCTGTCCATTTTCTCAGCATAAAGCCAGCTGACCGAAGCGCGAATGTCAACTCAGATCGAGTACGAAGTGCTGTGTCAATGTCGTGAGCGCCGCACAGCGCGTCGTCGACATACATGGCATGCTTTAGAACCTGAGCAGCGAGTGGAAACTGTCGCTCAACATCTTGAGCCAAATGATGAAGTGTGCGCATCGCGAGATATGGTGCACAATTTAAACCAAACGTCATTGTTTGGACCTCAAAAGTCTTGAAGTACTTGTTCCGGTGATATCCGAAAAAGTATTCGCTGATAGCGCTAATGCGCGGGATCGACATGTCCCGTTGTCCACGACCAGAATCTGGGAATACATCTTTTTAATGTCTCCATTGAAGTCATATTTATAGGCGCGTCATTGGAGAAGGAGAAATGTTAAATCGGATTGGAGTGCACGACCAGGGTAGAGGACATCATTGAGACTGAAGCCATTGGTATTCGGACAACAGGCGTTGAAAACGCCACGCATTTTAGTGAAGCTGGTGTCGTATTTGAGAACCGCTTGATGTGGTAAATAGTAAGCCGCTGAATCTGAATGGGTCTGAAATGCGTGAATCACCGAGTCATAAGTACCTTTGAAACTCAGCGTTTTGAGGACTTTCGATTCATTTCGGAGAAACTGGTTGCGAGCTATGTCTCGCAAATGACCGATCTTCAGTTGGAAAGGCAAGCCTTTCGTGAAGGGCAATGAAACGATATAACATCCATCTTCAAGCCCTTGAGTGATTTTCGCAATATGTCTTGGCTGGAGTGCAAATACATTGCGTTAAGACTTCCTCTAAGTCCCAAAAACGAGTAATCTGTCCAATCCAGAGTAATCCAGTGAAGCTCCACCCGAAAACGTGCTCTTGGGCTACGAGAGAGCACAAAATATTCCGTTGGATACCATACAACAGTATAAGAGGGTAGATGTCATCTCCAATCGGGATATCTATTTGATCACATTAGTATATGTGCTCATCTGCTAGTAGAAAATTTGGGAGAATATCGAATAGGGTCCGGTCAAGGGAGCAGACCGGTAGTTGCCGGATAGTTTTTTAAGCACGAGAGCCTTGGCTTCGACGCACAGTCCAGCAGTTCGCGGGGAGCCAATGTTAAACATAAAACGTTTATTCAAAAGGGCTGTGTCGTAAACGCTGGCGACTTGAGCCTGTACCGTAGTCGTCGAAAGTCGCCACCGTTTTTTTATGCGCTCAAACAGAAATGTGTCCTCGGAACCGGGGTCTTTGAGTGCACGAGCGAGATAGGATTCGTTGCGATGGCAGATATTAACCATCGCAGTGGCGAAAAAACTTCCTTCGTCCCAACTTGTTTCGAGAATCATGGCCAGAAACCGTGAACATTGGCGTAGCGGATGGTGCTGATCAGTGCACAATTTGCAACTGCTCGATATCATGTTAGCGAGCTGTACTGCTCGTCACCTTTTTAGGGGTGTTGACAGACTTGGGATATGAGACATTAGAAACGAGTTAGGTTTGCTCCATTTAGAAATGTCGCGTTTCTGGGTGATACATTGCTCCCATAGAGAGAGAGTGTTCTTGGGGAGGCGAGTTGAGCAGAGTTGCACAATAATTGCATCCCAACTATCTACATCGACATCGTACAATGCGTCATCGTACAATCCGTCATATTTCGCCACGCCTGATCGAAGCCGCTGTTGATGAGAGGGGATTTCTGGACTATTTCCTTCGCTTTACCTCGTGTCTTTTGGTTGAGGTGAAACAACTTTTCGACAGGAGACAGTCGATTGTTGCGGATAAAGAGCGCAGAAAACATATCGCGAAATGTTCGGCCATGATTCATAGTCACCCTTGAATACTTCAGTGTCGCACGATGGCAAGCTGAAATACATAAAGGCTAAAGGCTAATACATAAAACAAAACGATGCGATGTGCGATTACTAGCATATATTATAATTGTTTACAAATTTTTCAATAATATAACCTTACATTACGGATTATAGATATAGATTTCTTTCAACTTATATTTTGTATTACCACAGACATATAATATAAATATACAGAATTATAATGTAAGACGTAATTTACGTTTATTGGTATTTTGTTGGTATTTTGTTTGTTAGTAACGTCGAAAATATAAAAAACTACGAAAGCACAAAACAAAACGGGTGTTAAACGGAAAAAGCGTTTATCGTTTATAAGGGCGATATTCTGTGAAATATTTCCATAATTTTGTTTTCATTAACTTTTCGGTCTTCGGCAAAATGTCTTTCAAAAACCAAAAAATGCTAAATTGAAAACAAATACAGACGGACATGCGTTTGCATATGGTTTGTTATTGTAAGAGAACCAAAAGAAGACGACTTGCTGTCGTCCAGAGTTATTCTCATAGCCCGCTGTATACGAAAAATTGGTCGATTCTTTCTTTCGCACTTTAGCTGGCGGACAAGTGCTGGGTCGATTAACTCTTTTTACCCATATTCACATACGAGGTCATACTAACGGCCAGACAGCAGCACTTGAATAGTTAGTGCAAAATAACAAAAACTAAGTCGATCTTCCAATGCCTTCATACTCATTAAAAAATTGAATTGCTTATTTTCTTAGACCTTCCCAACACCTCACTCATTAGCAGATAAGTGTTCTCAATTTAGCTTTGCTACGAGCGCAGAGAACATTAAGTTCGCAGCCAAAGTGAGCGTCCGCCATATCGACTATATTTTTCCACCAGAGCTTAACTCCAGTAATTCAAAATAAATTTTGATTGCATTATACGGCTCGTGAAACCTCTTTACCAATTAATACCAAAGAATATACAATAGCATAAAAGACGCATGATTTCATAATTTTCAAAACTTTTGCGGTCAGTCGCAGGCAGCGGCTGTAAGCATCATGAGTGAAAACAGCTTCACTGCTCCGAAATGGATTTCATCGAAAGTGTTGACAGTAAAAATGTATTTGTGATAATGTGTCCTGTGAATAGCTCGGTACTAAAAAACCAGAATAATTATATAATTATAATTATGGGCCTTATGCTCGAACTGCGAACGGTACCGCTTCTCAGCGTTACTCTTTTTTATATTCGTTAAACAGCTGTTCAAAATGTGTTTTTAGTATACACACAACTTCGGCTTCTGATAGAAGCGGTACCGCTGAAATTTCTCCTCTTTAAAACAACAGTTTACACTCTTCTTACGTATTTACGTTAGAAAAATTTATTTTGCAACCAACAGGAGCGGTGCCGTTGCGAAGCGGTTGCTTATTAGCAAAAAATTATCATTGCTAATAAATTATCATCATTATCAACTACACCCAAAAATTATCATTGTTTGTCTTTATGACAAAATTTATGTGAATTTTTCCTTTATATTAAAAAATATTATTGAATTATGCAATTTACTTCATATTATAAAATATTATACCATTATCTACTTTATATATGCTTCAATCACAATGTGCTGAAATAATCCAAATACATAGCGTGCAAACAAACAAAAGTCGAAAAAAATTCATACTTTGTGTTTCAGCCCATATATTTTTCTCAGTGATAAGTGAAAAAATTTCCAATACACACTCAAGAGAGAACAAAACAGGTATAAGAACATCCCAGTGGTAAAGATCATCATGACATCATCGATGATTTCTTGATGATTTTGTGGCGCAAACTCATTCGCTTCTGGATTGATTTTACATTTTACATTTACACGAGAGTGTCCTAGGCCCCGTAAGTACTTTGTTTTCGCATTACAGTGTAATGCAAAGCAAACGAGTTGAAACAACTGGCCTAGGACACATTCGCTTCTCTCTTACCGTGTCATGATCTGCGAATCTAACGTTTCACAATTGATTGCGCCTAAAAGCATACAAACTAAATTTGAAAAACTCTCGTTTTTTTATGTAATTTTAATGTATCAAAAATGTTCGATCCATTATAATAAAATTAATTATAATAATTAGTACAATAATTATAATACGATTAATAAGTTATTAATAGATAATAATAATAATAGTTAATAATAGTAAATTATATTTTATTGTGATTGTTTTTTCCTCTTGAAGCATTCCTTGCGGAAGTATCTCCCTTTGTAGTTCTTAAATGATTTCCTTATTTCGGACACGTAATCATTGTACGTGTACCCATCTGTTTTTAACGATTCTGCAAGTAAAATAAAGATGAGTACATATTATTTTACGTATTAAAAAATTCTTGTTTTTACCAAAAATTGCCGCATTTAAAGCTTCTAACGTTTTGAACGCATTTTTATTAGCCTTTCCGTCGTAATTATACTGTAGTATAATACTCATAGAAAGAATTCGGCTAAAATTGTGATATAATCCACCGTGTGCGAAAATACCTTTAAATATTGCGATCTGAAATAATGAAAGGAAAAGAAAAAGAAAGAAAAAAGTATTGTTTATTTAAATGTAAATTTTATATCAAAAATGAAATTATTGAACACAAATATAATAAATTAGTAAACAAAATAACAATATAAACTTACGTATTTATCCATATCTTGAGACACGTTAAAATTTAGAGTCCCTAAATTCTCCACAGAAGCTGGGAACTCTGGGGTTTTACAACATCAACATTTTTTTTAATCATTTGATTTAAAATTGATAGGACTTTCGAATGTACCACACTATTCTCCACTATATATAAACAATAATTAGTGGATGTTGTATTGATAAGAAATTTATACGTACATTTAATTGTCTCTAATTCTTCGCCAATTTTTCGTTGCGATTCCATTATGTTTTTTTGATTTTTTTCGATGACTTCTAGTTTCTCTAGGATTTGGTTTGTACTGCTTGGAGCGAATTCGCCTCCTCCGAAAAACGTTCTTGCAATTTTTCTTTGTTCCATTTCCTTATGAGCTAAAAGTACAGGTTATAACAGTGACTATGGACAGATAAACGAACGGACAAAGCATTTCACAGGTTGTTTGCGTGGATAATTGGAATTAAAACAAATTCGCTTTCGTAGGGAAGACAAACGTATTTGAAATGTATACATTCAACGGGAAAGGTTTCATACTTATCCGTGATATTTTTATCAACTACCACTATACCTAAATCATTATAGGATTGTAAGGGAGCGTCAAAAAAATTTCGTATATTTGTAAATGCTCTTCCTACCACAAATCATTTTCCGTCTTGTTCATTAAAATCATTAATTAAAAATGGAATTCCTGAAGATAGCAAACAGACATTGTCTGGACGATTTCTAGATAGTTTGTAATCGTCTGTAATATAATATTTTACCAATCCATTCTTTTTTCGTATTAAACCTTTTTTTTCCTTCGCGTAGGTTGTGTGATCAGAAAATTGATTATGTAATTGCTGCAATATGTTACTAGGACTTTTTACTTTACGTTTTATAATTTGCATAAAATTTTCAAATTTATAGGCAGAAAAACCTTGTATATGGCCGATTTCTCGAACACATTGCGCGACATGCAGCATATTATGAACATTATACGTTAATTTAGTAACGGGGTACAATAGCGTAAAATTTTCTACAAAAGACTTTAGCATTTCCTCAGCTGTATCAATATAATTAGAATATTTTGTCGAAAGTAGGAGACGATAAGCACAGTGGAAAAGTAATATATGGTAATAGTAGTCATCATTTAAAATATTTTTCAAAACTACAATCGATGTATATAAAATGAACTGCCTAAACTCTATTGCTTTCCACCTAGACAGCTCTTCAAGACGACGTTTTTCTTCCAAATTCAGACGGAATGTATGGAGATAAGAATGCCAATTTTTCTGAAATGTTTAGAAATTCCTCGCGTCTTAGATGGCAATGCAATGTTTCACCATTAACTAAACACTGCAACATTTTCTTGCAGACACCCAGGTCCAGCAAGTGCATAGGATCTAATGGGAATTGAGAGATCATATTTATACCTATTTTTTCCAGAGCAGATTTATTTTCTTTAAAATAGCTCTTGTGATGGGATGGATATTTTCTATTTGAAAAATCCTCGTCTGTTCGTAATTCACCAAGGCGTGTACTGTATGTTGTAACACAGTCAATGCGGACTCCCATTTGATTACATCTGGGACACCCATTTAAAGCATTATGGCCAATAATACCACAAACAAAAGATCGCGCTGGTGCGTCGCATATGAACGCGCGAATGGACACCTTAATGGACATATCCTGAACAAGAAACCCCTTATTCATTAACTCGGAAACTTCTTCAACAAAGTCATGTAGATATTGATCTATATTAAGTGGCTTTTGATTCCCTAAGTAAGAACCGATTAAAAAAACTTCAGTATCTTCTATGTTAATGAATTGACCCAAAATTGGCCACAAGCACTTCTTGGAACTTTTAAATAAAGGGCATAGGATAACGTCAATACCTATGTCTAAGTAAAGGTCAGTAATATTTTTTAATTTAGATTTCTTAGCCTCTAAGTATGATTTTATTCCCGCGTGAAAATAATGTCCAGGGGCGACTGTCCGAATATTTACTTTTTTACTTTTCTGAGACTGTATCAATGTGTTGGTATTGCAAGGAACATCAATTTTTTCAACCACCAACCCACTTATATAAGCGAAGAAGCACAAATAAAAATCATTTTTAATTTAAAAAGTATTTATTTATCTTTTTTTTCAAAATTTAGTATTTCTTGCGAAAAGCATACAGATATATAGCAGTTTTTTGTCTTTTTTCTTAAAAAATTCCTCTTTTGAAGTTACGATTTCAGCAAAAGCTTTTATCTTTCGGATTTCAAAGTAATGTTAGCAAAAAATATGCGTGCATCCTTCCTCTTTAATTTAATCTTAGTTGTAATCGAATCGGTTACATATCGTACCTTATCTATTTATTGTTAAGTTAAGTTATTGTGTTCATACATTTTGTTATCTGCTTTGTATTAAAGTTAATTTCTGTATTACTAAAGACCTGGACTCTTGCTGTACATCAAATATAAAATTAAATAAATGAAATGAAAAATTAAATGAAATATGTCAGTTGTAGTGGCTCTTCAAGTGGATGGACCCTAACGTAAAGTGCCCAAAAATTTAAAAACCGATTATCTCGAAAGCGGCTCGTTTCATTTTTTTTTTTGTTTTATCATTTTTGGAATCAGCGACCCAAAACCCTTTAGAATATGTTGTCAAACAGCCCGTTAGAAAATGGCTGTCGGCCAGTGTAATTAATAATTATATAATTATTCTGAATTATAATTATAATTAATAATTATATAATTAATCTGATTTTTTATTACAGAGCTATTCACAGGACACATTATCACAAATACATTTTTAACCAATCTTCAATGAAAATAATAGAAATGTCTCTTTAAATTATATAGAAATTCTGATCAATAATGTATCAATATCTTTATAAATAATGTAAATAATAAATAAAAATAATAATCTTAAGATAAAATATAATGTTAAGAAAAATTTACAGAAAATTGATAGTAATTGTATTAATAATGTATTAAAGTGTAAGGAAACTGAATGTAGAATGAAAAATTAGATGCAAGGCGTTATAATGTTAAAAAATTTCCACGATAACATTAGACATACTTAACTTTAATAAGATCAATATCAAAACTAAAGGAACTTTCCTGATAAGATTTTAAAATTATAAAATTACTACTCTAAATATAACCTATGAAAATCAAAATGTAAAAATTTATGATAAATTCACTTTACCTAATCTTCTTAAAGTCAAAGAAAATTTTACATTAGCATTGTAATGTAACAGTTTAGTATATTAATATCTACTGAACAGGTCCTTACAGATTACTTAAAGGGTTACACCACCTTGGCGCTCGAAAAAATAGGTATAAAAATAAACTTTTTTTACGCTGCCATTAAGTATCTAAAATGATCTTTATTTTACGCATATAGATTGTAGTTCTATGAACAAATTACAATATTAACGATTATAAAAGTTAAAAAAATGGCGGAGATGTACGCCGATAAGTAAGACCCTCTTTTGAAAATCCTTGCTGATGGTGTACTTGATTTTTTTGTTAGGCATAGCCTAAACCATAAAAAATACTTTTTTTCTTATTTAAAAATGTAATAGCTAAATTGTGACGTAGGGTAAAAATCTTAAAAAATTTTTTGTAGAAATGACAGCTGTTTGATAAAAAATCTCGAATTTGCATCGAAATTTTAAACCTAAAAAATTCATAACTTTCGAACATGACACCTAATCACAAAAATCCTACGTCACATTTTAGATAATATTATAAGAAATAAGTGTTGCAAATTTTAAATAAATCGGTTAAATAGATCTTGAGATATCGTGTACACCAGTTTTAAAAAAGTAGTTTCGAGAAAAACGTAAAAGAAAAAATAGTACGACTTCAGCGTCTTAAAACCAAATATTTTTTTAAATTATCTTCAATCTGCGATTCCTGGACCGTACATGAGGTCTCCTATTGTTGCCGTGATGTCCTCCGCTTCCTTTTCAGCAGCTCTTTTCAATTTTCTGGCCTCTTTTGTCTCCTGTTGAGGTCTTATGTTGGTTATGGATATTCGTTGTGAATCCAAATTTTCGGAAAATTACAGCGCGCGTGGGCCAATTTCTACTCCTTTCGATATTTTAATAATAGTTTTCTATTAAAAAATAAAAACAATATGATTTCCGTAATCCGATCGCTACCTGAGGTTTCAGGTCAACTTCGACGTGCTCACTCATAATTGCTATAACTTCGGTAATAGTTTGAATTTTGGAATGATTAAACGCTTAAAATATTCTTAAAAGTATAAACTATTCATTTAGCAAAAAATAAAAAAATCTATAAAGTCGACTTCCTTTCAATGCTTTAAACTTCACAACGCATGTAAAGTTGGATATTTGTGCCGTGATAAAACGTGAAGATTGTTATACATATCCAACAAAATCATCGAAATTGGGTATATGGAAAGCGGAAGAGTTTTCAGTAAAACAAAATATGTATAATGCTGATTTAATAAAGAATAAATGCATTAAATTGATATTATGTAAATGAATTTAATAGAAGAAACATATTTATTTTGTGTTTATTACATTAACCTGTCTTTTACCGATACAAGAATCCATGCCCCGATGTAGAACATTTTTACAGGGTAGGCTATTGGACAACAAATTAGAAGTTCTGCATACTCAGAAAAATTTTAAAAGAATATTTGTAGTGTTTATAGAGTGTTGCTTTAAACCAAAAACTTTCCTTATGCAATAAAAAAATTGATAAACATTTGAAAAACCTAATACTTATAGTAATTTTTATATAATTTCAAACATATATTTTAAGATTTAACATCAATAATATGGATACATATTTCATTTATATTTAGAAAAAATTGCTTTAAAACGGACTAAAAAAGATGTAACTAGTTAACTCATTGCTAAAACAAGTAAAACGTTAAAATTTAAAAAAAAATGTATGCAGTTTTATAATAAACAAACAAATGTATCAAAAAGCGCTAATACTTTTAAAAAAAAAAATTAAAAAAAGGAACAGTGAATTTAAGGATTTTTTAAAAGTTAGTGTTTCTTTAAAGAAACGGCGGTAAAAGACAGGTTAAATAAATAATAATAAAAATACTATTTTTCTATTATAATATTAGGTATACAAATAAGTTTTCGCGGTTTGTCAAAAGATGGCCCCGCCAGAAGGTTATGGAGAAATTGTCAGATGTAAAACGTAATATCACAAGTTTCGTCATCCGGCAACACCATAACCTTAAAGTACTAGTGATTCCGTATCAGCATCACGTAATTTTTTTCCTGCAAAAATGTCAAGTTTTGTGCCGAATAAGCATCATTTGCGGGAACTTTTGATTTACTTCTTTAATTTGAAAAAATCTGCAGCTGAGGCGCATCGATTGCTTCTAGAAGCATATGGTGAAGCTGCTTTAAGTGAGAGAAGTTGTCAGGAATGGTTTCAAAAGTTTAAGAACGGTGAGTTTGACGTGAAGGACAAAGAACGCAGTGGAAGGCCGAAAGTGTACGAAGAAGCGAAACCATTACTGGAGCTCTCTACCGAACACAATTGATGAGATTGAGTTGGGCACTTAAGGAAAAACGCGCCCATTACTACTCCAGACACGACAAAATTATTCTTTTACACGATAAAAACATACTTGGAAACACTCAACTGGGAAGTTTTACCCCAACCGCCGTATTCACCAGACTTAGCCCCTTCTGATTATCACCTGTTCCGGTCGATGGCACATGGTCTGTCTGAGCAGCGCTTCACATCATATGAAGAAACCAAAAATTGGGTAGATTTGTGGATAGCGTCAAAAGATGAAGAGTTTTTTCGACGGGGTATCCGAATGTTGCCAGAAAGATGGGGAAAAGTAGTGGCAAATGATGGAAAATACTTTGAATAAAACATAATGTACTGTTCCTTCACAATAAATTCCTAACTTTTTATAAAAAACCGAGGAAACTTATTTATACACCTAATATATTATTATTTATTTAAATTTTATTATTTAAATTGTTTATTTATTTATTTAAATTGTTATTTAATTTATATATTATTTGTTTAAAACCAGATCCTGAAACATCTTTCAATATAAGTAGCACCAAAGAATATGTAATAATATATTTATATTATATATTTATATTACAAAATATTTTCATTGAAAGACCTGGTTTTAAACAAATAATATATAAATTAAATAACAATTTAAATAAATAACAATAAATAAATTAAAAATAACAAAAAAATTTGCTGTTTCTCTTCTGTTCATTTGCTGTTTTGTTCTGAAAATGTAGTTGTCAACAGCTATTTGGCTCTTGACAAAATTGTAAAGAAAAGAGCTTTTAGGTGACAGCCAGAACACGAATATTGACAATTTGCTAAAAATCTGCGCTGTCAACTAAAAGTTGACAACGAGAATTGCCCTGTAAGTCAAAAGTTACAATGAAAGCCATAATCAAAAATCCGTCAAATTGATGGGTGCGGTAAAACTAGTTATATATTTAACATCGGTAGTTCTAGTGTTAAGAAAAACTGCGCAACAAAGACTCTTTTCTTGAAAACAATTCCTATGAATCAATACAACAACAAAGAATAATGTTCGCATCAAAGTGTCTTTTCTTTTTCTCGCAAATTTCTTAGAAAAAATGTTCTGAATCCGATTTCAGAACATCATCAATTAATCACAATAAAGCAATTAGTGTTACTTTCATGCCTTCTATAGGGTCCGCTATCTAACGTTTTTTTTTTCAACTAGTGCTTATTTCGTGAATGGTATCACTTAGCTCATGTCTGATTTCACAGATAATTAGTTTTATCCTTCCGCTGAACGAATATGGTTGTGTATACGCTTGAACAACGCTGGGAAATATTGCGACATTAGTTTGAAAATCCGATGCCGATTTTGCCAAAAAAATCATCTTTTCAGATGAAGCTCATTTTGTTCTTGGCGGGTTGTAAACAAGCAAAATTGTCGCATTTGGGGCACAGAAAACCCGCACGCATACATTGAAAAGCCGGTGCACCCAAAACGAGTCACTGTTTGGTGCGGATTTTAGTCCAGAGGCATAATTGGGCCATTTTTCTTCGAAAATCAGCAAGGAGTGGCCGTCACAGTCAATGGTGATCGTTATCGGGCCATGTTGAAGAGGAGGATATGGGCAACATTTGGTTTCAACAGGACGGCGCTACGTGCCACACAGCCGAAGCTACACTCGCATTTTCAAAAAAAAAAAGTTATTTGGCGGACCCTATAGAAAATAAACACGTTTTTTTCTCTACAAAAGACACCTGACTTATACATATGTATGTATATTAATAATTTCTAAAAGTTATTACAAACTGGTATTGAATAGATTTTTAACAGCTTCCAGAGTATAGGGAACCGCTATTTAGGAAATCAAATGCTTTGCCAACTTTTCTAATAAAGGCGGCAGTTGATATCCTTACTAGATCCTTTAAACCAGTCTTTCTCAAAGTGGGCGATAACGACCCCTTGTGGGCGATAGAAACCTACAGGGGGGCGGTGAAAGACAAACAAAAACTAGGATTTGGAGCAACTAAATTTTTTTTTATAAGAAAATATTTTTAAATATTTTTTCCTTTCCCTTTTATTTTCACTTTTTACCAAAAAGTGTGTCCAAATAGGCACACATAACAAACGCACACACTTTTTTGAGCTTTTTGTTGTTTTTGTTGTGGCCGTCGACATCGTTGTAGTTGTTCTTACTCTTATTGTTGGGAATATTGTTGTTGTTGTTTTATATTGTTATACATACCTGGCTTAGTATGCATTCGGCTCGGCTTTAGCCGAATAGACACCACTACCGTGCTTTTTTTCTCATAACCTCTCTTCTTGCTCTTTCTACTATTTTTCGTTGAAAAGGAGTTGCCAAGTACACTTAGAATTTATTTGCTATATCGCTTCTATTTCTATTGGAAAAAAGTATTTAATATTTAAAATATATAAGTAAAGCAAAAAAAAATATATAAGTTAAAAACAATCAAGGACGCAAGAAATGGATCGGATTTAAACCAAATAGCATAGCAGCATTTTCTGGAAGCATAAATATGAAATGTCAAAAATTAGACAGTAGAGAACAATACATTCATTGTAACCAAAATTCTCGAAGTTTATTTATTTTAATCTGTATTAAAATACAATTAAAATATATTTAAATAATATATTAATCTGAATTATAATAATAACCAGTAAGAGTGCTATATTCGGCCCGGCCGAATCTTAGATCCTCTACACCTAAAAGTTTTGAAAAATTATCTTATTATTAATTATATTAATTAATTATTAAAATTTACGGCTGTTTTGAGTAAATGCGAGCCTGATATAAGCAAACTGGTTAAAAATCATCAGATTCATCCTTCACATTAGATTAGTTTCTAAATTAAAATATTTCTTTTAATATGAATAAAAGTTTTGAAAAATATTACATATATACATATAAAGTTGTGTGAACAAACTCATTTAAAATACCTATTACTTTTTAGGGGGCGCTAGAAATAATTGATTCTCAAAGTGGGCTGTAGGTGAAATAAGTTCGAGAACCTATGCTTTCAACCCACAAACATTGGCGTAGCGAGGGTTTTGTGGTGGGGTGGTTCAGACCCTCCTAAGGATATACAGCGCCTGTGCGCTACTAAAATAATGACGCACAAGAAAACACACGCAATGGCTATGTGTCATGGTTTTTTAAGGATCGAATCTTTATAAATATATATATATCACAGAAATTTAATTCTACTTATTTCAATATTTTCAAATAAGTAGTAACTAGAAGTAGATATTTAGAAATACATATACATAGTATGCCACATTTATATATGTACATACATATATGTATATCGTATCTACATACATATACAATAATATTTCATATGCAATAGAAGCCAAGCCAATAGAATAGAATTTACCACGTTTTTCCCATCAAAACCATAATAATGCTGTCGCTCTGGGGCGAGCAATAAAATTTCTTCAACCAACCAAGTAGAGATCGAGAGTAGAAGAACATGATCCCTGCTAATCTGTTGCCCATCTCGCAATCCTATAGAAATTAAATTTTAATGAAAAACAAATTGAAATAATCAAATTTTGTGCCAGGCTGGCCTCAATTGTTCGCCCACCTAAAAGGCCAACCCCGGCGCTCTGGGGGTTGTAAGTATGTGATTTCACTTCTTCAGAATACTTCAGTTAGTAAAGCAAAAAACATAATAGAATCAATACATTAAACTTCTGGAAATTTCTCTTTTCATTGAAAATATTTTTTTATTTACACATTCCATATATTTACGTTTTATGGCATAACTCAGAAATTATTTGCAGTTCCCTTATTTTTCTCCTTCTTACTTTGGGTAGCATAGAATGTACGTTTACTTATAACCACTCTCAAAATGAAACCAAGTGCTTTCTCACTTTAGTATCGAATTATTCAATCATTTCTGATTTTCTCAAATTACAAACTACTTGTTGCCCAAGAAAGTATTTATATTATAAAAAAATGTAAGCTACCAGGATTAAATCAGAAATAAAAATTCGGCACATTCGAAAATAATTGTAAATTCCATGATTTGTTATACGATTTAGCCGACATTTTCAGACTTGCCAAAACCAGACCCTAGTTATTGAAATGGCAAAACACAAGTTCATCAATAAAACATCTACGCATGTGTAACCTCAATATCCAGCAGTCGCGGACAAAAAACCGTGCGTGGCCAGCACCGCCACACAGTGGTTCGAAAAAGTCTTTCATCAATGAAACTTTGATTAAACATTCTTACTTTATAAGAACTTTCTTTATATATTTGCTTTTAAAAAAGGTTATCCAAAATATTTTTTCTTAAAATAAAAATCATACCCTATACAGTGTTATTGGGTTTTTATATAATTATCAGGTATTATATATGAAAATTATGCGTGAAAAACGATATCTGCCAAATGACCACCACGACCACGTGTACACAGGCATCAAAACGAAAATCAAAATTTTGCAAGATACAAAAAAACATATTTGGTAGTTTAATTCACCTATTTTATTTCTAATGTTGTTTTTCAGATCATTTTAAATTTTTGACATAACTTTTACTTTTCAAATAACGCCAGAGAAAAAGTCCAAAGGAAATTAATAGACCATTGAATTTCTATGGCAATAAAGTGATGCATTTACTCGTTGTGTTTGAAGTAGCCAAACCAAACTGTAACATGTTTTTGATGAAGTAATTTATCTTTAATGGCTCTTCGATTTTCATCTCCCCATATGCATTTTGCTTATTGACGTATCCATACAATGTTCCGTGAGCTTGTCGCTGAATATAATGTTGCGTGAAAACAATCAATGTTGAACCATGTTCTCACAACCAATCGCCGAAATATCTGCGTTGCAACTTCTCAGTCTTACACTTCTAGTGTTAGTTGAATTTTGAAAGAATGCAAATGCAAATCTTTATGCAAAATTCACCACAAACTACCATAAGAAATACTCAATTCTTGAGAAAGACGTGAAATTAAAATTGATTAGCAACACTTTCACTAAGAGCATCAATGTTTTGTCCAGGCTTTGATTTATCATGAACACATTCAGCTTCACCAAATTTTGTAACCTAATTTCGAATTTTTGCACCGATGGACGATTATGAATGACGAAAAATTCACATAATTTATGTTGGGTATTTTTTATTCAACGCTGATTATCAAAATAACTTTTAATAACTTTAACACGCCCTACAATCGGTCCCCTTCATAAATAAAGGAAATATTAGTAGTGTATATTTATTAGAATTTATATTATTATATAATACAATTTTTGAAAACACAGCTGGCTAATACCATTAATATACTAAAAATATAAATAAAAATAACAATTAAAGCTCGAAATTAATAATAATTCATTAATATACAATATAGTGAATAAATATCTATATTATTGTTTTACTTTAGTAATTTACAATTAATTTTTAAACTTTTTAAAAATCTCTTGTTGATTCAGACGTATAACTGTTCCACCGTGCAACAGTGAACTAACCTAATCATGGATATCAAGTTTGTCAACTGCCTTACGTATTCAATGAATTCTAAAGTAAGATTTAAATTTAAAATCAGCTCCAATTGTTACGCAATCTGTGGCAAGCATCAGACACAGTGAGTAATCACATCACATGGACCTCCATGAAAGTTTACCGATAGGTTTTTTAAACCGAAAACAGGTTAGTTTCGGCTTAGATGAATCTTAAATATCATACACCCATGATTATTCCAGACAAATCTTAAAATTGTCTCCACAAATATAATTCTTCACATCAATATAAATAGCTGCACAAATAGTAAGCTTTTAAATAAACTAAAACCGACGTCAACGGTCTAAAAAGTATGAATGCCTTGAAATGTTGTTTTGAAAATATAAGTTTTTACGTCATCCTGATAAATCTATATCTTGGATATACAGGGTGGGTGGAATGGACTGCAAGAACTACAAACGTTATAGCACATAAGCAATTTTATATCTTGTCTGAAGTCTAAGTGTTGTAAAGTATGTTCGCATGCATAACCCCGGAGTACACCTTGGCGCCATCACGTCTGTAACCTTAAGAGGATCTAAAAGATTTGTTCCGGCGTGGAACGCTACTGGACAGCAACGGTGCCTTAGCAAGTAGCTGGCACTCTTTAGTGTTTATTACCTTTGGATATGGCTAGAGAAATTAAAAGTGCCGTTTTTAAGTTTGGCTTCTAAACAATTTCTGCACTTTATTCTGTATCACTCGAGTTTTTATATCCAAAGGAATCACATTCTTTTCCTAGGAATAAATATAATGACAATGCATTTTATATACGTAAATATGCTTATTCTATTCTTTCTTATTCTAAGCTAACTTTTCTCATTCTTCACATTTTGTTCTCACTCAAATAATTTCATTTATTTATAAGAATTATTGAGATACTATTGAACCATTGGCTAATTAAATATAAGTTCGGATTAGAATTGGCGGGTTCACACATAGTAATCTGATTCTACTGCTTTAAAGTTTTATAAAAAAGCAAGCAGAAAGTCGGTCATTAAGTCAGATGTGTAATGAGTGTATTGCACCTAAAATGCAAGCATAAACAAAAATTGTCAAGTGTTATTGAAAATGAGTGTATAAAATAATCCGGGCCGGAGTGTGGGTACTCTACACACTCACCCTTAAGAGAAAAATTATATTGGAAGAATATAATTTTTATAAGTGGTGGGAAGTGTGAAGTTTCAGATTTTTGAGAATTATACATACATATGTTTGAATATTTTATAATTTAATTTGCTATTATATAGTAAAATTTCTTTCTGAAACACTGGAGTCTGTAATATATAGAAAAATGAATATGTACTTAGAATTATATATTCGTTATTTGGTATGGCTTAAAATTTAATGAATTATGTTTGCCTTATAAATTGTCTTACATTATTTAATAAAGATAATATAGATTTTAAAATATATGTATTGAACTGGTCGCATCTTGTATGGGATTTTTTTTTTAAATATAATTGGGAGCAATTTCACTTTAGCGGTTTTGCCCCGATTTTTTTGTTACTTTTTTACCGTTATTTTGGACCATTATAATGGTAAATAACCGCCCACTTTTGGGGGCGTGGCATTAGTTTGCGTGTTATCGGCGTTTGAAGGTCGCGGAAGGTCACCTCTTTAAAGGTTTATTATACCCAAATTAGGAAAGGTAAACTAACGATCGAGGTGTCAAAGAAAAGGTATTGCCATGCCCCTCATTTCCCTAGTACACCATTTTACCGCCAAGGTTACGGAAGATATTTGAGTTTTAAGAAAGAAATTGTTTAGGTGCCATTATAAAACCTTCCTCTTATATGACAATTAAGGTATATATTAGAAACACTATTTATAAAGCCCATAATTTTCTTTTTTCAGCTATATATAATATGTCATACTTACCGCTATAGTTGGTAAATTGCAGTAGGAATGATTATTTAAAAACAGTGTTTTATGTGTATTTCATGATGTGTTCTTTTTTATTAATTATTATTTAATAAGTAGGAATTTATTCGTCTGCTACAATTTCATAGTGATTATAACCCTCAGTATGTCAAACACCGGCTACGCAACAGAATAGTGTTTTGTGTCCAATTTTAGGGGGTGTATGCGTCCTCCGGCCTTCGGCCTACGACCGCGCTTTTTGATTATAACCCTTAGTATGTCAAACACCGGCTACGCAACAGAATAGTGTTTTGTGGCCAATTTTAGGGCGTGTATGCGTCCTCCGGCCTTCGGCCTACGACCGCGCTTTTTGATTATAACCCTCAGTATGTCAAACACCGGCTACGAAACAGAATAGTGTTTTGTGGCCATTTTAGGGCACTTTTTGATTATAACCCCCAGTAATTATAACCCTCGGAAATTTTGGGGTCTGTAAAACGCTCATTTTTTTATATTTCAGTGAGTGTGGTTGGAATTGTTGGAGCACCTGAAACATATTATATATCGTTGAAAAGAAAAACTTTAGCGGCTGCGCCAAACCGTTAAAGTGAAATTAAGCCTATAATTGTTTGCGCTGCTTAAAATATGAGGTTTGGTGTAAGAAATCATGTCCTAATTTTTCAGCTCAATCCGACGGTGCCTAGTCGTGCCTAGTGAGGCCCAAAGTTCCCCATATTATAAAAAAACATCTATTCAATCAGGTATTTATAGTTATATTGAATAATGTGCTTCAAATAGAAATTGAATTTATTAATGGTTTTGAAAGTTAATATAATGATAAAAAAAAATGTATATATTTATTTGTTTAATTTTATTGAGTTGATTAATTTATAAGAGAAGATTTGTTGTGAGAAGGATATAAATGGCGATAGTGTTCAACAACTTGGAGTAAGTCCTGCTTATCTTTCTCATCCTATGTTAGCGATTTATTGTAATCCTGTTGCAGCAACAATATGTATGTTTTTCTTGAATTTCATTTACATTGTCTGAGACGTTTTCGGAGTCCGGTGAATCATTTATTATTTCGGCTTCTATGTTATCTTCAACACTTATGACTAATGCAGCTAATTTATTCATAAGAGAATTTTTTTATAAAATCTATATAAATATAATAGCTTGTGAGTTAAATTTTCTTCTTCCAATAGTTTATCTTTACGTTTTTGTTTTTGCGTTAAAATTCTATCAACACCATACATTGTTACTAGGCGACCTCTCTTCCTCTAAACCACTAGAAAACAGGGTGCGCCAAAATACAATCGCGAACGATACAAATACGATCGCGAATGTATTTTTCATTAATTTGAGTGAATTTGTTACTGCAAAATACGAGCGTCAGCGAATGATCGTGAGTTTCACTCACAAAGAAGGTGAGCTCAGTAACACTCGCAGGTAGCAAACGTTTGGCGCTGACGAACGTATGCATAAAATCTTCGCGATTGGTTGGCCGCCTAACCGATACAATCGCAAACATTCGTGAGCCTTCGCGAGCGTTCGCAATCAATCACGATATAATTGAACACACATCCTCAGCGCCTTAAGCATTAATTACAAGTTTTTCTCAGAGTTTATTGTGTTTTTGTGTGCATTATAATGGGAAGAGTTTCAAATATTGATAAATCAAAATTGTTTGCTTTTAACAAAGAAACAAATTTGTCAAAATGTCTCTTGTGCGACAAACTTTTAAAAGGATATATTTTAGGAAACATCAAAAGACATTATGAATGTGTTCATACATATAATTTTGGAAGTGGTGAAACATCTACTAGTAAAAAACTTAGTAAGCGCGAAGATATCATCGATTTAAAATTAACAATGGATAAAACAGAGTTTTTACGCTGCTGTGTTGGAATCGTAACCGCAAAAGCTATTCCTTTTCGTATTTTTGACGATGAAGTTTACTTTAAAAAAATAATCAAGCCATATGAGGCAAAATTTAATATAAATTTAAATGCTAAATGCATAGTTACTCAGATAAACATTTGTGCAAATAATGTAAAAGATATATTAAAAACAACACTAAATAAAAGAATGCTGAGCTTAAAAGTCGATGTCGCAACACGTATGGGAAAAAGTATTTTAGGAATCAACGCTTAATATATTAAAGATGGAAGAATTATCATAAATACAATTGGGATGATTCAGTTAAAGCGGCGTCACACTGCACATTTCTTAAAAGAGGAAATTTTATCTTGTCTTCATGAATATGGAATCGAAATTACCCAGATTTATTCAACAACGACCGACAATGGAGCAAATATTGTAAAAGCATCAAAACTTCTGCAGCAGGAGCTACTAGAGCAGCGATGTCCAAACACACACTATCACATTTTGAGTGTGTATTGGAAATTTTTTCACTTAGCACTGAGAAAAATATATGCGCTGAAACACAAAGAATGAATATTTTTGGATTTTTGTTTGTTTGCACGCTACATATTTGGATTATTGCAGTACATTTCGAATGAAGCATAAGATCGGAAATTAACTTGAAATGAGTAATGTAAATGTAATATTTTATAAAATAGAGTAGTTATGCAATAATATTTTATAATCTAAAGTAGATAATGAAATAATAATTTATAATATGAAGTAAATTGAATAATACAATAATATTTTTTAATATATAGGGAACATTCACATAAACTTTGTCATAAAGACAAACAACAATAATTTTTTGGGTGTAGCAAAATCAAACAAGCGCAGCATACAACCCTACCTCGCCGCTGTCTCGGAAGCTACTGACGAGATTTCGTTAACGCTCTCAATGTATACATATTATGTGAGTCAAAAATTGAGTAGCCGAATGGCTGCTCTTGGGCACCGCTGTACTAGAGGGACAAAATGATGAATCGGATGCAAATTCAGAAAACGAAAATGATGAGTACGAAGTAGTACACGATCGGCTGAAATCGGTATTGGCAGTAGTCAGGTGCGCTGCACACACTCTCCAGCTTGCTGCAAATGACTGCATCAAGCATATTTTAAACGAAATAGAAGATTGCAGAAAAATTGTGAAAACCCTGAGAACAAGCGTACGAAATTGCCACAATAGTGCGATTTCACGAATGCCGCCTATCGATAACATAACACGATGGAACTCTACATTTGACATGATGGAATCTCTATTGTCTTTTAAAGAACATGTTATTGCTACTGAAATCGAAATTTCAAGTGAACATGAAATTAATTGGAATTTTGTGCAAAATTTCGTAAGTGCATTTACACCATTAGCTGCATGTACGAAACAACTACAGGCCGAACAATATGTCATTGGAGATTTTTTTCGCGACTGGCTTGTGTGCGAGGCGAAGTTAAAAAAAATTGAAGGTAATGACTATGCAAGGAAACTTCTTGAGAGTATGCAAAAACGGAAAGAAAGTCTCCTGGACAATGCGGCTTTCACTGCCGGTATTTATTTAGATCCACGATTTAACTTTTTGGATTCACCTTATTTGAATGAAGATATGTAAAAGACAGCTGTGGTAAGACATTAAACTTTTAAAATGTTTATACATATGACGAATACATAATTTTCAGGCGCATATTTTGCGAACAAATGCTGCACTGAATTCAATGTATGGAGAAATGGATGCCAGTAATGGAAATGCCGAACAAGTAGATGATTTACCGATGAATCAAGATGATCCATTCAGCATTTTAGAGGAAGAGCTGAAAAACAATATTTCAACATCAACCCAAACCTCCGCGAGCATTCGACAGAAACTTGAGAACTTGGCGTACGGCCAGACATCCCCATTTAGCACAAATGTCCTTCAACACTGGAAAGATGTGATGGCCAAAGATAGAGATCTGTGTAAACTTGCTGCAGTCGTCCTAGCTGTCCCATCAAGCCAAGTATCTGTAGAGCGGGCATTTAGCGAACTTTCTACAATAATAACGAAGCAGCGTTCACGGTTAAGTAGTGAAGTTATTAATAATATCTTAATTATTAAATTGAATAGTTATCTTCTTGAGAAAGTAACCTTCTCTTAAATTTTTGTACTTTTAATTTGTCTGTAATAAAAAATGTCTCGAACTTAAGCACAAATGAGTCCAGATGCGTCCAAATAAATAAAAAAAATTATTATAAAAAAACTAGAAAACAAAAATAGCCGAAATCCAAATTTCAGGTAGTCATAATTACTAGGTAGCGAACGTTCGCGAACGATTGATATTCAATCTTCGCGAGGTTTACAATTGCGATTTTGAGGGAACGTTCTTTCCAGGCTAAAAATTCTTCGCCAAAAACTCGTTTTTAACGAGCGCTCGTTAACGAAATATTACCTGCGCTCGCGACGCAATTCAATACAATCGCTATGTGCTCCGAGCATTAGATCGTTTGTGAGTGAGTGAAAGGGTTTTGCTCGCTATGTTCTTACGTTCGTTCGTGAAAACTCGAATTACGATTGTATTTTTGAAGAACGAAAAGTGAGTGCAATTGAATTTTAATCGTTTGTCGCACCCTGCTAGAAAATCTTATTTTCATTATCTCTAGAGCATTTGGAGCTGCAACAACAAATATAAAATTTTCTATCTCGTCACGAAAATCTTGTTCTTGTTTGAGGTATTTTTCGTATGGGGTTTGACAATTTTTTTGAATATGTCTCCAGTTTTCATAAATTTGCCTCAATTTCCGCACACAATTAGTTTCATGTAAAGTAGGAATTTTCGCCCTATTAGAAAATTCGAGTGTAACGCCAATAGTATATTTCATACTCTTTATCACTGTCATATTTTCTACTCGAATTTTGTAAAAAAATAATTGAAGCACTTTCTTTATTGATGGTAGTTTGGCTCCTAAAATATTACTTGCATATTTTCCCACTAGAAAAATGTCTTCATCAGAGCGTAAGTTTATTTGTCGCATCACTTTTGAACTCATATTGCTAACGGGATCAATTCACTATATTTTTTATTTACTTAACGATTGATTATTAATTTGCACTTCTTGCTAGGTTAACGACTTGAAGAATAAGAAAAAAGTAACAAACATAAATGAAGACTCCAGCTCAGTCGCAGCACATATCGTTCCATCGTTTCTGAAGCCATCTGATGACATAGGAAGCTAAAATTTGGCATACTTAAAGTACTTTCTCTGCGGAAGATCGTAACGAAGCCATATTTTTTATTTTCGGTCTATGGGACCGGCTTTTCAACTAGTATAACTATAAAGATCCGATTGAATAGATGTTTTTTATAATATGGGGAACTTTGGGCCCCACTAGGCACGACTAGGCACCGTCGGATTGAGCTGAAAAATTAGGACATGATTTGTCTAATTCTTTATGTAAGCCAATTGTATCTCTGAGTGAATTTACACCTCTTCGATCTATAATTTGATATGGTCCTTTGTATTTTATTTATTTATTAATTTAATGGCACACAATGCACTAAGAGCGCGCTCTTTTTTAGCATATTATAATAATATTAACATAATAACACTAATATAGCATAATGTGTTTAAAAAATTCTTAAAACTAATACTTATAATTATGTATATATATTAAAGACACTAGTAGAAGAATAAGAAGAAAGAGAGGTAATGCAAGAAAAGAAGAGAAATGATAGAGATAATAGAAAGACACACTAGCGTAAAAGACAAGGAGAAAATTAAAGATCTACCAAATATGGTGGCAATATGTAGTAGTTTCCAGCGATTACTTGAAATAAAATAACCTGACCAGTTTTTTAAAGCTTCCTTTTTTAATTCTGGTGGGCAGATTATTCCAAAGCCTAATAGTGTTCACCAGCAAGGTTCACCGCTCCAGTGACAAATTTAAGCCTTTCATTACCTAAATAAAGAGCTGGAAGGTCGGATGGATCAAAGGTGAATTTAGAAATAGGTAAAACTAAGGACTTAGCTGCATTGAGTTGAAGGGAGTTCTTCGTAGACCAATCGATGATAATTCTTAAGTCATCATTCATCCTACAACTCAACACATCCAGACCCAGAATCGTAGGGTTTAGACATATACAGTTGGATATCATCGGCACAGGCATGCATGGAGACATAACGAACAACAGAAAAAACACCATTAACAAAGAGGAAGAATAACAAGGGAACTAGAACAGAGCCCTGTGGTCAGTGTTGGGCATTTTTTATTTCAAATAACAAATAACAAATAACGAATAAAGTTATCTTATTATTCACAAAATTCGAATAAAATTTTTTTATTCATTATTTGATATTTTTATTCAAATAACTTTATTCGAAATTTTTTATTCGTTATTTGAAAATTTTGAATAAACAAATAAATAAACAAATAAATTTCTTGAAGAATTGAATACGACAGATACTCTTATATTCAGATTTCATTACTAGAAAAGAAAAACGCGGATATATTTTGTGAATAATATTAATGAATAGGTTTATTTAAATTTGATTTTAAGACCACTCTCTTTTCGAACATTTCATCAGATATTTTGTGTGACTGCGGTAAATCTAGCATTGTAGCGTATGAAAAAAGGCGTTCTACTGGAGCCGAAGATGGCAATGTTGTGTTCGTTTTCATGAATATTTGTCTTATGGTTGGGTATTTTTTTAAGGACTTTAGTGTTCTGTCCTCATCGGAGATATATTGGAGTACCTAATTAAGAAAATTATATCTCTTATAATACATTATAACATTATGAAGATTTTTTTTACCTCCAACTCCCAAGTTGCCACAAAACATGCCTCCCCTTGTAAAGATGTGCTTGAGAAATCAAAAAAGTCATCCGAGTCATTCAGATTTTCAGTTTTAGCTACTGTTACACTTAAAGCCTTCTCTGAAGCGACTTCTTTTTTGAACAGGTTTAGCAAACGTTGATGACATTCCTCTTTCACTAAAGTGAACCACCTATTTTTGAAGCGTGGATGAGCTAAAGCGGCAATAACTGCTGATTCGGTTTTAGGAGTGAAGTTTAGTAAGTCGTAGAATCTAGTTGTAATGCTGTTATGCAGAGAAATTGCCAGTTGCTTACAGTACGTCAATGGTTCCTCTTTTAATATGTTGCAATTTATTTTGGAACAAAATCAAAATGTCAGTGTGATAATTCTAGAACTTACCAGCTACTTCTTCCATATAAAATTTGAATTTTTAATTTCTTTTTCAATATATTATATAAATTTTTTATTTAAAATTTTTTTTTATTAAAAATTAATTGATTATTTATATTTTTTCGAATAAAGAATAACGAATAACGAATAATAATAATAAAATCATTTTTTCAAATAACGAATAAATGAATAAATCCATAACAACGAATAACAAATAAAAATAACAAATAAATTTTTATGCGTTATTCTTATTTGAATAATAATTTATTCGAATAATGCCCTACACTGCCTGTGGTACATCAATGCCGACCCTTTCAAATTCAGAAGCAGTGCCAACTTTCACTCTTTGAAAGCGGTCCGACATATAATTTTTAATAAGCTTAGCGGCACCTCCGGAGAAGGAGAAATAATTCTGCAGCTTGGTGATTAGTAAGTTATGGTTCACTCTATCGAAAGCTTTGGAATAATCTAAAAGGCACAGGAAAGTGACATCTCCTCGATCATAAGCCACTTCTATGTCATCCGTAACTTTTACTAAGGCAGTTTAGCAACTGCGTTTCCGCCTAAAGTCAGATTGCAACGCATGAAGAAGTTTACTAGAAGAGAGATAATAATTGATTTGTTCTGACATAAGTGATTCACAAATTTTCGACAATGATGACAAAATACTTATAGGACGAAAATCAGAGAGTTCTGAAGGAGAGGGTATTTTAGGTATAGGGCAAACAGTGGCTAAGTTCCACTGGGATGGAAATGAAGAGGTAGTGAATACATAATTATAGATATAAGTAAGTTGGGGCAGGATATGAGGCAAAATAATTTTTAGAAATTTAATAGAGACACCATCTTCACCTGTTGCAGTTGACCTAATAGAGTTAACATGGTGGTAGACTTCACACTCAGTTACTCCTCTAAACTGAAAAGAGCCCTGCGCCCTGATATCAATCGTGCTAACGTTTGTGTGGACATTGTTCCGTGATAGGAAAAAATCATTTAGACTCTAAATTTTATAGCATTTGGGCATATATCACAGGTCGAGTTTTTACTACATCCAAAGCCCATGTCTCTCAGCTGCCTCCAAAACTGCTTTGAAGTGTTGAACTTAGAGGTGAAATTATTTTTCTTTGACATTCTAACGGTCAAGATTGCATGACCGCATGATTACGAGCATTTTTGTAATCGTTCTAGCTAGTAGCCGTACGATTTATTTTCCACTTATTGTGCAATTTGTTTTTTAGGCAAATGGCTTTTTTGACTCGTGTAGTGTACCATGGCAAGAGGGATTGATAACATTGTTTTCAGAGGCACAAAATTATCAAATAAAGTATTTACGATGTATGTAAAGTATTTAGTTTTTTCGTCAGTATCTATTATATAAGATGCCAGAATTGTGACCAATCTATTGAGGAAACAGTACCGGCAAACAGCACAATATTAGAACCATTATGCTGTTTGCACAAAATATTTAGAAGTGTACGATGATTCCCCCAACACCATCCGACGAAACACAATTAAGCATGAAGGGTTAAGAGAAGTGAAGCCAGCAAAACCCAAAACACATAAAAAAATAGAGAAACTATTTACTTTGGAAACCACAACACCTTGCGTAGAAAAGAAATTAGAAGAAAAAGCGAAGAAAATACGAGACCTTACAGCGAGTGAGAGAGCAAAGTAGACAGAGAGAGTTCAGGTAAGTGTTGAATGACTGGAGAAACATGAAGAGAGTGAGAGAACAATGAGGCCGAGATGAGAAAAGATTAGTGTGCACTGTAAAAGTGAGGAAGAGAAGTGGGAGATAATGCAATAAAAATATGCATGCATGCGTTTTTCGTTCGTCCGAATTCTGACCTAAACCACGCCTATTTTTTATTAGAAATGTGATATCAGCGTTCGTTTATAAGTTATGACAACAAAATTCCATTCCTGGGTATAGAGTAGCATTATTCTTTAATATGCCAAATATGGGCGTGATCCGCCTATGAACTTCCTGAATAAAACTTTATATAAGAACTTATTTTCCAATAAAACATATTACAGTAAAACGGGGCGTGATCCGCGTCCAAGGTAACGACCACGCCTACTATTTATACAAAGGCGTAGCTAGGTCTCATGGAGCCCGGGACGGTTAATCAACTTGCAGCCCCAAAAATTCCTAGAATGCAATCAATCAATACTTGATTTCTAAAACTGCCGCCCCCGAAACTGCCGCACCGGGCGAACTGCCACCCCGCCCCCCTAGCTACGCTATTATACTTATACTCGTCTGTGATTAAATGTGATTATAAGGTAGTTTTCTTTATAACCACATAATTCCTCTAGTTTCAGTTTGTATTTCACTCTATAATGCTACGGTTTGCGTTGAGAAATCTAAATAAATTAAAAATTTAAATAAATAAATTTTAATAATTAATTAATATAATAGGAGTAGGAATAATAATGCGGATTTAGATAACAGATGGCGTAACTAGCGTTATGTGCATCAGAGCACACCGCGGCCATTTTCTTAGTTTTTGTCTGTCATTAAGCTAAAAATTTTAGTATGTGTCATCTCGTTGAAGTGTAAACAACAAAGTTTTTTATTGCATCAAACATATAAGCTTATGCTGTATTGGGTGGGATCAGAAGGGTGTGGTGTGTTACGAGCTGTTAAAACCAAATGAAACGGTTACAGCTGATCGCTACAGACGCCAATTGAACGAACTGGCAAAGAAACTGAACGAACAACGACCATTGATAGCTCGAAAACACCACAAAGTTTTGTTCCACGATGACAATGCCAAACCACATCGTGCAAACATCGTTAAAGAAAAAATAAAGAGGCTCGGTTGGGATCATCTTGATCACCCCCCGTACTCTCCAGACCTTGCTCCTTCTGATTACCATTTGTTCCGATCAATGCAGATCAGCCTGGCAGATGTACGCTTTCGAAATGCTGAAGAAGTGCGAAAATGGGTCGATGAATGGATTGTCTCGAAAGATGAGGACTTCTTCAAACGAGGAATCAATAAACTTCCCAGAAGATGGGAGGAAGTCATAGCCAACGATATATTGCTTAATGTACTCATTCATTTTGTTATTCAAATAAATGCCATTTTCAAGCCAAAAAATCCGCATTATTAATTCCTACTCCTAATAATTAATAATACGATAATTTTTCAAAACTTTAAGGTGTAAGGTATGTAAGATTCGGCCATGCCGAATATAGCACTCTTACCGTTTTTTAAAATTTCTTTTCGGTCAACTCGTTAATTTTTTCTCGAAACTAAATTCTTTATTTGCATAATATAAACAATAATTTGCATAAGCTGTGAATTCATAAACCGGCTTGCTAGTGAAGTTATTGATAAAAGAGCTCTTCCTACGCGCACTGAGAGTATCTAGTGCATCTCAAACTGCGATTACTTGTGTTGTTGATTCAGGGTATTCACAACCTATCACTTTCTTACCAATCCGAATTGAATTGAGTATAAAACTATAAACTAAAATCTAAAAACTACATATATCTAATGTTTACAATAAAAACTTTTTAACTGTGTCAATTATGTCGTGCCATTTCAAACTGACTGGTGAAACTGGATAATCGGTTTAGAAGGCAGATTGTGGTGGTCGTGTGAGAAGTGTCGGTCGCTTGAAGTAGACATTATACGAATCTTGCATCAAGAGAATCTCAAATCAGGATATTTGTAACACTTTTGCGAATAAATCCCCTTGTGTGGGTGAGTTTCTCGATAAGTGGAAATTTGCCTCTATCTCGCCAATATTTAAGTCGGGGCCAAAACATATAATTGCAAATTATAGGTCTATTGTTAAACTTTCGGTTATACCTAAGCTCTTTTACAAAATTGTCAGTAAGCTGCTATTTACAGTAACGAAAACTGTAATCTCCGATCAACAGCATGGGTTCTTTGCTGGAAGATCTACGTCCACAAATCTCGCTATTTTTTCTAATTTGTGGATTAATGCGACAAAATTCAAAAGCAGTTGAGAGCATACAGAACAATTTATAATATGTGAGCTTGAGAATATAGGGTTTCACTCCGCCATTTAGAAATGGCTTAATTCCTACTTAACCAATATGAATATATATGTTAAAATACTATATATACAGGGCTATTCTCGTTGTCAGCTTGACATGAAATTGTCAAGACAAGTTGTCACAGTACTTGTCAATGCTTTTCAAATTGGTATTCTGGTTGTCAATTGACACGGTGAAAGCTCTAATGCAGTAACATGCTGAAAAGCTTAGTGTTACAGAAACCAAAATGTCATTTTTGACAAATGGAACATGAAATGGCAAAGGAAAATACGAACGGACTACGGCAGAGCAGCTGGCGCACTATGTGCAGTTCATGTCCACCATGTGTGGAATGTGCTGAATATAGAAGAATATACAATATATATTATTATTTATTTAAATTTTATTATTTAAATTGTTTATTTATTTATTTAAATTGTTATTTAATTTATATATTATTTGTTAAAACCAGATCCTGAAACATCTTTCAATGTAAGTAGCACCAAAGAATATGTAATAATATATTTATATTATAAAATATTTTCATTGAAAGACCTGGTTTTAAACAAATAATATATAAATTAAATAACAATTTAAATAAATAACAATAAATAAATTAAAAATAACAAAAAAAATTGCTGTTTCTTTTCTGTTCATTTGCTGTTTTGTTCTGAAAATGTAGTTGTCAATAGCTATTTGGCTCGTGACAAATTTGTAAAGAAAAGAGCTTTTATGTGACAGTCAGAATAGCAATATTGACAACTTGTAAAAAAACATGGTTGTCAACTAAAATATGACAACGAGAATAGCCCTGATAGTATATACTATACTACTATACTACTCTGAACCTATTGCGACAAAGTCGGGTGTCCCACAGGAAAGGACCACTTGGGTCCTTGCTTTTTAATCTGTTTATAAATAATTTGCCGAATGCTTTTTCTTTCTGCAGAAGCCTTTTATATGCTGACGACCTTAAAATTTTTCTGTCAGTTAGGACTATTAAGGATTGCATTGATTTCCAAAAAGACATTAACTCACTTATTAATTGGGGCGAATGTAACCATCTTAATCTAAATTTTGCAAAATCCAAATTCTTTACTTTCGCCCGGCGTAAAAACCCGATTAAATTTGATTATATCCTCGATTCTGGTCATAGCTTTCACAGAGTCTGACAATGTACAAACCTAGGCATATGTATATGTATACACTTCCGTTCATTTAAATAGCAACAGTAAAAAAGATTAACATTATTTGGATTTTCAAATCAAACTAGTAAAAATTAGTCAAAATAAAATTTTTTTGGATAATTTATTTTATTCTTTATTATCTGCAACAAAAATTATACACAAAAAATTAACCGTTATTTTTATTTATTTTTTTATCTGAAACACTACCCAAAAATAATGAAAAAAATAGTTCATTTGAATAACAACAATAGTTCGTTTTTCAGATTTTTGATCGATTGTGTAGCGTAGAGTGGTAATCCTTGATTAGTTAGTTAAATTTCACCTGACGAAGTAATAATTCAATGAAAATGGGTAGAGGAAATCAGTTAAACTCAGAAGGTAGAGGAAAAATTAATGCCTATTTCGATCAAAAGTTATCGCTCAGACAAAGTGCAATTGATTCCTAGGGCAAAAACATGAAAGGAAGACTAGAAAGTGTTTTATCGCCAGCAGGCAAGCGCACAATCTTACGAAAAGCCTCAAACTCTAGTGATTCTATACCAAAAATAAAGGCAAAAGCGGGAATATCAGCTAGTATTTCAACTGTTCGGCGCTTGATTGTTAAAGCTCAGCATATTCTAAGATGTAAACTAAAAAAAAAACATTACTAAAACCCATTCATAAGGAAAGACGCATATGGAACAGGGAATGGCATACAGTTGTCTTCTCCGACGAAAAGAAGTTCAACTTTCGAATATCGTGATAATAAAAGTTATAGCCATCAGGACCGTCAAAGTTGAACTTCTTTTCGTCAGAGAAGACAACTTTTAGACAACAAATTTATATTTTCAGCTTGAATGTAATCTGCCCGGTAGATGGAATTAATTAAAATAAAAAAAAACCAGAAAGAGTGTTAACTTCGGCCTGGCCGAAGTTCATAAACCCTACACACGTTTACTTAAAAATTAGGCGTGGCAATGGTCTAATTTCTTTCCTTTTCAATCGCAAATATTTAGTGATGACAGAGAATATTCGTGCCAAATTTGATGAAAATATCTATTCGTTCTCCTGTAATCGTGTTTTATTTAATTAGTGGGCGGACCACGCCCATTTTGGGTGATCTGTTTTGGTCAGAGACAGTGGACTTCTGGACAAAATTTCAACCCCAAATTCGTTCTACAAGCTGAGAAATTGAGCTATAAGCGTGGATGAATTTATATTCAGTATAAAAAGTAGGCGTGGTAATGGTCCGATTTTGTCCATTTGAAAGAAATGCGAATGAAATGCGAAGCAAAATAATATTTTGAATCAGTCTGTCGTAGGCATAAATAAAATCCCAAAACAAAACAGTGGAAATGGTAGGGAAATAATGTCAATCAGCTGTCAAAACACAATTGTAAAAAAAATCAGGCAAACAAAAAACATAAATTTGGTCTGATGGTCTGTCAAACCAAATGCGGACAAAGCGGTGTAAACACTTTTCAAATTCGTGATTACAAATGCGCATTTGGGGTCGGTGTAAACATAGCATAACTCCCATTTTCTTGACTTTTCCGTATCTAGATCAGTATTTAACATTCTTCAGCTAATTGTGTAGTATTTGTATCTTAATCGTTAATATTCGAACTACTTAATTTGTGTTATTATATTTCTAGTCTGTAAGGCACTTGGTACTGTAGAGGTAATTAAAAATAAAATAAATAAATGAAATAATAAGAATAATATTAATTAACATATACCTATAGCCTTTAGTTATTATATTTGTTGTGTATCATACACCGTAATTTAAGTACATAGTTTTGTTATTCACTCGGGAGATGATGCCACTAAAAAAATTTGTAAAATAGTTAGTTATGGACTTTTTAGATATTTATAATAAGTATTTAGTGTAGTGAGAACAATGGACCCATTGTCTAATGAAGAGGCAAAATTCCAAAAAGATTTCCTGTCACATTTGCAAGAATTCGGGGCTGTATACCGCCCCGCTGTATGTACAAAGAAACGCTGTATACGGCTCGCGGAAAAATGCAATATAACGGCAACATCAGCAGAAGTTAGTCTGCAAGTACTGTTGGACCATACCTCAGAACGTCTATGTCAAATTTTACAAGAAGATGTTATTAAGCGCAGCAGCGGCAAGTTAGTGATGCTATTTGAATAGGGTCGCGATAGCTCATCTGGCCAAAGTGATTAGAAGCCAATCATTGACTATAGAGTAACTGATGCAGATATATTCATGATATTATTTTTACCTTTGTGCGATATACATACATATGTCTTGCAGTGGTAGGTCATAAAAAACCTTCAACGTCAAATGCCAGGAATCTGCAAATATGGGGAAAACCCTTTAACATCGACTATACAGTATTGCCGTCCTATAAAATCTGTGTATAAACCAGTAAGAAAGCTATATTCGGCCTGGTCGAATCATAGATACCCTACACCTTAAAAGTTTTTAGGAATTTTTAGGAATTTCAGGAATTAAGGTTTTATACCAATGCATTTTTTTACAAATTGATTCTATATTTATATGTCTTATATTCGTTTTATTTGCTCGTTTACAAATCCGAACAAAGAATATTTATACAAAATTTCATATTAATTGATAACATATCATAAAATTACAGACTTATATAAGGATTTATGTAGGACGATTGTGCCATCTTACCCTTCCGTCCATGTAACTTAAAAGTATGAGCGCCAGGCCCATTTTCTACAACGTTAAATATAATAATGTCGCTCGATATTGAAATTTTTTGTCATATCTTAAAAACTAAAAGAAATATGTGGTTATAAGGAAAGCGATGTTATAATCACATTTAATCACAGACGAGTATAAATAGTAGGCGTGGTCGTTACCCGTTTTCAAAACAAAATAATTGACTTAGTAGTTTTATTATTGTGTTCAAATTTAAGCTTTATTTCCGTGGTAATAAATTTGTTTTCATGACTTATGCTGTATAAGCAGTATAAAAAAGGCCGGACCGCGCCTAGTTTTGCTGTAATAATGTTTTATTAGAAAAGAAGTTCTTATGTAAAGTTCGATTCAGGAAGATTACATATTTAACAACATAACCATTTAAGACCTAAAAGTGTGCGGTCCACGCCCATATTTGGCATATCCACGGATGAAGCTACTCTATACCCAGAAATGAATTTTGTTATCATAACTAAAAAACAACGGCTGATATCACATTTTTACAAAAAAATAGGCGTGGTCGTGGACCGATTTTGCCTATTTTCAATACCAACCTGGACACCCTAAGAAAAAATATTTCTGTAACATTTCATCACGATATCTTCACCGATTCTCCTGTGATCTCGATTTCAATCTCGATTTTCGATCTGTCAAACGTCAGCTGTTAAAATTTCAGCCAAATTCATCGATTAGTTTATTTGTTGTAGTCGTTTGAAGTAAGCAAATTTTTTGTTTCTTGACAAATGGAAAAAAGTGAATTTCGTGCAGTGATTAAACACTATTATTTGAAAGGGAAAACGGCGAAAGAGACAAAAGAAAAGTTACGTTTACGTTACGTTTACGTTAAGTTACGTTAGTTTAATCACTGCACTAAATTCACTTTTTCACGGAAGAAGCTCAAGAAAAGCGTAAGGACTACAAGGTAGTATAGAGAAGACAACACCAGAGTGTGTTCACGGCAAAGCACGAATGAGGTGCTTGAAATGTTTAATGTTGTGTAACATATACATGAGTTTTATTCTTTATTTATATCCTTTTATATCTAAATTCTTTATTTAATTTACATTAATTTTTAATTTAATATACAGGGTGTTTCCCATACGATCCGACAAAAGCCTAGGGCTTGTAGGTTGGGTAGTGGCAAGAAAAAAGTCTTATGGGAGGGGGGGGGGGGGGGGGGGGGGGGTCAATTTCCCGCCGTATTGACGTCAGGGGCCATTTTATAACAATCCGACTTAACAACGAAAAAAATAATATTAAACAATAATGGTTAGATCTAGATAACTATTGCTTGCTGACTTTCAAAGCCTAATATCACTAACCACATAACAGATAGATAGCTCAAATCCACAAAAAAGTGGTTCGTAAAATTTTCTGAGCGCTGGGTCCCAGTCGGGTTTTTCTAACTTCGTACGGCTTCGTTGACTCTCGACATGAACTTCGTCGTTGCTTGCGTTCTCACATTTTTCTTTGGCAGCCTGTGATCCAGAGATAATGAGATAGGACACTTCAAATTCGCCGCTTCAAAAATCGGTTTGACGTCTATTTTTTATGAGCTGTTGAATTCATGTACACTATGCGTGAGAGCTACCATATTGTTGTTCTTGTTTTCTGTCTTTAAGTATGTTGAAATATCAGCTGTTTCATGTTTCACCACGGATTCGTTTATTTATGAAATCAGCTTGGCTAGACGCAGCATCATTTAAACGGTTTCACTACTGGTATGTCGATATCATCGGTGGCTACACACTGTGGTTTCTCAAGTCGTAAACACGTGATGCCAAAGTTTGTGTGAAATTGACTGAATATCGAAATGTTGGCCAGAGTGAGAGAAAATATGAACACGCGTTCGGCAAACTATGTTGCTCTTCTTTCGTTTGACAACTGCTTTCTTGTGTGCGTGCAAAGAAACTGAGAAGCAGGGTCTATTTTCAAAAATTCTCTACACTCGATACCAGAGTATAGACTTTTCTCTTTTTTCCTCATCTCTCTCTCCAACGAACTGAGTGAAACCGCTTTTAAAAGATACTGCGTATAGCCAAGGCCATTGGCTTTTAAAATATAAATTTCACCATATATAAACAAAGGTGGTGAAGTTTCCCAAACCTAAAATAGTAGGTGCGAACGGATGTTTGGTCCCCCAAGTGCATGAACAACGTATAACAATACATAATTTTCAAAAATATTAAAAACCAAATGAGAAAATATAAATGCGACCATTCTGGAATTATTAATCGTAATTTTCTTTGTCAAAAGGTGAACAACTATGCATTTGCAACGAAAAATTAGCACAACGACAACTTTATACCAAAGTAAAAATAAGAAATAAACAACCAATACTTGGTAAAATATGGAAGCATATATTAATTACCATTGTACGGAACGGGGAGTTATGTTTTATATATATTTTACACATATAAAAAGGATAATATTTTTATTTATTTGTTTTGACGTTTCATAAACGAACCCCTGAAAAACCGATATTGCATGCGTTCATGCGTTCATGCAATTTATTTTCGGCGAAGTACAAGTTTTTTGCAGCGAAGTACAAGTTTTTCACAGCGAAGTACAAGTTTTTTGCACAAAATCACAATTTTTTATCGTAGGGTTAGTGAAAATGCCATTGTGTTTTGCAACGAATTCGAATTGTCCTATCTCATTATCTCTGCTGTGATCATTGCTCGATTTGAGCGGACGTGTGTATGTACATATATGTATATGCATGCTTTCATACGTAGTTCAAGTCTCCTGCGCTCGTAGCAAAGCAGAATTGAATGATCTAGTAATTAGCAGAGATAATGAGATAGGACACTTCGTTTTCGTCGCAAAACACAATGGCATTTTCACTAACACTACGATAAAAAATTGTGATTTTGTGCAAAAAACTTGTACTTCGCTGTGAAAAACTTGTACTTCGCTGCAAAAAACTTGTACTTCGCCGAAAATAAATTGATCGCATGAACGCATGCAATATCTGTTTTTCAGGGGTTCGTTTATGAAACGTCAAAACAAATAAATAAAAATATTATCCTTTTTATATGTGTAAAATATATATAAAACATAACTCCCCGTTCCGTATAATGGTAATTAATATATGCTTCCATATTTTACCAAGTATTGGTTGTTTATTTCTCATTTTTACTTTGGTATAAAGTAGTCGCTGTGCTGATGTTTTGTTGAAAATACGAAGTTGTTCGCCTATTGCCAAAAAAAATTACGATTAATAAATCCAGAATGGTCGCATTTATATTTTTTCATTTATTCTCTAACATTTTTGCAAATGAAGTATTGTTATACATCTTTGATGCACTTGGGGGGTCAAGCATCCGTTGGCACCTACCATTTTAGGTTTGGGAAACTTCACCACCTTTGTTTATATATGGTGAAATTTATATTTTAAAAGCCAATGGCCTTGGCTATACGCAGTATCTTGTGAAACCATTGCATTCACTTCGTTTGAGAGATAGGAAGAAAGACAAAAGTCTATACTCTAGTATCGTGTAGAGAATTTTTGAAACGAAAATGGACCCTGCTGCCTTAAACACAATCAGGGGCGCAAGACGCAGATTCATTTTTTAACTGTCAAAATTACACGGGCGCTTATGGAGATCGAGAAAAAAGTTTGCTTTCCATTTTGCTTCCCTAATTTGCTGCCGAAATTTGCGTCCCGCATCCGAGCTAATTCTAATTTTGACGGACGCAGAAGCGTTTTTGTTCTTCTTATTTGTTTGTGTTGGTTTACATTTCATTCTTTATTCTATTTCAGCTGCTGTAAAATTATCTGAGTGTTTGTCTGTTGCTTTTTTTATTATTATTCTGTATATATACTCATATTACTTAAATGTATTTTAAATATATTTTAATATAGATACAAATAAATAAACGTCGAGAATTTTGGGGTAGAATGAATCTATTGTTCTCTACTGTCAAATTTTTGACATTTTATACTTCTGCTTCCCGAAAATGCTTCTCTGCTATTTAAATCCGAAATCTGTTTAAATCCGAGCCATTTCTTGCGTCCCTAACTTGGATCTGCGTCTTGCGTCTCTGATTGTGTTCAAGGCATGTTTCTCAGTTTCTTTGCACGCACACAAGAAAGCAGTTGTCAAAGGAAAAAAGAGCAACATAGTTTGCCGAACTCGTGTTCATATTTTCTTTCACTCTGGCCAACATTTGACTATTCAGTAAATTTCACACACACTTTGGCATTACATGTTTACAACTTTTGAAACCATATGAGAAATCACAGTGTGTAGCCACCGATGGTATCGACATACCAGTAGTGAAACCGTTCCAAAAAATATTGCGTCTAGCCAAGCTGATTTCATAACTAAATGAATACGTGGTGATACATGAAACAGCTGATTTTTTCAACATACTGAAAGACAGAAAACAAAAACAACAATATGGTATCTCTCACGTATAGTGTACATGAATTCAACAGCTCATAAAAAATAGACGTCAAACCGATTTTTGAAGCGGCGAAATCGAAGTGTCCTATCTCATTATCTCTGGTAATTAGTGAGTGGTTCGAAGATCTTTTCTAATGAGTAGGATCGAAAGATCGACTTTGTTTCTTTTATTTTGCACTAACAATGCTAGCGGATATGCGTAAGAAGAAATAATCGATCCAGCACTCATATGTCAAGTAAAGTGTGAAAGAAAGAATCGATCAATTTGTGGTGTACAGAGGGCGATGAGAAGAACGGTGCGATTCGTCTTCTTTTGCTTCTCTTACAATAACAAACCATGTGCCGTCTACGTTTGTTTTCAATTTTGCATTTTATGGTTTTTGGAAGAAATTTTGCTTTTCGTAACTTTGTTCTGATGCTTGTTCGATGCCCAAGCTTTGTAAAGCGCTGGCACCATCTACAACATTGTGCATAACCCAAGCAACATTTCCTGTAACAGTGAAAAAAGTTCCATAACATTATTAACCATTAAGGTACAACAAAGAAAATTGCATTTATTTACTTCTTAATATGTTTTTAATATTTATCCAAAACAACAAAAAATTTTCTCTCCAATAACGGTAAATATGAAAAGAAAACCAAAAATAACTAAAAATATCATGTGCAAAACCTAAGCAACTTAATCTAATATTTAGTATAATAGCCATTATTTTTTATACAGCTAAACAAATTCGATGTATTGACTCAATTAGCTTTGTAATGCTGCTGTTTGGGATCACCAAATCCTTCTTATTTTTTAAGCGTCTAGTACCTACGCAACGTTTTAGTATTGAAAATAGGTTTCCGATAGGATTAAGATCGGTTGACTGCGCCGACCAGTAAGCACCATTACCTCTTTAGAATTACAGGAGTCCTTAACATAATTTGCGGTATGTTTTGGGTAGCTGTGGTGTTGAAATTGCCATTTCAGTGGCATCTCCTATTCGATATGTCTGTGAAAATCGATCCACCACGTCTTCTCTTCGATAGAAAGGACAAATCCCATAAACAGGAAAGCTTGCCAAAACATTGCACTTCTTCGCCCATGCTTAACTTTGCGCTTACAGTACAGTGGATTCAATCGCGGATGGTTACATAATTTCAACAAAATTATTATAACTGCCCTATAAAATACTGTACGTTTCGAGCATAGCGTGCTGTTGAAGAATTTGTATAGGTAGAAAATCTTTCCCTTCTTCTTTTCTATGTACTTTGACCATGTGTCCTAATTTTTCATATTCTCTTAAAAATTGTATGTACTCGCTTTTTATATTTCCATCCTGTTTTCTCTCCATCGATAAGAACCGCGCTATAACCTGTTTCCTTGAATCACCTAATGTGAAACCTTCTTTAAATGGTATCCTTACAATGTACCTGCAGTCTTCATCCCTCTTTGTTGTGTTCATATACATCTGCATGCATAAGTCGCTTTCTGCGCTATCATTAGTATCTTCTTGTATTTCTTCAGTTTTCCAAATTTTTCTATGCTTGATGTTACTACTGTTGTTGAATTCTTTTTTGATGTTACGTTCTGTATTGAACCGGATATCACCCAACCGAATATCGTTTTTTGTCCAACAATTTTATTGTGCATCGTACACCTTCTTCTATAATTTGTGAATAGAGATCACTACCAATTATAATAGCTGCGTTCCTTTTTCCTAATCTAATCCTGATTTAAAATGGAATGACAAGGGAAGTCACAGGCAGATGTGCCCACAAAATCACACAAAAAAGGTTGTGTCATGAAATATCAACTGTTTGACTGTTATGCCTTGAACACATAGAAAATCGCACGACGAATTTTTCGGTGCGAACTGTCAGAAATCTTCTGCCGCAGCGAAGTTTTGGTTTGTCAAAGTCCATGTAAACACACACAAATAAGAAGAATAAGAGCGACGACTGCGAACAAATCGCATTCAGATCGATCGCAGTTGCGATCAGAGATAATGAGATAGGACACTTCGAATTCGCTGCTTCAAAATTCGGTTTGACGTCTATTTTTTATGAGCTGTTGAATTCATGTACACTATATGTGAGAGCTACCATATTGTTGTTCTTGTTTTCTGTCTTTCAGTATGTTGAAAAAATCAGCTGTTTCATGTTTCACCACGGATTCGTTTAGTTATGAAATCAGCTTGGCTAGACGCAGTATCATTTAAACGGTTTCACTACTGGTATGTCGATACCATCGGTGGCAACACACTGTGGTTTCTCATTTGGTTTCACAAGTTGTAAACACGTGATGCCAAAGTTTGTGTGAAATTGACTGAATATCCAAAGGTTGCCAGAGTGAGAGAAAATATGAACATGCGTTCGGCAAACTATGTTGCTCTTCTTTCGTTTGACAACTGCTTTCTTGTGTGCGTTCAAAGAAACTGAGAAGCAGGGTCTATTTTTAAAAATTCTCTACACTCGATACCAGAGTATAACCTTTTCTCTTTCTTCTTCATCTCTCTCCAGCGAACTGAGTGAAACCGCTTTTAAAAGATACTGCGTATAGCCAAGGCCATTGGCTTTTAAAATATAAATTTCACCATATATAAACAAAGGTGGTGAAGTTTCCCAAACCTAAAATGGTAGGTGCGAACGGATGCTTTACCCCCCAAGTGCATCAAAGATGTATAACAATACTTCATTTGCAAAAATGTTAGAGAATAAATGAAAAAATATAAATGCGACCATTCTGGATTTATTAATCGTAATTTTTTTTGGCAATAGGCGAACAACTTCGTATTTGCAACAAAACATCAGCACAGCGACTACTTTATACCAAAGTAAAAATGAGAAATAAACAACCAATTTGGTAAAATATGGAAGCATATATTAATTACCATTATACGGAACGGGAAGTTATGATTTATATATATTTTACACATATAAAAAGGATATTATTTTTATTTATTTGTTTTGTCGTTTCATAAGCGAATCCCCGAAAAACAGATTTTGCATGCGTTCATGCGATCAATTTATTTTCGGCGAAGTACAAATTTTTTGCAGCGAAGTACAAGTTTTTCACAGCGAAGTACAAGTTTTTTGCACAAAATTACAATTTTTTATCGTAGTGTTAGTGAAAATGCCATTGTGTTTTGCGACGAATTCGAAGTGTCCTATCTCATTATCTCTGGTTGCGATTTATTCGCAGCCGCAAGCAGAGGCAGCGACGTAATTTTATTTTTTTCTCGTTTCCCATAAGAGGCCGTGTAATTTTGACAGTTCACATCGAAATATTCGTCGTGCGATTTTCTATGTGTTCAAGGCATTAAGAATTAAATACAATTTTTGCTCGAGTAAATAAAAACTATGAATTCAAAATGGTAACGACAGCGATGCAATCATGGTCTTCACAGGTTTGTCAGAATCTTCTTTATTAGTCAAATAAGATAAACTTGGTAACACATACCATGAATTAAAAAGAAAAAAATGTCATCAGCGCCATCTATAATTTCATAGGGAAGTAAAGTTTTTACATCAGCGCCATCTACGTAACAAATAACGAAAAGCCCAGTCCGATTAGAATTTCTAATCCTATTTGAGGATTACGATTAGAAAATTTGTATGGAAACTGGTCTAATCCGAAGTAAAAGGAACGCAGCTAATGTCAATACGATCTGTTTTATTTAGATTTGGATCTGCTAGTATGTAGTTTTTCCAATCGTCGATTTCAAAGTGGAACGAATCATCCGGCATTGGTTTTATTAAATTAGGTAATACCAGCAGCTCAGCTTTCATTTTGATATTGCTTAAGAAGCTTGACGTAATATCTAACCATACTTTGGCTTTGGCAACTCCTACGGTTGTATCTGATAGTCCAGTCAATTTCGTGTTAATCTTCGTTTTTGCTAAGGAAAGCATTTGCACCGCCTCCTCTGAAATCATTGAACTGTGTGATCCTTGGTCTTGGTATGCACGCAGTAAGCAGTGGTTACCATCGACTGAAACACCCTGTATCTGTGCTGTGACTAGTAATACTATCTTATTATTTGTTTCCTTCTGCGTCATAAAATAGATTTATTTTTATTATTATTGATGTTCTCTAACTTCTTTTTTATGTATTTTTCCTCATTGTATTTTCGCGGTTTATAGTCGTCGGTGTGCAGAAGTGTGTTGTGCATTCCATTACATTTCCTACACTTTGATTTACACCAGCATTCAGTATTCTGGTTATGATTTAAACATATTTCACATAGTCTCTTGCTTCGAATATATGCTATTCTATTACCAACTGTTGCATCTAAAAATGTTTGGCAGTTGTAGAACCGATGTTTTGTTTTATTACAAAATTCGCAGTTTCGCACTTCTCTGTTTAATTCGACATGATGTGTATAACTTCTTCTATACTCGTTGTTTAAATTTGTTTTTTCTTGCGACTCTAATGTCTGATATAACTGCTCCAAAAATTCTGTTACATCAATAAGACTCTGTATTTCCCTAGGTTTCTTCACATGTTGTCCGTATAACTGCAATCCTTCGTTATCAAGTTTGCATAGAATCAAGTAAGCAAATATTTCGTCTGCATCTAATTCTTTTGAAAAATAGCTTTTTATTAAATAGATGTGTCCTTTGATGTGTCATATAAATTTTTTACACTAGTTGCTGATTTTGCGTCTATTCTCTCTACCAGTATTGTAGCTCTGGTAACGCTTTTCAATTCACTTTTGCTCTAACCTCTTAGATCTGTAAGATAATCACTACCAGTATTGTAGCTCTGGTAACGCTTTTCAATTCAGGTTCAGGTTTCTTAGAGTCTCTTACCACTGGTGGGGGAAAACTCTAAGAATTGCTCGAAGGACCAAATGTTAAATGACTTAACACCTTTCAATACTTTTCAGTACTAACTTTATTCTTAAGATTTCTTCCTTTATATACACTTACATCCTAGTTTCTTATCTACATTGTCTTATCTTTACATTTGTTTGTGGCTTAAAATATATTTGTGTTTATCCTATCCTAATTCTATTATCGGAAAAAGGTCGCCGTCATATTAGATGTCTGTTTATGTTTGAACTGCTTATCGTCTATCCTCGTTGCTTCGGTTATGTTCTTATTTCTTAGACGGCTGTGGTTATATTTCAGAAAAGGGTCCACTATTAGACGACGATGCCTGTTCATGTATGAACAGACATAATACAAATATTTTCTCTGAAATATTTCCATGCTCTCAGTTTTTATTTTTGCTTCCATTAACTTTTTAGTGTTATTGGTATAACGTGTGCAGTGAATTGATGTGCCGACTAAAGTAGATTTTCTACCTATACAAATTCTTCAACGGCACGCTATGCTCGGAACGTAGATCGTGCCGGCGCTTTACAAAGTTTTTCGAAAATCGAACAAGCAGCAGAACAAAGTTACGAAAAGCACAATTTCTTCCAAAAACCATAAAATGCAAAATTGAAAACAAACGCAGACGGCACATGGTTTTTATTGTAAGAGAAGCAAAAGAAGACGAATCGCACCGTTCTTCTCATCGCCCCTGTACACCACAAATTGATCGCTTCTTTCTTTCACACTTTACTTGACATATGAGTGCTGGATCGATTATTTCTTCTTACGCATAACCGCTAGCATTGTTAGTGCAAAATAAAAGAAACAAAGTCGATCTTCCGATCCCTTCATACTCATTAGAAAAGATCTTCGAACCACTCACTCATTAGTAGATCATTCAATTCTGCTTTGCTACGAGCGCACACACACGTCCGCTCAAATCGAGCAATGCTCACAGGCTGCCAAAGAAAAATATGAGAACGCAAGCAACGACGAAGTTCATGTCGGGAGTCAACGAAGCCGTACGAAGTTAGAAAAACCCGACTGGGGCCCAGCGCTCAGAAAATTTTACGAACCACTTTTTCGTGGATTTGTGCTACAGTGGATCAATAAAGTATTTAAACACCTTGCATTTTGTTAATACTTACGAACTTTAAAAAGTCTGGTTAGGCCTGGACTTTGTGGGGGATGTGGATGTGTGGAAGTACCTTAGGCACCTTATAAAGCAACCACTCCTTAACTATACGGGAGGTATGCTTTGGGTCGTTGTCTTGTAAAAACAAATAGTCGTTTTTTATATTTAATTTTTCAATACTTTTTGGAATTTCATTTTGCAAAATTTTCAAATAGCCTCTGGCAGTTAAAATTCCTTCAATGAAATGCAATTGGCCGACACCGTTATATGACATACTCCTCCAAACCATCACATGGCCACCGCCATGATCAATGCACCGTTGATCTTAAATTTTCTTTGCGTAGTTCCGTATTCACTTTGCGCCAAACCATTTGTCGTCCATTTGATCTAAAAATATTGAACTTGCATTCGTCCGTAAATAGAATCTTTTGCCAAAACTCCAAAGGTTTATCTTTAAAAGAGTTCGCATATTCAATACGTTTTGTACGGTTAACCTCGCTGATAAATGGCTTTCTGCGCGCTACACGCCCGTGGTATTCAGCCTATCTTAAAATTTTTCGGACTTTTTCAGCACACACAATCTTTCCCGATGACGATTTACGGCAATCTTTCCTGCACTAATTCGGGGATTTTGCTTTACCTCCTTTAAAATCTGCCTCTCATCGCGGTTATTCAAAATCTTTGGGCGGCCACTACGAGCTTTATTCTCGACACTATTGTATTATTTTTAACTTTTGAATTACATCTCGCACTGTTGTATGAGGTTTTTTTACTTCTACAGCTATTTGCCTTAAAGTTTAAGGCTTAAACTTTTACCTTGTTTATGATGAAAACAAATTATTTGTTTTTCAGCATCACTGAGTTCTTTGATTTTTTTACACATTTTTTCTCCGGATCATACACGTGTGCTATTTCAAAGTTACTGATGTTCTTTAAGAAAGTCAAATTATTGAAGTAACGATTTTATTTCCAGTTTTTACCGTTATTGCTCGCTACTGTTGCTTACTATAAATGTGGTGTTCAAATACTTTATTGGCTTCGAATTTTGTATAAATTGCAATAACGGTTTGTTATTTAAAAATATGATTTGGGTTGAAATGTACGACGATTTATATTCAGTTTTTTTAATATTTTGCATATTTGCATATTTGATGGATTTTTTTTCCACTTCGCAAGTATTAAGTTGGTGTTCAAATACTTTATTAACCCACTGTATCTATCTGTTATGTGGTTAGTGCTAATATCAGCTTCTTAGCCCTTTAGCCGGTAAGAATGCCTCAAAGCATTTGAGGCACTCATCACTAAATTTAAAATTGCTCCGAAACTGAATTATATATTCGTTGCATCTAGAAACGGTACTTTCTGTAACCGACTAATAACGGTTTTCATAAATTTGTAAAGCAGTCTGACATTTCGTTTTCGATGAGTCAAGCAGTCAGCGCAAAAATTCTTCTTTCACTCTTAAAGATTTGCCTGTTAGAGGGTTAATATCCTTTCTTAATTAAGTTCCTACGCCGAAAAGTTTATGAGAAAATGAATGCCAAAGTTAAAATTTGGAATAAAAATTCCGAAAAAAAATCGCAACCGATCGCAATTTTCTTTTAAAATTACGGTATTAAGTATAAATTTTTTTCCGACCATAAAATTCTCTAATCAGTTCTAGAAGAAGTTCCTCAAACCAGAAACGAAGTAAACCCCTTCAGCAGAGCAATCTTCTTCCATATTTTTGCACCAGTAATAAAACACAAGTAGCCAAAAAATAAGTGCGTGAAGTTAAATTCGTAGCGAACTTAGCACGGACACGAACCGCAAAAAATTTATCGCACGATATTTTTTTTAATCCACCAGAGTTCGCTACGTAGCGAACTTTTTATTTTATTAAAATGACTGCAATAATCACAGAAAATATACTTTTATGAAATTATTATTCATGGAAATAGTAATTAGAAATATTTTTAATGATCTCTGATTAATTTTTTTGAGTTTTTGAAAATTCACTATTTTAGTAGTGAGCAAGTGGTCAGGATGAAGTGTTCAGTGGCTACCTTGGAGGAGGTGTGCATCGATTGGACCTGAACTATTTGAAAGGAAATAGAATCAGGTTACAAGGAATGTAACTGCCATGCTCGTCTCGATTCTCCGAGTATTTTTCCTGATTTTTTGAAAATTCAATATTTCAGAGGTGTGTAAGTGGACAGGATGAAGTGGCGAGTCGCTACCTTGGAGGAGGTGTGCATCGATCAAACCTGAACTATTGGAAAGGAAATAGAATCAGGTTGCAAGGAATATAACTGCCATGCTCGTCTCGATTCTGCGAGTATTTTTCCTGATTTTTTGAAAATTCAATATTTTCCTAGTGAGTGGTCAGGATGAAGTGGCTAGTAGCTACCTTGGAAGAGGTGTGCATCGATCAAACCTGAACTATTGGAAAGGAAATAGAATCAGGTTGCAAGGAATATAACTGCCATGCTCGTCTCGATTCTCCGAGTATTTTTCCTGATTTTTTGAAAATTCAATATTTTCGTAGTGAGTAAGTGGTCAGGATGAAGTGGCCAGTGGCTACCTTGGAGGAGGTGTGCATCGATCAAACCTGAACTATTGGAAAGGAAATAGAATCAGGTTGCAAGGAATATAACGGCCATGCTCGTCTCGATTCTCCGAGTATTTTTCCTGATTTTTTGAAAATTCAATATTTTCGTAGTGAGTAAGTGGTCAGGATGAAGTGTCCAGTGGCTACCTTGGAGGAGGTGTGCATCGATCAAACCTGAACTATTTGAAAGGAAATGGAATCGGGTTTTAAGGAAAAAAATCAGGAAAAATACTCGGAGAATCGAGACGAGTATGGCAGTAACATTCCTCGAAACCTGATTCCATTTCCTTTCCAATAGTTCAGGTTTGATCGATGCGCACCTTCTCCAAGGTAGCCACTGGCCACTTCATCCAGACCACTTACTCACTACGAAAATATTGAATATTCAAAAAATCAGGAAAAATACTCGGAGAATCGAGACGAACATGGCAATTACATTCCTCGAAACCTGATTCCAATTCCTTTCCAATAGTTCAGGTTTTATCGACGCACACCTTCTCCAAGGTAGCCACTGGCCACTTCATCCAGACCACTTACTCACTACGAAAATATTGAATATTCAAAAAATCAGGAAAAATACTCGGAGAATCGAGACGAGCATGGCAGTTACTTTCCTTGTAACCTGATTCTATTTCCTTTCAAATAGTTCAGGTCCAATCGATGCACACCTCCTCCAAGGTAGCCACTGGACACTTCGTCCTGACCACTTACTCACTACGAAAATATTGAATTTTCAAAAAATCAGGAAAAATACTCGGAGAATCGAGACGAGCATGGCAGTTATATTCCTTGCAACCTGATTCTATTTCCTTCCCAATAGTTCAGGTTTGATCGATGCACACCTCCTCCAAGGTAGCGACTCGCCACTTCATCCTGTCCACTTACACACCTCTGAAATATTGAATTTTCAAAAAATCAGGAAAAATACTCGGAGAATCGAGACGAGCATGGCAGTTACTTTCCTTGTAACCTGATTCTAATGAGGGAGGAAAGGATGCTAACTATTCAGAATGAAACTGGCACGCCTTACAGAAATTAAACAGCAGTTATATTGTACATTACTTTAAAACATAAATATTAGAAAAGAAATCTCTTGCAAATATTTTTGTTATTGTGTATTTTACTGCTAAGAATTAATGTAACGGCTTCAAATTGTCTGGCTTTCTCTTAAATATTGATGTCTATAATAAGCGACAGACATCAGCTTTTCCAACAGCCTCTCTCTTCTTTCAACCTAATAATAAAGTTACGGAAGTTTCTTCCATTTCAAATAATATTGTTATTGGCTATTCCAAGAAATAAGATTTTTTAGATGTGAAGATCTTCTTTGAGATTACCAAAATCGTCAAGAAAAGAGCTTTAAATTTTTCGGCAGAATACGAAAATTTTTAAATTGTTGATAATAGCACAGAATAAATAGTATACAGAAGTCGCATCTCGGCCTTTGATGCTTTTTCGCTTTATGATGCGGTCGGAACAACTGAGGGGAGATCAAACAACGAGAGAGCAAACGTGAACAGAGAGAAGCAATCACGAACAAAGAGAAGCAACGAGAGAGCAAGCATAAAACATTTGTGTGTGCGTACATCTGTTTTGCTAAACTGCGTCGTGAATTAACGTGTGTTGGTACAAAATTTTGTTTCAAGCTCTTGATTTCTGTATTTTGGTTTTCTTCCCTTGAAAGTTTCATATTTTACATTGCATAGCTATGTGCAGCATCAACAAGAGTTACTGGTTAATTGTAGTGCTCTAGTAAAAAATTACTGCAGAAAAATTAAATATTGCCGGCACTTTGAATCAACATCGGCGGTATTTCATTTTGAAAGAAAATTTTACTGTCACATAATAGAACAAAATAGGGTATTTCGAAAGTATTAATTATGATGCCAAAAATGTTAAATTTCGTAAAATTAAAATTGTTAAAATGTAAAATTTCGATCTTTTTAAGTATATTGGCAGAAAGTCTATTTTTGAAAACAAAATATTAAATGTAAGCGCCCAGTTGGAAAACATTGATTGGTTTGTCCTTTCAACCCCATTTTCCTCAAACCCATCTACTAAATCTAGTTTGGTATTGTATCGCAATTCCCTTCTAATCGCCATTTCATCCATGACCAAAATAATATTATTTTTTTCGAACTGGTTCAAATCCCAAGCACTCCTTTTTTATTAACTCCAACTTATGGAACGGGTAGAACAGCTGAGGGGAAGACCAAACAACGTGTGAAGCTCCGAGAGAGCTTGTTTTGCGAAAGAAATCTCTTTCTGAGTTACACTGAAAAGATGGAAGCACCGGCAGCGCACCAATAAAAAAAAGGAAAAATAACCATAAACATTAATGGGAATGATATTGTAGTCAATATTGATCAACAAATCAGACATTGTGTTTCGCCTAAATTATTTTCAAAAAACAAAAAGTGATTCTCCCATTCCTTATTAAACATTTTTCACAGTGCATTTATAAAACAGCGTGGTACGATCTTGCTGGCTTGATGTCTGCACGTCGACCAGAGATAATGAGATAGGACACTTCGAATTCGCTGTTTCAATACATATGCATTTTGCTGAAATTTCACTAAACCTATGACAAAAACACGTGTGCGTTGTCCTCTCATGTGTACTTCGCCGCACAAAATCGTGTGCTTTGTCCTCTCATGTGTACTTCGCCGCACGAAGTGTACTTCGCCGCACGAAGTGTACTTCGCCGCAGTATCACATGCACGCATGCAATATTGATTTTACGGGGTTTTTTTATTTTTTTATTTTATATAGCAAGGGAAAAGCATCAGAAACCTTATGTGTTGGACTTTAACCAACTAAAAACCCCTACTACCTCCCACACCCTATACCCTCGCGGAACCGCCGTTCAAGCATTACTTCACGAGGAGGGTTATGTCAAAGCATTCTCTTAGTCGGACAAACTTTGTTCTCTATTCTGTTCTTTATTCATGTAACACCCGGGAAAGATTTGAAAATCTAGTGATTTTCTGAAGGTCCCACCCCTCCCACTAAAATAGATTCCTCTGTAAGTCTCAGACGTTGTCGTTGTCGTTCGGCTTTTCGTAGTTCCGTCATCACCGCTTTGCACATATGGCTCACAGCATCCCACTCCCTGACAGAAGCTAACATATGCGGCACAATATTTTCTGGAGTTGGGGATTCAGCAAACACCTCTTCTAACCTTCTACGATGCGACTCAAACTTGACACAGTGGAAAAAAGCGTGCTCAGCATTTTCACAGTCACCATCTCCAAAGGAGCATTCATTTTCATCTTCATGACCGCGAACGTAAAGATATTCTTTAAAACATCCATGGCCAGAAAGGAATTGCGTCATGTAAAAATCCACTTCTCCATGCTTTCTGTCTACCCAGGCTCTAACATTTGGGATCAAACGAAATGTCCAGCGTCCAGTCGGTGCATGCTCCCAGCATGTTTGCCACTCTGCGTAACTGATGTTCCGTTCCGCCTTTTTTTCTTCAGGAGTTAGCAGCCTCTGCAATGACTTCTTTTTTTCGTATAGTCGCTGCATTTCCATTGCCAATATATCGACGGGAACAACTCCAGCAATCACGTTGGCCGCCTCATGTGATACGGTACGGAAGGCACAACAAATTCTTAAACAGCTTAGCCGAGAAATTGACCTCAACTTTTTAGCATATGACTTCAGCTTCATTACATGAGCCCACACTTGCGCTCCATATAGGATTATTGACTCACTGACCTTAGCTAGCAGTCTTCTCCGGCTCTGCCTAGGACCACCTATGTTGGCCATCATTCTCGCAAGGGCAAAGTGAACTCTCGCTGCTTTTCTACAAGCCATGTCGATGTGTATCTTGTACGATAGTCTCGCATCTATCATGACGCCAAGGTACTTAATAGCTGGCGAAGTCACCAACGTGTGACCCTCTAAGTTAAGCTCAGTGGTCTCCTTAACTTTCCTGCTCGTAATCAGTACAGCTTCTGTTTTTTGCACAGCTAGCTCTAAGCCCATCTCCGACAGCCAATTTTTTATTGTGTGCACAGCGAGATTACTGTTTCTCTGAATATCGCTTAACTCCTTTGCAACAACAGATACCGCGATGTCATCTGCATATCCAATAACAGATACACCCTCTGGCATAGAGAGGCGAAGCACTCCATCATACACAATGTTCCACAACAGGGGTCCCACAACAGATCCTTGCGGCACGCCTCTGGTTACTTTGTATTTCTGGACTCCCTTGTCAGTATCATAAAAAAGGACTCTGTCGGACAAATAGCTGTTGATGATCCTTTGCAAGTATGGAGGAAATCGCAATCTCCTAAGCGCGTCATTTATGTGAATCCATCCTATAGAGTTGAATGCATTTTTTATATCCAATGTAACTATAACACAGTACTGCTTGTCTCCATATCTCCACCTGGTGCCCTCAATAGCTTTTTCTGCTATGGCTGTTAATTTTTTAATAGCATCTACTGTCGAGAGTCCCTTTCGGAAACCGAACTGTTCTCTGGAGATAACGCTGTAATTTTGGATAAACTGTTCTAATCTGCGACAGATAATGCGTTCGAAGAGTTTCGCAATGTTGTCGATCATGCATAGTGGTCTATAGGACGAAGGTTCACCAGGTGGCTTATTACCTTTCGGTAGCAGTACTAATCGCTGTCTCTTCCATATTTTTGGGAAAACGCCTTCTCTCAGACATTTTGTAAACACTTTTACAAAGAGTTCCGGGCTACGCTTAACTGCTACCTTCATGGCTTTGGTTGGGATACCGTCTAAACCCGGGGCCTTGTTGTCACTAAATTTCCCCATAGACTCCAGGACTTCTTCATTGGTGATTTCGGGAAACTCATATTGTTCGGATGCGACTGTGACTGCAACTGCACCGTTTAAAGTAGATGTACCGGCGACCGGAAATAGTGACTGGACAATATATTTCATAATACGCGGGCATGTTGGAACGTGCGTTTTTGAGTCCTTTAACGTGGACATCACGACTTTATACGCTTCACCCCATGGATTTGTATTCGCCATATTGCACAAATCCTTAAAACATGATTTCTTACTTGTTTTAATCGCCTTCTTTAGCGCTTTGCGAGATTCGCTATAAACTGCATGCAGCCAAGTATTATCATCCCGTCCGAAACTTCGTTGATATCTCCTACGATTCAAGTTACACTGGCGTCTCAACTCCGCGATTGTTTCGTTCCACCAATATGCTGGTTTTCTAGAACTTTTACAACGCCGCCTCGGCATCGATGCATCGCATGCAGTGTTTAAACGACTCACAATATGGCTTGCTTGATTATTTGCATCCCCGGATATGTCTAAATTATTACCTAGTATTTCCAAGAATACAGGTTCATCAAAGTCGCGCGCTTTCCAGCTAACTGGGTTTTTCATTTTAGAATAGAATCTTCGTACAGGAACCGAATTTTTATTCGCGATATCAATAAACACTGCTAAATGGTCACTATTGGTATAAATGTCACTCAATGTCCATTTCACCAAGCGCACTAATGCACTGCTAGCAAACGAGATGTCAATGATGGATCCACGACCATTTCTTTCAAATGTATTCGCGTGCCCCGTGTTCAGTAAAATAACATCTAATCGAGCGAAGGAATCTAGGAGAATAGCCCCTCGAGTATTCGTTCTGCTACTTCCCCATTCCTGTGCCCACGCGTTAAAGTCACCGGCTATAATTACTGGCTTTTTGTCTTTTGCATCGTCTACTATATCGCCCAGTAATTGTTCAAATTCGCTAACACACAGACTTGGCGGAGCATAACAGCTAAAAATATATATTTCGCCAATTTTTGCACTCACGTAGAAAGGCTTGGCAGTAATAGCTCTATCTTGTATAGCATAGTTACCGCAAGCCCAAATTGCAGCCTTATTTTGTACATCTGACAGCCATGAACTCTTAGTAATATTGCAATATTGCTCACATATGATCGCCACATCTATATTTTCCTCGAAAACGGTTTGGACTAAGAGATTTTGCGCGGCCATGCAGTGGTTGAGATTAAGCTGAATGAGCCTCATTCTTACTTTATTGTCTTGGATGCTTTCTGATACGCTGGGCATCTATAGCTTCCGGTTATGTGATCATTGCCACCTTCCGTACTAGACGCACATAATACACACTTAGGCTCCACGGTACAGTTTCTGGCCAGATGCCCTTTTGTCCCGCATCTAAGACACATTTCACTTCGGTCAACATCACTTTTACAGGATCTGGCCAAATGTCCAAAATCAAAGCATCGGTAGCAGCGAACTGGCACGATTCGTTCTCGCAATCTGCATATTACCCATCCAATTCGAATACGGCCAATATTCAAAAGCTTGTTAGCATCACCAGCAGGCAATGTTATCAAAGCCGTTTGTGTACCAAATCTACTATTGCCTATAATTTTTATCATATCTGCGGGTACTTTACCTATTCCGGCAAACTGACTATCTAATGCTTGGCATATTTCTTCAGCCGTGGTGACCTCATCTAGATCTCTGCACTCAATCGTCCTTTTGTGACATATAGCCCGGATATCCACCGCATCTTTAAAAACACATTCCACTTTCTTTTTGTACATACTAGTTTTTTCATCTGCCGTACACCTAAGTTCTAGTAGTAAGCTGCCATTGGCAGTTTTTCTAATCTTCTTTACATTTTCTCCGAGATCTTTGAACTCTTCTTTACCTTTCATGGTTTTCAATATATCTGCATATGACAAATCTCCTGTCTTTTTAATTATTATGGCGTCTGGGCGAGTTGATTTCCGCTTAAACTTTGGAGTATCGACTGCCTTTAACTCTTTCGAGGTTTGTTTTTCTGAGCTACGCGCCGCCTTTTTTCTTTCGACCAATTTCCATCCGGACATCACTGTATTCTCAGGCTTCCTAACGATTTCCGTCATTACGGTACCCATTACGAGCTGATCCTCGGTTATTGTAATAGGTTTCTCCAAATTTTTGTTTTTCTTCGACCTCGGTAGAATTTCCTGGGATACTTCATTCTCTCTGCTACGCTTTAGCGCAAAGATGGACTCTGCAGCTTTGACAACAGGCGTAGTTTCAACATAAGGGCTAACGCAGCTAACACACGCTTCCTCGCTTGTATCCTCGTCATCAGTTCCTACCATCGCTTCTTTGTAGAGAATTGATAATTTTTTAACCAAGTTCCTCATCGGTTGATGAATAGTGCGTCTGCCACCACCCATCATTTTCATCAATTCATCAATTTTCTTCCCCAGTTCAAGGAGCTCAGGTTTACATTGAATAGTTGAAATTCCGTGAACACTTGTTTGAACTTCAACATTGTTCGTTTCGGTTTGACGCTCCGATGTTGCCAGTACATTAGTTATGTCGCTCGGCGACTCATCCACAATATCAATAGTTTTTTGATTAGCAGCCGGCGACCGCGCGATTAAAGTACTTTTCTGGAACGGGTGATCCATTAAGCACTTTAAAAACAAAATGCCTAAAAGTATGCACTGAACGAAGTCTCTGCTCGATCAAGATGTAAGCCGAGACACGCACCAAGGAACAAATGTTTAAAAAAGCTCAGCTTTAAAGGATCAGCTGTTTGATGCTTTTGACAGGTGTAAGAGAGATTAATAAAGTATTGATCAAAGAAGAAGAAATTAAGTATGTTAGCAAAGGGGGGTGATGACATTACCAATGTCAACTTCGATTTTCACGCTCTTTGCAGGTACGAGCGAATTTAGTAAGAAATAGTGCAAAGTAAAGATATATATGTATAAAGTGTGTGTATAAAGCAGAAATATGAAAAAGAAAAAGGTGTGACTTATCAGTTTGTCCGTGAAATAGATTTTCGGAGAAAAAAGAGCTCCACTCTCGCGTCCCAGCAAGGCACTCGCGATGAATCACAAACGCCAAGACTATTGCACGCAGTTTAGTGCAGCACTAGGTAATTTTAACACTTGATATACACCAAAAATTAATATTTTTACAAGAGCCGATTTGAGTTAACACCGTCGATTCTCGCGTCGAACACCTCGTGTGTGATTTTACGGGGTGTCTTTTTGCAAACGTCAAAAATATATTTAACAAAATAAACTTTTGCTTATGCTCAGATTATATACCTAAGATATCTACCAGTTCCTTATAATTATAATAAATGTATACTTTCAGATTTTACATAGTATTTGTTGATTTATTTGTATATATTTAATTGGTATAAAGTTGTCGTTGTGCGAATATTTGGCTGTCAGTGCAAAGTTGTTCGAATTTTCACAAAATAAATTAAGATTAGTAACTCCAGAATGGTCGCATTTATATATTTTCATTTATTTTTCAATATATTTGAAAATTATCTATTGTTGATCCAATTGGGGGACTTAAATTCCCTTTTAACACCTACTGTTTGTATATTTGAGAAGCTTCACCACCTTTGTTTACATATGGTGAAAATTATATTTTAAAAGCCAATGGCCTTGGCTATACGCAGTATCTTTTAAAAGCGGTTTCACTCAGTTCGTTGGAGAGAGAGATGAGGAAGAAAGAGAAAAGTCTATACTCTGGTATCGAGTGTAGAGAATTTTTGAAAATAGACCCTGCTTCTCAGTTTCTTTGCACGCACACAAGAAAGCAGTTGTCAAACGAAAGAAGAGCAACATAGTTTGCCGAACGCGTGTTCATATTTTCTCTCACTCTGGCCAACATTTCGATATTCAGTCAATTTCACACAAACTTTGGCATCACGTGTTTACGACTTGTGAAACCAAATGAGAAACCACAGTGTGTTGCCACCGATGGTATCGACATACCAGTAGTGAAACCGTTTAAATGATACTGCGTCTAGCCAAGCTGATTTCATAACTAAACGAATCCGTGGTGAAACATGAAACAGCTGATATTTCAACATACTGAAAGACAGAAAACAAGAACAACAATATGGTATATCTCACGTATAGTGTACATGAATTCAACAGATTATAAAAAATAGACGTCAAACCGATTTTTGAAGCGGCGAATTCGAAGTGTCCTATCTCATTATCTCTGACGTCGACTGACTGCTCTTTATATGAACGATCGCTAATGTCGGTGTGAAAAAATTTCGAGTGCTGTCGTGCATATGTGAATAGAAATAGAAATAGAAAAACGATGATAGGGTGCCAATATTGGAACCCTAGAACAAAATTTGCTTTGTACGAGATGCAACTTCTGTATACTATTTATTCTGTGATAATAGTTAATGTGGTGAACATTATCAACTCAACAGAATAGGGCTGTAAATCTAAAATTAAATGCAAGCAATTAATGCAATTTACAATTAAAACTAATTACAAATGAAAATTAAGACTTAATAGTATAAGTTTAAACTAAAACTAAAGCTAGAGTAAAAGTAAACCTACATATGTATGTACATATGTATAAGCGAAATCAAATCATTTAAACTACAGCATACTGTGTTAAGGAAAAAGTTTTATTCAAATAGTAGTACAAAACTGGTTAATTGTTAGACATTTTATACATTTTTTCTTCTTCAAAGAAAACAAAAGCAAAAAAAAAGAATACAATTCTTTCTGAGTTTATATTGTACTGCAATTTTGTTAAGTTTATACGATTTTCATAAATTTCGCATCCTCTATGGCGAGGTTTTAAACAATTCACATAAGTATTGGGCTGGCATATCATTGCTTACATTCAGCTCCGGGATGGAAAGGACCACATTTGACACAATGAAGAGGAACTTGTGCAATATGACATAGTCTTGGCACTATGTCATTAAATTTTAATAATGGCTTTATTTTAGCTATATAGCGTTATTTAAAGTTTTCACTCCACCATTTCTTTGTTGTTTTCATTCGGTTCTTGAACAATACCGCTTCACACACGAGAATTGTGCATATATTAAAGTGACACTTAGGCCCATATTACATTACAATTAAATGATTGGTCAAACTATTATATTGTTTTTGTTTCCTGTTCAAAATGGTCTCACAAATGATGACGATTATACATTACGAATATTTGATTCTGCTTCGATTAACCACTACTGCTCTCTTCGCAAAAATTGAAAAAACTTTTTCGATGACTTTTATTTTAAAAGTCATGGATAAAAGTTTTTCTGATGACTTCTTCTGCTGAATTTTTTGAAATAAGAGTTATTTTAAGAGTTATTTTGAATAAGTAGGGAGAAACATGAATATATGGTTAGGTTTGGAATAAGCTGCTTGAGAGTGAAAATAGTTAGTTTAAGAAACTGTGTGCCGCTGAGATTTGTTGTTTATTCATTGCTCGCAGTGTGTGTGTATCTAGCATTACGTCGACCGTAGCCCTTATCGGCAGCAGGTACAGTACAGCGGCGACAATGCTTTGAAACAACAACTCATCGTTCCGCTTGTGTGTGAATGACTGTGTTGTTGTTGTTCGTTGTTTTCGTCAAACGGTTATAAAGAATTAAAGCAGAAATGCAGACGCAATTATTTAGATAGAAGATCTATTATTTGTATCAAAGTCGAGTTAGTCGCATGTCAATTGAAAGTTAGTTAACTCTTAAACGGCTGCACCGATTTTGATGCGGTTTTCACCATTCTGCTCGAAACTATAAACAAATACTATATTCGTATTTGTAAGGAAATATTTAATTATTTTGTGACTCTAATTTTGCATCTCAAATGGGATGATATTTGTTAGTCCTTTGGACCGCTATTTCGAACAAAGACAAATGAGTCTGAGGTTTCGCATTCACCTTAATAAATTTACAAATATCTAGTAAGGGTGTTATCTACGGCCTGGCCATAACCGAAATAGCCTACATGTTTAAGCTTCCGGTAGGAATTTGGGTAAGAGTGGACGTTGTGCCACGCCTACTTATATAAATAATTAGTAGCCGTACTTAAAGTAAAAAATAGTAAGTTATATAAAACATTTATTCCTATGGTAATAAATTTTTTTTAAGATCGTTGATCGATTTTTCCATTTTCAATACCAACCTGCACTCAATAATATTATAATAGATATTTCTGCAATCATTCGGACTTTCATTCCGAAATCTTCACCGGTTCACCTGTGATCGTGATTTCAGCAGACATGGCTAAATCTACTCAGGAGCTAAGTAGATGTTTATGTATGTACATAAACACTTTACTATATCTATCTTCTCTACTTCTAGACGTTACACATTTCGGGACAAATTGAATATGCCGTTAACCTTGAGGCGTAGAGAAGAAGTCTACCCAACGGATTCAACCCAGATTTAGTAGAGTGATTGATCATATTGCCAGCTGGTGTGTGAGGTGCTCGACTTTCTGCTGGAAAAAAAGATTGAATTTATGAACTAAAAATGTCTATAAATATTCCAATTATATATACAAAGATTCTATCGAGCTGAAACGAATCAAATCGCACCAAATTTAAGTAATTTCTCCCACAAGCAAGTCCATCAACTACACATAAAAACATCATGCCATCAACATTGGCCAAAGTTGGGCGCTATATTGTGCAATAAAGTTCAAGTAATAGCATAGGCAGTTAAAACCATTGGATTTGGTCAGCAACTAATATGTAGCCTATATAAACGTGGTTTATAGTGGTTTCAGTTTTTCACCAGCAAGTTGTTAACCACCGACCCAGCTTCTGGCAATAGCATCCTGGGGAATTCCGGCGGGTACGCTGGAATTATAACAATACAAAAAAGGTTTGGTATATTAAGAGCACCATGGCGTGTTCTCCGGTCGGTGATATTCAATCACATGAGAATGGTATAGAAATTTTACTAGGTTGCTTAGTTCTCCACAATATTATTATGCTCAATGAAATCAGGCGCTGGTACTACCGATAGACATGCTGATTGGGAATTCTTATAATGATGTATAAAAGCGCAGATGGTAAGTTTAATTAGCCGACAAGTTTGATTAGTCCACATCTTTGTAGAAATGGAATGCTGAGTGGATTTCCTCCTCCACACTGCCACTCACTTTTATACATGCCGGTTTTGGAAGAACATCTACTGACGCCGTCGTTGGCGTGGAATCTTCTGCAGGCGTGTCACATACTTCTGACGATGAATCCGTTGGTGAAGGCATTGTAAGCGAAAATGTACCCCTGTTGTAAGATAATTCATTGTCAGTAACACATCATCAACTAAATTTTGAGAGTAATATTTCTGTGAAAGTAAATAATCAAGAAATCTGTGAATTGAGGAATCTAACCAATTTGGTTTCTAAGACATTTACGCTCTAGGGGTCACATAGGCATCCATGTCCTCAAGAAGAGCTAAATTTTTATATTATAAAAAAAAGAGCTTAAAATATTATACCTCAGTATTAATATTTTAATTGGTTTAAAACCGCATGCTTTCTTCAATACAAGAAGCACAAATGTTGCAGCCTGCATGTGTGTTAATTCTATAATATAAAAAACAACTGGCAGCACAATTTAAGCTGTTAACAAAAATTAAGAAAATATGAAAATCGATTTGGTGTCTGTACTATGTTTTGTATAATCAGATACAAACAGTCCCATAAGGTAGAATCCTTTTTGACAGTTCTGTCTGCTATGCTATGCCAAATTAATCAGGCCTTAAGTCCTGAATACAAACTAAATTGAAATTTAAATTTGTTGTAAATAATATTTTCTTTGGTTGCATCTCTTCAATTGTTCATCTAACATCAATACAGATAAGAGCTCTAATTTAGTCCTTTAAAAAAAAATAAATAAAAAAAAAATTAAAAAGGTTAACTTTTTCAAGTTTTGTGGAGGACTTTAGTAAGAAAAACGCCTAAACTCGTAGAAAGCTATATTACAAATCAAAGATATGGAAGTAAATAGGAGCTATCCTAGAAAAAATGTTTGTAGAACGAAAACGAGATATGGCTATCGTATTTTAATAGAGGTGGAAGATCACATAATATTCTTGCCACAACTTTTCAACGATATTAATGACGAGACAATAAATGAATTCAGTAACGGATTCTATTATACGATGAAAATAGTCAAAGAAGATACCAACATCTTTTGCTTGGAGGTGCTAGTGGACTCTCCTTTAACCAATTTATTATCAAATATAAACCACAATGTATTATCAAATATGGAATGGAGGAATAAAAATAAATAAACAAATAAAACATAAATTTTAAATAAATTCTTTTTATTTCATGAGCATTTCTTTGCGTTAGATTCTATTTTGTTTGGAATGTAATTTATTGTTTGTTAGGATTTCATATTCTCAAAACATATCCATCAAAACACGAATCTGAAAACCAACATCAAGTCTTGTAATGGTTTCTATGAGTAGATTCAACTAATACTTAATGTTAAGACTACAATGGCTTAATTTTTCTACAGTTCTGTTTACTATGCCATGCTATCGAGGCCAGTCGATTAGGTCCTTAAACTTCATATACGAGTATTAATATACCTTCAATGCTTTCAAATTTATGTTAAAGTTAATTGTCAATTGGTCAAATTAATTGCCAATGTCGCATTAAATGCAAATTATTTTATTTTCATTATGTGCATCTCTAGTTGTTCATAAATGTATGTCGTCACAGAAGTTTTAATATAAAAAAAATTATATATGTCTGTATATTGTGTTAAATTATCACTGCATTTATTTTTATAAACATATGTTCTCTCGAATTACTAAATTATATTTATTGTTTCTTTTTAGATTCTTTTTAAAATTTTTCTTGAAATGCAATCAAAACTGTTTAAAAAATGCAGGAAATCCCCGAGATATGAGGAGATTTCAGGTTTATATAATTTAATTAACTAAAAATAAACATGCATTTATTATTTTTGTTATATTTCAAAGGTTGTGATATCAACACAGGTAACGGTCGATGGACCCCTACTTGCCATATCTGATAACATGTTTGTGCATAATAACTCTAAGCATGGACGCCGAGTAAAGCGTCTGGATATCACGGAAGGTACAGGAAATTCCTCACTGTCTATATCAGGTCATTCACTTGTACCTGACAGTACCTATAATGGTCTGTAATAACATTTATGTATTTATTTTACGTCAGAATTTATGAGTTTACTCCAAAATAAAATCTTATAGCTTTCAAATTTATTTCATTATTTAACAGGGTATACGCAGGCTCATGGGAGGGCAAGGACGCCTTACGTGAACTGATGCGTTCGTTTGCACTAGAAAATATCTCTTAGCGCACGCGTCCTGTGCGCGTAGCGCATGTTAGTATTCGCGGACATGTTCTTAAGCATACTTTTTAGCGCAAACATCTTTTTACTAATTTTTTATTTATACATACATATATAAAAATTAAACTGATCACGTTACTTTAAACAGGTGTTGGCCACGCCATAGGCACGCGTGCTAATTTTTTCTCTCGGCTATTCACATGTAAAGGGTTTTCCAATAAGAGGTGTAATTTTGAATAGCCCGCTATTTCGGTAGCTGTCACTTTTGAAGCTGTTATTTTTGACAAGTAGAAACTACGCCATTACTAAAAATTGGAACGATACACGCTGCAACAACACATTGAAATTATTAAAATTCACTACAAAAATGGTGAAAATTTTGCAGTCACAAAACTAAAGCATTGTTATCTCTCGAAGAGGTGATCACAATTGGCCACCGCGATCTTGTGATTTAACACCTTACGACTTCTACCTTTGGGGCCATGTGAAAGATAGGTCTACGCCAACAGCCCAGCGGCGATTCAAGACCTCAGAGATGGAATTCGTGAGGCTATCGAGGACATAGGGCAGCCACTTTGCGATTTGGTTATGGAAAATTTCCTGAAAAGGACATGGTCCTGTAAGCGTGGTCGTGGTTGGCCATTTGCCTGATGTTGTTTTTCATTATTAACGGCATACCTTCCTCTTTATTACGAAATAAACATGCGATAATTTATCTCAAAAACTGGCATTTTTCTCTGAATATCAAGATTACACCTCTTATTGGAAAACCCTTTATACGACAAAAGTCGTCGGGCTTTCACACCGACAATAGCCATCATTCGTATCATGTGCAGTCAGTCGACGTGCAGACTTCAAGCAAGCAAGATTGCACCAGACTATTTTATGATTGCACTAAGCAAAATGCTTAATAGGGAATGGGAGAATTACTATTTTTTTCTTTGAAAATTTTTTAGGCGAATGCATGATTTGCATTAAAAATGTGGGATGCGCATCTAAATTTTTTTCTGCGGTTCTCGATAGCGTCGACGGTAACGCACTTGCCTTCCAACCTTGAGGACGGTGGTTCCAATCCCCATGCGCATGGATGTTTAAATTGTGTTTATCTTTCTCTCTCTATTCTTTCTCTCTAGCTTTCCTCTCTATGGCCTTATCAGTCGAAGGCCATAGCTGCCAGTACTGCCTTAAATATTTGTGTAGTAATTAATTACTGCATAAGTAATAAATAAATTAAATTAAATTAAATTTTTTGTAAAGGCAAAATCGGTCCACGACCTCGCCCATTTTTTTGTAAAAATGTGATATCAGCCGTTGTTTTATAGTTATGACAACAAAATTTCATTTCTGGGTATAGAGTAACTTCATCCGCTAATATGCCAAATATGGGCGTGATCCGCCCACTTTTAGGTTATACAGGCAAAAGAGGGTCTTAAATGGTTATATTGTTAAATATGTAATCTTCCTGAATCAAAGTTTTCATAACAACATCTTTTCTAATAAAACATTATTACAGCAAACTGGGCGCGGTCCGCCCACTTTTACACTGCTTATACAGTATAGCTCATGAAAACAAATTTATTACGACGGAAATAAAGTTTAAATTTGAACACAATAATAAAACTACTAAGCTAATTATTTTATTTTGAAAATAGGTAACGACCGCACCTACTATTTATACCTGCGTGTGATTAAATGTGCTTATAAAGTAGCTTTCCTTATAACCACATATTTCTTTTTGTTTTTAAGATATGACAAAATTTCAATATCGAGCGACATTATTATATTTTACGTTGCAGAAAATGGGCGTGGCGCGCATACTTTTAGGTTAATGCGCGCTAATTCACTAACTACTAGAGCGCAGCGTCATAGCGTGGAACAAAATACGGGGATACTTAGAAGAGGGACAATTCGGTTCTTTTACATATGTCGGAGCTTCAGTAACTCTAATATTATTTGTTACTTATGTATGTGCATTATTCTATTTTATATAATGAATAGGTTTATGACGAACTACGCATGAAAAACGAAGTTTTTCTGAATGTTTTGGAGAAGGTAGCGCCGTGCATAAAAAAAATTGTATGAGCCACTGTTCAGAATCACACCAAATGCGAGCATTTTGCGATCGTCTGGTTTGAGAGACTTTTTCCACGAAATATTTCATCCATCCATCCATGCCACAAGTACGTAGTGAAGTCTGCAAAGTATGTTAATTACCAACAAAACTGCGTTTGCGTTTGGTTTCGCGTTTCGATTGCGTTTGAGAGGTTTACAGATTTTCCTCTCTAAATTTTTCGAAAAATACGAAAAGCACAAAACAAAACTCGAAATAAACGCAACGCGAAAAGATACATGATAAGGCTGCTAAGCAAAGTTGTGTAACTCCTTACGCAGTGTGTAATTAAACAATTGTTTAACGAAATCTAATAAATAAGGCTGTTAGTGTATTAATAAATAAATAAATAAATGAAATGAAAAATGAAATGAAACAACAAATTTCTAAGGCACAGAAAATGTGGTACCTAAAACTCAACGTCATTCGAGAAGGAGATATCCTCATTCACCATTAAGGTTTGACAGACTATGATTCTGAATGGAAGTTGTTAAATGACCGCTACAACAATCAGCGAAGTCTCGTGTCAACACATATACAAAAACTATGGGATCAACCATCGGCGAGCAATTTGTAAAAACGCTGTAAAAACTCTGGTTCTTATACCAGATATTCTTTTAGTAGACTTTCTGTATGTGTTGTAGGCTTAGTTGAGGCTTAGGCTTACTTGAACCAACGTGTATGTGGTGTAAATAGTACTTGTCATTTGAACCAACTACTAGGATGTGTGTGTTAGTGTTCAGCACTTGAACTGAATGCTGACAAAAGGTTGAGCACAGGACTGAAGACTTGATTAGTTTCACTTGTACTTTATTCTTACAGTAAAATTATAATTCTTAATTCGCTTCTTATATAGGGTTATTTTAACACTAACGTTATACAAAGAATAATAAGTGTAATAAGTTTATGAACAATTAATAAGTTAAGGTGCAGAGTAGATAAATTGTTCATGGTCAGCACAATGAGTTTAGTGAACTTCACTACCTTTAATGTTTATCACTAGTGTCTGCACTGGGTGTTATCATGTTACCGTTTGTTAAACCTTAGAGATAATGAACTTTGTTAAAAAAGGTGGCTAAAGTTAGTGAATTTAAAAGGTGAATGACTTAAGTTTAATGTTTTAATTGCTTGCGATTCCAAATTTGAACATTCTGCCGCCGTCAAGCTTTGCTAAAAATTCAATTATTCTTCAACATACAGTGAAATTTTGGTTCCTGAGTTCCGGCCGTGGAGCGGGTTGCGATGATTTGAATTTTTTGAGGAAACGTTTGATAGACTGGTATGCTATGTATGTCGCGATGATTGGTGATACTCCTAGCGCAGTGTATCCTAATGCAGAGTGATGATTTTCAAAGGCTAGTTAGGTAAATGCAAAATATTTTGATTTATTAACCTGTATTATAAGTCTGTAAGATATCTTATATCTATCTTTCTTATCTGGGTGTGGTAATCTCGCGCCACCATTTCACTGAGCAAAGGTTTTAATGGTATTTGCCCAATTATAGCTGGTAGTGAGATTGGATCGGGATATTGTAGAGAGAAGGAACTTGAGAAAAGTTGATGCCCATGAATTATTATAGTTCATCTTTGAGGATGCACTGAGATTGTAGTATCATCATTCCTGATCCGTGCAGGTTTATGTTGAAGACATTCTTATCACAAACTGCTTTCATTTTGATAGGTGTCACCATGCCGAAAATGCATTGATTCTGGTGAGCGATTTGAATCCATGCGCTCTTTATCTCTAAGCTGTTGAGATTACATCGTGTTCCAGGATCATTGTTGATCAGCTCCAATTCACACGTATTGCTCTTAGATCCTTTGGAGTAAATTGTTTGGATGTTGTCGCACAAATAAGTGTCTACGACATTCGGTTTACAGGTGGCCAGTTTTTCCTGAGTGAGTAGTATCTGTCTCGATAATCATTGATGGCCAGCAATGAAGTTGATGGAGTCAGAGTAGCTAGAGTATTATTAATTGATTTATTGAATATTGATTAGTGGAATCGTGATCTTGAACATCAGATATTGCTATGGCACCTGTAACCTTCATCAACCGGTAGAGTGACAATATGTCCTCTGATGAGATCGGTAGTTGTAGTGGGGCAACCAAATGCTTCTTGATTCTAGACCATTCTGGAATTGTGGAGATGATATCAGCAAAGGTTTTATCTTTTCCTGATGTGCATCCGTTATATAGCTTAGCAATGCAACTTGCATTCCAAGCAGTTTCGATGCCATTATGGAAAGTTGAACAGCTAAATTGGTGATAACATTTAGATAGTCTTTCATTTCACTAATTTTAGTAACTTGAACGCAGCTGAATTGAGTATGGTGCTAAGTTGTTCCTGAATTAGTTTAGCTGTTGAGAGACTGTTATGCCACCATTGACATAAAAGTCCTTTTCCAATTCCTTTACCTCTCGTGATATTTGTCAGTGGCCTGCCTTGCTAATTCTTGCAAGCATCTTGTGACAAGATATGGCGCTGATCTTGTTCCGTAAGTTACTGTCTTCAATTTGTACTATCGTAGGCAAGAAAATGGATCTGCTCGCCAAAGAATTAACATTGATCCCAGTAGCATTTGATCAGCTGGGTTCACTAAGATTTGCCTATATATTTTCTCAATATCGGTGGTGAAGATAAATTGTGATAAACGATGCCGAAGCAGGATAGAAAACAATTCGCTCTGTACCCACAGTCCTGTGTACATGATGTCGTTGAGCTCCACTCCTGTTGAAGTTTTGCAGGGCGCGTCGAAGAATACCCTTAGTTTGGTAGTGCTGCTGTCAAGCCTAAGAACACAGTGGTTCAGAATGAAGTAATACGTTGACGAGATGTCATCTTGCTTGAATTTTCTCATGTGGCCGAACGCCGAATGCTGTATGCGTTCATGAATTGGGTGTATTGTTGTCTCAATTCATTGTTCCTTGCTAGTTTCCTTTCGAGCATCGCAAATCTATTGAATGCTATCTGGCGTTCTAATGGAGTTGGATTGGTGGTTAAGGGAAGTTTCACCACAAATCGTCCTGCTTGATTTCTTTCTATTATTTGAGTAAAATGGGTTTCGCATGATGAGTTTTCGGTAGAAGAGCACTGTTGTGTTGATTCAGCTACATACTTATTCTAGCTGCCAGAATTTTTCTATTATATCTTCGGTTGGTTCATAGTCGGAGCTCGCAATTCCGCACGTCAGTATGTTCGGTTGTTCAGCTTCGACTCGTCCAGCAACAACAATATTGGTACATCTAATTTATCTGGCCTGTAGAATGTTGGATCTGCCAAGGTTATGTTCTTGGGAATTGACCAGGTTGAGATGTTTATCGGTGAAGACGGCTGCGTGGATATTATTTGTGGCAGTACATAAAATGGACTGTGTTTACGCCAAACGCCGCTCGCCTCAGGTGCCGCTCCTGACCTCGGCATGTCAGCGATCGCTCACACCGCTGACATGTAGCCGATCAGGAGAGGCGACCTGAAAGCTCGACTGCGAGCTTTTCCCCACGGGTTCAGCTGCTGAAGGAGCGAACCACCGACACTTCTTTCGGCCCTTACGACATCAACCAGCGAACAAGAAGGACGTGTCCAGCCGAAGCAGCTCACAACACAAAAAACTTCGTACAACACAACACCTAGATTAAATATTCACATTTCACAATAAACACAACACACATTTTGTACACCTCACATTACAATAAAACAATCAAACCACAAACAACAAAACAGTGCCTTTCAAAACAAACAGACTGAATATGGAGCTGAATATTTGCCTGCTAAGGATTGTAGTGCAACATGTACCCGTACATTAGCCGTCTTAGTAGTCCATCATACGGCTTCAATTGTAATTGATGTTGGCCTTGTGTTCAGTGAGAGTTTTCTGATGGTTCTCTCAGTGATGAAGTTAGCTTGAGAGCCAGAGTCGAAGATTGAATTTTTATTTTTGCAGTACTGAGTATGATGGGTTGCTGCTTATCAAGGATTGACGTCAGTGTAACTGAATCGGCCTGAGTCATTGTCCTAAGTATTGTAGATCGACGCCTTTGTTGTCGAAGTGTAGTTTGTTTATGTGTTTTTTGCTGCACTTGAGACAGCATTTAGATGGACATGAGTTTAACTTGTGTCCTGACTTCAAATAATTGATGCACACCTTATGTTCTTGAACGTGATGCTGTCGATCCTTGGGAAATAGTTCCAGACATTTTTTACAGCAGTATAGGGGATGTACAAAAACACAAACAAAACTTCATTTTCAAGTATTCAAGTTTCTTTGTCGCGAAGCAAACCAACCAAAAACCAACAAAACCCATAGCGGTTCAACTATTTTTCGCTGCTTTTTTCGATCTCTGCTTTAGTATTATTTTCACCTTCAAGGATCGGTTCTTTGCTTGCGCAACCTTTTTTTATCACTGACGATCGTTATGGTATGGTAGACGAAGCTTTCTCATCCCAATTATTGTAATGCTATCACGGCACACATCTATTAGCTTAGACCTCATTGTATAAGATTTCAGGGCTTTGAGAGCCTCCTGGCTGTCAGATAAGATGTATATGTGCATTCCAGAGGTACTTCTATATATACAATCTCGCACGCACATCTGAATAGCGAATACTTCCGCTTGAAATATCATCACAAGCTTTCCAATTGGTATGGCCTTCTGAAATTTGCGTTCCTTTATCTGTTGTTGGACATGCCTCATTGCCTCTGTTATGCCAACGTAGACTAAACGATGTGATTTATTTAGTGCCAAAATGATAGTCACCTGTTCAACTTTCGGACGCCATACTAGAGCTGCTGAAGTTAATATTGACCTTACAATAGTTGCAAATGACCCGTATCATTTTTGGTCTGACACCCTAAGTATTTCCATAAAGCCTGCCGCAGGCATAAAATGTCTTTGTGGCTTTAAGTATTGCTTTATTTAGATGTGAGTTCCAGCTTAACGTTTTGTTCAGAGTGATGCCTAGACATTTCGCCCCGCTGGAAAAGTTCAGACCCTTATTTCCCAGGGTAGTCCTCCTTAGTTCGACCTTTCTTTTCCTAGTGAAGGGAATTTGGATGGTTTTATCGGGATTGAGGACTTTATATTCGCACCACCTTTGATTTATGTTGAGAACCAGTTGCATTCAATCTAATATTATAGGTTGATGCCATCCTACAATATATAACTAGATTCGCATAACCTTGTTGCCTGGTTGGGACCCAGAAAGGCTCTAGTGGCCTTCGTTGATCGAGATTTCCAAGTCCAAATTCTAGGAGCCTGGATGTCAGCAGGCTTATTATCCATTTAATGATCAGTAACTGTATGCTTTTCCTGATCTTAGAGCCACGGATAGCATCATACAATGTATTATCAAAGAGCTCCTGATATGTGTATGAATGCTCATTGAGCAATTCAAGCGACCTCCATTGATTTGCCTGCTTGATAGGCAAACTGGAGTTCATGCAATGGGAAGTCCTTAAGATTTGATTCCCTAATGTGCATGTCCAGTACCTTCTTTATTGTTTTGAGAATAAAGGAGTTGAGGCTAATTGGTGGATATGACTTAGGTAGTTGTTCATAATTTCTGCCTGCCTTTGGTTTAAACACAATCTTAACCTCAGCCCATTTCGTCGGTAGATAGCTCAGTACTAGGCTGGCTTTAAATATACGCGACAAATTCGGACAATGCCTAAGCCCTTTTGTAGTAGGCATGAATAGATCCGATCTGGTCCCGGAGCTTTATGTGGGCTAAAGGTTCCCAAAGGACATCGTACTCTTTATTTATTTATTTACAGGGTTAGGCGATTGAACCTATTCCAACGACCGTATTTTTTTTTATTGAAATTATTTTTTATTGATTCAAATTACAAAAATGTGTGGAAATAATAAACATTTTAGAATCCATTCACTTTAGCTCGATGTGGCCACTTTTTGCCTTGACTATGGCTTTTAAATGTTTCATTATCTTGTTGACTCCCAGTAGTGAATACGTGAAACAATTATGTTGAAGCGGCTATAAGTATTGGTTAATAGTATTGGTGTTTGGCATCATCTGAAGATTACTGCTATCAGTTTATACCATATGCAGGTGCCTCTACAGATAAAGATTCCAATGGATATGACCTTGGAGAGAAAGTAATTTTGCAGCTGGGGTCCCTTTTAGAAAATCCAGAATGACACAATGCCACATTTGAAAATTTTTGTACGAGCCATAAGCTTCTTTGCCATCTAAGCACTAAGGGTTATTTTGTTACAGGTACCGTACGACATAGTCGCATAAATAATGCTCCATTGATAGAGATAAGCAAAATGAAAAAGCAACCGCGAGGCACTTACGACTTCAGATTTGATAGAAACAATAATGTGGTTGTGGTACGTTGGAATGATAGTTCAGTGGTTACCGTGATGTCCAATTTCTTAGGCCATAAACCTTTATGCACCACTAAGAGGTATGATCGCAAAACTCGTAAGGTTGCAGCAATTGACCAACCTCTTCTTATTCACGAGTACAACCAACGAATGGGTGGTGTTGATCTTTTCGACAATGGAATAAATAATTATCGAATCAGAGTGCGTGGAAAGAAGTGGCATTGACCACTTTTTACAAATGCACTGGATGCAGCCATGGTTAACGCATGGAAATTACATGTTCATTACATTCAAAACATAATAATATCAAGCCTATGTTAGAGCTAGCTTTTAGGATAAATGTTATAGAAGCATTAGTGGAGCTAAATGTCGACGGCCAGGATGACGGCCTATGTCAAACTCTCTAACAGCGGCACACGTCAGGATGGAATTCAGCACCTGATAACACAAAGCGAAAAACGTGCAAGGAATTATCAGTGTGGTGGAAAAACTCCGTTTGCTTGTAGCAAATGCGATATACATCTTCATCCTAAAAATTGTTTCAAGACATACCATAACGGCGATCCAAGAGATGAAGTGAAAAAAAAAAATTATGTATTTTATTAAGTTTTGGCATTGTGTATGTATTTGGTATATTTCTTATTAAATTTTTTTCAATAAAAAAGCTCATGTTGAACTTCTTATAATTTTACATTTTTTATTATCAGGACCCATTATTATTATAAAACCCATTGGGTATTTAAGTACCCGCGCCAGGAAATAATCAATTGCATCCAGCTAAGTTGACCTAAGATATAAGATTTTATTTATTAGAGCAAAAAGACACCTATCTAACTAATTTAAAAATATTTTTCCCAAAAATTGTATCTTTAAGGATTAAACGTGACTTCTGGTGAAAAATTCAAATTGTGAAAATTAACCTTTTTGTTAATTAAAAAAGTACATACATATACATACATTTGTGTGAAAATGCAGTCTTCGTTTGTATAGATAAAATCAAGGCCTATTTGACGTTAATCGATCTAGATAAACTTTAAGACTATAGGTAAGAAGAATCTGGTCCATCATCTGGATAATCTTTTAAAAAATGCATTTTTAAAGGACAGCCCTTTTTTGGGTAGTTAAATACCCACTGAGTTGAAATGGGTTAAGGTACATATGCCGCTTGAGTGTTCCTTGGCTGAAATTGAGTAAACAATGTCTATGTGCTGGAACGTAATATCTCATATCTTTGAATGCAAATAAAATATAGTCTCAATCCCTTTCCGTGTAGCGGTATACTTTTCATTGAAATTAAGCAAACGGAACAGATGCTAGAGGGATGGTACCCTTTTCGTGATGGGTATTTACATATACATATATAGATATTTGCATTGAGTAGTAGTATATACGTATAATAACTAATCACAATTAGAAACATAAATAGTTGCTTGATTTGCGAAAATATTTTTGTGACAAGGAATTGTGTGAATAATTATGATGGAGATGAGATTTCCGTATCCAAGCCTGTAATGCTGGATATCATGTTTACGAAAATTATTGGGGCTATCGACCTTAAATTTGGAGAATTTCGCGGATTTTCGGGACATGACCCGGAGTCCCCCCTGGCACTTAAATTGTACAAAAAAATATATGCTATATATAAATGAATTATGTATAGTAATTTATGTTAATAAAGAATTATTTAAACAAAATAATAAACAAAAATAGTAAGCAAACTTTACAGTACATATATATTTATTTGTTTATGTAAATAATAATTAACAATACATGTGTATTTCGGAAATATTTATTATTTTCTTTTACGTATTAAAAGTATATTCAATAAGGAATTTGTGAATTGCCTTTACACATTGAGAAAATGAAGGAATTATATACATGGATAAAAATTCGTATAACGTATTTCTCATATGTTTTTCCATTCATCTTATCTATGTGTCCCTGTCTGTATTTAAATATTTATGGCAACCCTACCTATGTTGAGTTAGTGCGGATGGACCATATGCGAGCTGTGACGTAGTTGCTTCCTCTGCAGGATGTTCAACGTGACTAAAACTGACATTGCTGGACGGAATGGTATCTGAAAACATCTCTTTCGTTTTTTTAAAAATATATTTTCGGACATTTTATGACTGATCTTCATCCACCAAAATGTCGTTTAAAATATTAAATAAATTAATACCTGCCATGTGTAGGCACCTTGAAGGAAACTGACAGGTTACCAGATTTGTGACATATGGCATCTTTTATCATTCTTGATATAGAGATTTGGTTTGTATTGGATTGGAATAAATTATCGGAAAATAAGGTTGGAAATTTGTAAGTAAATATTTGCAACACTGTAAAAATACACATATAATATTACAACTAAACAAACTTGCAATTAACTGCAAATAATTTTAATTACAGATTGAATGAATGAACTGGCTTTGAAGTCTACTCCAATTAAACAAATAGCAGGGAAATTTATTTTCGTTGACACCAATGCATACATTTGTATGCATTATAGTGCTACTATATAATTTATACATATGAAGAAGATATAAATTTATCCATAAATTTCATCAGGAGGAGGATTGCTACCACAAAGCGAACATAGAGGTGCTGACGGTCTGCATATTGATGACAAAACTCTGTGAAGAGCTTTGGAACTCGTATAATCGAACGTCCTTGATTGGGACTGCCACAGAAAAAAATATACCACAATTTAAGATATGAATTGACGAGTCGAGTCGAGTATGTCACTGTGAGCAGTTGTGTTTTTTGGCGTTCGCTGTTAAGCTCTATTTAGTGTTTGTCTAAACACTTTGCCTCGATTTCTTGTGTTTGAACGCTGCCGCTGTTTTTGTCGTTTTAATTGACATTGTTTTTTTCTTGCATTGTTTTTTAATCATCACCGTGTTTAAAATGTCTTGTCCAGCGAAGAATACAAGAAATGTTTCGGCCTCTCGTGGAAATTCTGCATCACCCACTTTTGGCGCCAAAGTGCTGCGCTCCGATGGGATATCCCCTGCTCAAGCTGCTTTACTCTCAGCATCTAACCTAAACACTAAGCTGAATAGTCTTGAGGAGACAATTGTTGAGAAGTTGACGGCAGCGCTAACGGCATCTGAGGGGAGAGTACTGCAGAGACTCAGTGAGGTGTCAGCTGAGGTGGCGAACATCAAATCTTCAATTAAAAAGATTATTGCGAGAGTCACTGTTGTTGAAGCTGCCTGTGCTGAATTTGATGTCTTGAAAGAGCAGTTCAAAGAGATTAAGAGTTTGGTCGTGCCTGAAAGCGCCGGTGGAAGCTCTCTTTCGTCGAAGCTGAATTCTGAGGTTACTGATTTGAAAGCAAAATTGGAAAGTTTGGAGAGTAACTCTGTTTCATCCGATGTTGTAATAAACGGTATTCCGTTTTTACCGGGAGAGAATCTAGCTGATATTTTTGGTAAGATCTGCTCCTCGTTGAAATTGGGCGCTCCGTGTATTCAAAATATATTTCGTGTGAGACCAACTACGGGAAATAAAAACTCTGCGATTATTGCTAAATTATCTTCAGCGAATGAGCGCAATAACTTGTGCAAAGCTGTTGCTGCTTTTCGCAGAGCGAATAATCGTCGTCTGCAGCTCAGTGATGGTGGCCTTGTCGGTGAGCAAGTAATTTTTGTGCATGAAGGTCTTACTAAAGCAAATCGTGAGTTGTTGCATTATGCTAACGGGAAGAGAAGAGAGAAGTTGCTGCACACCGTGTTTACGCTGCGTGGTAGAGTCTACGTTAAAGCAACAGCTGAAGGAGAGGCTAAATTAGTTGTTCATAAGGAGAGCGTTGACGCCGTTGCCGTTTCTTAATATTTATATTTTATGTTAGTTTGTTATTACTTAATTTGTTTCAGTATCTTAATATTTATTATATTTATTGTAATTTTAATCTTAATGTTAGTTTGTAATTATTTATGTTGTTTCTGTCTTGCTCTTTCTTTTCTTTCATTTTTACTCTATATTCCTCCTTATCTCAGTCTTTTTACTCTTCGTCTATGTCGTTTCGAACACTTGCTAAAATTTTTGTTTGTATTATGTCTGGTATTGCTCGAAGTTGCCCCCTGTCGACTGTCTATTGTCTGGTGTTGACGACAGGTCGAATGGTGCGATGGGCTGTTATAGGGCACTATTGAATGTTTTTTGCGTGCGATCGGGTGGATTTAATGTAGTTCATTTCAATGCTAGGAGTTTGAATGGGATGAAACTAGACTATATTAGATATATTTTTGTAAACTCGGCTGTTGATGTTATTTGTATATCTGAAACTTGGTTCAAGTGTGAGTTTTCTGATTCAATGTACTGTATTGAAGGCTTTAAACTTTTTCGTAATGATAGAATTGGCAAAAGAGGCGGTGGTGTAGCTGTTTATTGTAAGAGTAGTCTCAACTCTACAGTTATAAACCAAGGCAACACCTCATGTGAATTTCTTAATGTTGCTCTATATGACAACAGTACCAAAATATTAGTTTCGTGTGTTTATTATCCTAGTCGGAGTCATAATCCTGAGCCGTTTTTTGTTGATCTTGCAAATAAACTTACCGACTTTGACTTTCTAATATTATGTGGTGATTTTAATGTTAATCTGCTTCTAAATGACTCTGTATCTGATAGTTTTCTGTATTTTGTGTCAATGTGTGGTCTGAACCTTACTAATGTTGACACGCCTACTCGGTACGCTCCTTCATGTGACCGAAGTTTACTTGATGTCTGTCTTGTTTCTGAACTTTCGCTACTTTTAAGCATTGACCATATGTCTTTTATTTCTGACCATGATCTAGTTTTTTGTAGTTTTAATTTCAGTCTGTGTAAAAATGAAACTGCTAGCTTTAGTTATCATGATTTCCGTTCAATTGATTATGTTGCCTTATATAGTGACTTATCAGCTGTGTCTTGGAATGATATCTGGTGTTCTGTGTCGGTTGATGATAAACTTCGTGTCCTTATGGCGTACCTTAACGCTGTATTTCTTAAGCATGTCCCTTTGCGTACGGTGAGGTCATTGAAGATAGGTACTCCATGGATCACTAACCGTGTCTTATCTGCTATGAAGTTGAGAAACAAACTCCATTCTAAATGGAAAAACTCTCGTTCAACTATTGTCTGGGAGCAGTATAGAATTGCGCGAAATAGAGCCACTATGTTATTAAAAAATGCTAAGAGGCGGTATTTCGTTTCCAAGCTTAATCCTGCTTTAGGGGCTAAGCAGCTGTGGAAGAATTTGAAGAAATTACGTGTTATTGATAAGGTATCTGTTGAATGCCAACTTGATCCGGATGAACTGAATCGTACGTTTGTGACTAATGGTCTTTATAGCCCTTCCAGTGACCTGACTGTTGTTGATTTACCATCAATCCCCCCCTCATCCTCCCCCTCTTACCCGTCCTTCGTGTTTACCTCTGTTAGTGAGGCCGAGGTGGGCAGCATCTTGGCTAAGTTGAGTTCCAATGCAGTGGGGGTTGATGGACTGTCAATTAGATTCATTAAGATTGTTTCTCCGTTTATTTTATCTTCCCTGACGCACATTGTTAATCATTGCCTGACTAGCTCTAGGTTTCCGAGCCTATGGAAAACAGCCATGATAATTCCCATTGCAAAATCGAGTTCTTCTGCTGTTGCTATGGACTTCAGGCCGATTAGTATTTTACCAGCATTAGGAAAAGTTCTGGAAAGGATCATGTGTCTGCAAATGTCTACTTATTTGAATTCTCGCAATTTATTATCCCCTCTGCAGTCAGGCTTCCGTTGTGGCCACAGTTGTTCGACGGCTCTGCTGAAAGTTACTGATGACATTAGAGTTCATTATGACAATGATTTTCTAACATTTCGTTGCCTTATTGATCTCTCGAAAGCCTTTGACTCGGTTAATCACACCTTGCTCTGTGATAAGCTCAGTAAATATTTTAATTTTAGTTGTAGTGCTGTGAGGTTACTTGCTAATTACCTGGAGGGTAGAACACAGTGTGTTAGAGTTGGGAGCCGATTGTCTTCCTTTGAGGCTGTCACCACCGGCGTTTCTCAGGGATCTATTCTGGGACCGTTACTATTCTCCATCTTCATTAATGACGTGTTTTCAGTTTGTGAGTATTCCCTCATGCATGCCTATGCTGATGATATTCAGATCTATTGACCTCACAGTCTTGCTCAAGATCTGAGTTATAGACTGAACTCGGACCTCTCTGCTCTTAATGCTTGGGCTGACAAAAACTTACTTCGCATAAATCCCGCCAAATCAAAGGTTTTGCCTATTATGAGGCAACCCTGTGTTTATGATGATTATCCCCCACTGTTTATTGGTGCTGCGCAGTTGGAATTTGTGTGCAAAGTTAAAAACCTGGGTTTTATTATTAACTCTAAGTTTACTTGTACTGACCATGTTAATTGTACTGTGGGTAAGCTGTATGGCTTGCTGAGGTGCTTGCGATCCTCGGCACTATTTACTCCACTTGTGATCAGGCGTCAACTTGTTAAACAGCTGATTATGTCGCACTTGTGCTCTATTGCTATAGTTTTTGGCCGTTTAGACTCTCTTTCTCAACATAAGATTCTTGTTGCTTTCAACAGCGCTGCTAGATATGTGTATGCAGTCTCGCGTCTTGACCATATCTCAACGTTGAGTAAGGGTATTCTAGGCTGCGGTATATTGGAATACGTAAATATTCTAAATATTCTTTTTCTGGATAAGCTGGTTCGTACCAAGACTCCCGTTTACCTTTACGAGAAACTACACCTTACTCATTCGGATAGGTCTTTAACTTTCATTGTGCCTAGATGCAATTTCCTCAACAGCAGTCGACACTTCTTCATTAGCACCAGCGTTGATTCGCGCACACTTCCCTGTGTAAAAGCCTCTTACACATTTCAATCTCCTCGACGGGCCTGTTTGCCACCGAGACAGTAGTATGCTTCAGCTCTGAACGACCTCAAAACCTTCAGCTGAAACGATATTCGGGTTAATAAGTTTATCAAGTTCTTGTTTGAGTAACCTTTCTCCATGTAACCAGCTTGGGCCCTTCCACCAGAGATCATAAGCCATTAGTTCAGAGGCTCTTAACCGTCTTGATGCGCAGTATGCCGGGTTTTCGCCAGAGCAGACATGGTTCCAAAGGTAGCGAGGAAGGACATCAATGATTTCAGCAGTAGGGTTGGCGATGAATGTCTTTAATTTATTAGGTGCCTGTGACAACCATGCGAGTACCACCGTGGAGTCCGTCCAGGCGTATAGTTTAAGTGGCTTTCCCAAGTCGATCGATCGAAACTGTTTAATTACCCGTGATAACAGCAATGCTCCACATAACTCGAGACGTGGTATCGATACCGGTTTCAGTGGAGCCACTTGAGTACGGGATGCCATGAAAGTCACCGTGACCTTCCCGTCTGATGTCACCTCTCGACAATAAACTGCTGCCGTGTAAGCTTTTGTAGATGCGTCACAGAACCCGTGAATCTCGAGGACGTGCTCGTTTGTTGGAATGAAACGTGATACCAAAATCTCTTGTATTCGATGCATATCTTGACGACACGCAGTCCACCACTTTAAGAGATTTGATGCAGCGGGTCGTCCCATCCTAAGTCTGTCAGCCACAATTCTTGAAAGAAGATCTTAAGCCGCGTTGTCACTGGTGCCAGCAGACCCAAGGGGTCAAAAACATTGGAGATCTCTGATAGTGCCTGACGCCTTGTAACACCAGCGCAGGGTATCGGTACATGATAATGAAGACAGTCTGTCTCCGGTTTCCAATGCAACCCAAGTATCTTCGGGTCTTTGGAATCGTCTTGTAAAGGAATTTCAATTGATTGCTGAAGGCGATTAGCATTCGCACGGGTCGCGTTAGATACCCATTTACTTAATTCCATACCTGCTCGAGAAAACAGATTAATTAGCTCATGTTGCAATTGCTTTACCTCAGCTTCTGTATTTGCGCCAGATAGTACATTATCCACGTAGAAATCTTCGGCTACCACCTTTGAAGCCCAAGGAAACTCTGTCCGGTATTCTTCCGATAATTGCTTCAATACTGGAACCGAAAGGAATGGTGCACAGGAAGTACCGTACGTAATGGTGCATAACTGAAAATTCTGTACAGGCTCTGAAGAAGATTTCCTCCATACGACTCGTTGAAAATTACGATGAGCATCGGTAACCCATATCTGACGAAACATCTTTACGATATCGGCCGAGAAGGCAAATCGATGAAACCGAAATCGCACGGTTGGGTCCGACATGCAGACAATCGTTTAGCGAGATATCATTTCCGCCTTTGTACGAGCCATCAAACACTACGCGTAGCTTCTTGCCCAGCACGGGATGATGTGGTAAATAAAATACCGCCTCGCTGGAGGTCGATAACTCCTCGGATGTAAGTTGCCTCATGTGTCCCAGACGTATATACTCTTGCGTGAAGGCCGTATATTGCTCATGCAGCTTCTCATCTTTGTTGAAACGACGTTCCGACGAATAAAGGCGAGACAAAGGACCTGAAACTGTGCCTTCAAATTGAGGCGTCATTTCCTTAAATGGGAGACGTACTACGTATCTTCCATCCAGTGCACGTGTATGAGTTCTAACAAAGTTCTGCTCGACTAAAGATTCGTTCGGATCAGCAGCAGGCGAAGAGGTATCCTCTAACTCCCATAAACGCCGAATCGATGCATCAATGTCAACCAAAGTGACGAACGAGACTGAATGCGAAGCTGGTCGCGATTCACCTTGAGTTACCATCCAAACAAATAGGGATGATACTGCTATGATGTTTCCTTCTGGATCAGCTCGCTTCTCTGCAGTGAAAATATCCCAAACATACTGGCCACCAATCAAGATGTCAATAGGCGCTGTAACATTAAAGGTTGGATCTGCAAGTGTTAACCCTTGCAGTGTCGGCAGCATCATATCACGCACACGAGTAGATGGCAGTGAGGCAGTGATCTGGCGTAAAATGTATAGGGATGCGTTGAATCCAAATGTATTGATGCGCGACTGTATGCGGGCATTGCAACGGCCGCGTGTGTAATCGCCATTGGCTGACGCAATGCCTGTGACTAGGATAGGAGAATGTGTGCCTGATATGCCCAGGCGCTGTATGCAATGTTGCGATATGTATTAGAGAGCTGCACAAGATGTGTTGAAACGCACATCAAGACACAAACAAAATTTCAACTATTGCACTCGAAACAAAATAAGTTTTGAATCAAGACATTGGCTGCCGAATGCGTACTGATAGCAAAGCAAAACAAAGGCAATAGTATTCTGAAGCGCAATCCTGCAGAGCTCAGCACATGACGGTTGGACCATGAACATCCACGATATCGACCAATGCATTAGGTAAAATTGGTGTTAATTCCTTCGTCCTGACTGCAACCGAACACCGCGTTTGCTCCATCTGATATCTGACGTAACATGGGAGCTTCCTCATGAGATGTAATCAGCAGTGACACAAACCGATCGATAAAGGAGTTGATTATTTGCCGCGGTCGATCATATCGCTCTTTGAAGCGCGCCCAAGTTGTCTCGAACGTGTATTCAGTTATCAGTTCAGTTATATGTCGAATTAACTCGGCAGCGTCATCCTGTAACACCGACTTTAAATAGTATAATTTTTGCGTGTTGGAAAGTCTTGATCTTGTAGCGACACTACTCGAGAAAATGTCACTAAACGACGGCCATTCACTATAATCACCAGAGAACTTCGGAATATTGCTACGAAGCTTGCTGCTCTGCCAACAGAGCTATGTTTGATGATCGATTTGTAGATTCCACTTGCGGACGTAACCTCGTCTCCAACGATGGCAACAAAGCCCCAGCTGACAAGTACTTCTCTTCATACTCATCGAAATCCACATTCGGATCTGTACAAGCCGTTGCATCTATGAGAGGCAGAATGCTGTCTGTATTTTGCGTGAATACTTCAAAAACCTGCTCCAGTCGTTCCAACCGCGTGACTACTTGCTCAAAGGTAACGCTCTCAACTGCCTGCTGTGCGAAGATATAAGCTTTCGTAATCGACGTTTTTAACCTACCTCGAATCTGCGTAAGTGCTGTAAGTACTTAGTTGCTGCCATTGCTGATTAATTCCACCATTGCTGATCCGGCTCGATTAGAACCAACTTTTATGATGATGAATATTGTTTCTTTTACGTGTCGATTATATGGACTGTATTTGACTTTAATTTTACATGGTTATGTTGGAAATGCAGTAAAGAATATTTTTTATGTAAATCTTATTGTTTAAAGTTAAAATTTAATACATTTTTCATTTCTTTGTAAAGTGAAAAAACACTGCTTATACAATTACCACGCGGTTTTCAACGTCAGTTTAGCAACAACCAATTCCAACCAACAAAAGTACATGAGGTGACCAGGCGTTCATGATCAATAATTATGCATTAGAAGAGTTGATCGGAGAATGTATACCAACGGAGGTTTGAAAGATATGATTGATCGATATTTGGATTACAACGGATGATGAGAGCAAACGAGGCTATTCGATTTTTTTTTTTTTTGTTTTTTTACAATAACAAATCAGGTGAATCCGTCTGACTGTCTATCAAACTTACACTTCTTTTCCAATTTAAAATTTTTTCATTTAAACAAATCCATGACTTTGTAATTAGAAAAATCTTTTGACAAATTTTTATTCTGTCTATCGTTCTGATAGAAGCTGCATTTCTGCTTTAACATTAGTCATAGAAGAGCTGGGAAAGGCTATGGATAAGTACTAAAAATCTTCCTAAACTTATTAGAGACCTTTAGAAGAGCATACTGTAACCAATTTCAAATTTTCGCAACTTGATTTAATCTTACCTAGCTGATAGATATCAAAGCGTGGCTGATAATGCTAAACTGTCCGCTTTCCTTTTGGTTCCTTCCGGTCTGCCTCAAGGTTCTATCACTTCCTTTCCTGATTTATGTGTCATATGTATGCAGGTGATGCTCAGCTAATTTTTAGTTGTCCATACAATGAAACTTTTACTGGTGCTTGCTTAATCAACGAGGATCTCGCACTGTTCACCAACTGTGCGGATTATAATAAACTAGGCGTCAATCCGGTAAAATACAAAATGCTGCCCATTTATATAAATAAAACGAAGTACAAAACCTAGATTCAATCTCCCAAAGGAATTATGTTGTTGCTTACAATAGATTAGTGCGTTTGATCTTAAATTTAAAGCGTAGCGAACATATATACATATTACTTTGGTACTTTCTACATTTTCAACCTAAATATCTAAAAATAATCGTATTCATATTCAACAAACCCATTGTTTCAATTACAACCTTGTGTCTACATTTGAATAAACTTATGATCTTTGCTGTATCTTTTTGTAAATGGTCCATAATATACATAGCAATGAATAATTGAAATTAAATAACTGGAAATATGAATATGTCTATGACGCAACACTTAACTATCACCCGTAATCCTTAAATTTTAAAACAACAACAACACAGGCCAAAACCTCTTCTACTGTCTCATCAAACTGTTGGTGGATTAGCCCTTAAAATGTCAACAACAATAGCCACATTATTCGAGCATATTAACTCATATTCAAATTCTAGTTACATGTATTAAACAACTGAAAATTACGAAAAGCAAATAAATATAAAACCAGAAAGAGTGTTAACTTCGGCCTGGCCGAAGTTCATATACCCTACACACTTGTACTTAGCAATGAGGCGTGGAAATGGTCTAATTTTTTTCGTTTTCAATCTCAAATAGCCTGTGATGACAGAGAATATTCGTGCCAAATTTGATGAAAATATCTCTATTCGTTCTCCTGTAATCGAGTTTTATTTAATTAGTGGGCGGACCACGCCCATTTTAGTAGTCTGTTTTGGTCAAAGACAGTTGATTTGTGAATAAAATTTCAACCTGAAATTCTTTCTGCAAGCTGATAAATTGAGCTATAAGTATGAATTAATTTATATTTACTATAAAAAGTAGGCGTGGCAATGGTCCGATTTTGCCCATTTTCAATACGAATGAGTTTCTGATGATAGACAACATTCGCGCCAAATTTGATAAAAATATCTTTATTCGTTTTCCTGTAAACAAGTTTTATTTAATTAGTGGGCGGACCACGCCCATTTTTGGTGATCTGTTTTGATCAGAGACAGTGGACTTCTGTTCTGATTCGTTCTCCTGTAATCGTGATTTCCACAGACGGACAGACGGACAGACAGACAGACGGACGGACATGGCTAAATCGACTCAGGAGGTCACGCTGATCAAGAATATATATAATTTTCTATACCTGTCACGCCTCCTTTAATGCGTTACAAACGGAAGCAGTAAGTGAATATACCCTATTCACTTCGTGTGTAGGGTATAAATATTTTCTAGCAATTATATTCGGTTAGGTAAAGTGGCAGCGGTGTATTGCTTCAGTAGACCCATTGTGTGTTACCACATAGCCGATAAGTCCGTCTCCGTTAATATCCACGTCTATTTGCATTATATTTCCGTGTTAATGACTATTTCAATTCTCCATCATATTAATTTGGAGTTGGGTTTTGAGTTAATTGCGTATGGACTATTATGATTTTAAACTTTTGTTCCAAAAAGTATGGTATGAAATATTTTATTGTGCCAACGATATCCATTGAGATTTAGTCTTGTTCGTCTGTCTCTTTTTCTGTCTGTCCGATGATCGCAGGAGAACTGATTAAGAAATTGGAATGAAGTATGACAGACATGTAGGTGTTCACTATTTCTGTATTTGTACAAATAAATGAGCTGTTATATTTGAAAGTGGAAAAAGTCCAGTTTTTTAAAAAAATGAGGTAATGGTAATTTTAGTAAGATATAGACACATTCTATCCATATTTATAATCATACATTCAATTGAGTAGGTTTTTTTAACAAAGTCAACAAAAGAATTTCGACTATAAAATGTTATCACAAAAATATTTTTTTTGAAAGTGGAATAAGTCCACTCAGAATAATAATAATTATATTAAGAAAATGTTTAAAAACGACAAACCGCATAAAATTTATTACAAAACTATTATGAAAGAAAATTATTCATTTAAAATAATTTTTTTATTTGGAAAACAACAAAAACCGTAGCATATTTACTATATTGCCACTGTATAAAGCTTCAAGATCCTTAACAAGAGAGAAATACAACGATATGATGAGTTTATTGTCTTACATACCAACTATAACTATTGTTGTAATATGTATGTTATTCTTTAATGTGGTATAAATCCATTCGGAGATGAAATATCGTTTATTTATTAGATAATTTTAATTATTATTACTTCATAACAAAATTAAAAAGAATTAAAAACATCACTCAAATTGATTAGCTTTTGTCAATATTTTTGAAAATATTTATTTACACAAATGTTATCGCAAAAATATTATTTTTGAAAGTGGTATAAGTCCATTTGGAGCTAAAAAAATCCTTTATTTACTTAAATATTTTCAATAATTATTATTTCATAATAAAATTTAATAGGTGTGTAGTGTTAAAAACATCACTCAGATTGATTAACGTTTGCAAATATTTTTAAATTGATTCAAACGCAAACCATTAAATATCTCGATACATGAAAAAATGGACTTATTCCACTTTAAAATATAACAGCTCAAATGTTTCATTAATAATTATAGGTTTCCCTTAAATTTAGAGCTTCAATGTGTTGATACGCTACTTTAACATTTTTTATATAGATATCGTTTTTGGCTTGTTTATATATTATAGACTATATAAAGATCCTTAAATAAACGCCAGATTTTATCGCAGAAGGAAAATTCTTATTGTCCATTCCAAAGCCTAAAAACATGAAAAATTTGCAGGCAAGCTTCAATCAAGCGGCTGTTTTGTTGCTTCAATGTCATTCTTTACAAGAGAAATGAATTAAGCTACATCATATTAAATACTAAGGATTTGATGTAGCTTAATTCATTTCTCTTGTAAAGAATGATATTGATATTGAATGATAACACTGGCCGACAGCCATTTTGTAACGGGCTGTTTGACAACATATTCTAAAGGATTTTGGTCCGCTGATTCCAGAAATGATAAAATAAAAAAAAATGAAACGAGCCGTTTTCGAGATAATCGGTTTTTAAATTTTTGGCCACTTTACGTTAAGGTCCATCCACTTGAAGAGCCACTACAACTGACATGTGTAACCGATTCGATTACAACTAAGATTAAATTAAAGAGGAAGGATGCACGCATATTTTTTGCAAACCTTACCTTGAAATCCGAAAGATAGTTTAATAGCTTTTGCTGAAATCGTAACTTCAAAGGAGGAATTTTTTAAGAAAAAAGACAAAAAACTGCTATATATCTGTATGTAGAAATATGTTCCCGAAACTTTTTTACCCTTTCTATTTTTTATATCGATAGATTGGACATTTGCGCGAATTTTAAGCCTAATATCAAATCTGCACAGAAACGGTTTCTTGGTGCGCGTTTAAGTAAATTTAGTGCTTTTCGCAAAAAATACTAAATTTTGATAATAAAGATAAATAAATACTTTTTAAATTAAAAATGATTTTTATTTGTGCTTCTTCGCTTATATAAGTGGGTTGGTGTTTCCCTAGTCAAACTCCAGCAATAGTCCGCCATCAATAGTTGCACCCCAGGATCTTTCATAGCGCTTTTCAATTGCCATCATTTGCTGGTGGAATCTTTCCCCATGCTCGTCGCTTACAGCATCCAAATTTTCCGGGAAGGAGTATAGATGAGAGTTCAAGAAGTGCATCTTCGATGAAAATACTGAAGTCTCATGTCTGATTTGACAGATAATTAGTTTTATGAACGAATATGGTTGTGTATACGCTTGAACTCGCTTCGCTAAGTGGGCCTGCGATCGACTTACAGAAGATGCCGATTTTGCCAAAAAAGTCATCTTTTCAGATTAAGCTCATTTTGATCTTGGCGGGTATGTAAACAAGCAAAATTGTCACATTTGGGGCACACAAAACCCGCACGCATACATTGAAAAGCCGGTGCACCCAAAACGAGTCACTGATCGCATTATCAGCCGCAGAGCTGATGTTGTTTGGCCACCTCGAAGCTGCGATTTGACACCGTTGGACTATTATTTGTGGGGTGCCGTCAAAGATAAGTGTTACGCCGACAAGCCAGAGACAATTGACGCTTTAAAGGACAATATTCGTGAAGCCATTGGTGAAATACAGCTGCACACAATCGATAATGTGCTTAAAAATTGGACCGATCGTGTAGGCTACTGCATGGCCAGCCGAGGCAGCCATTTGAATGAAATTATTTTCCATTATTAACCGGAAGGATTGTACTTTCAAATAAAAAAAGGAATTTGAGAAAATATTCAGTAGTTTTTTTTATAGCATTTAAAAAAACAAAAGTTATTTGGCGGACCCTGTACATATATGTATATTCATAGCATAGACATGGCTTCCTTAGGCTTCCTTAGACAAACATTTGGTTTAAGCTAAGAGTAAGAACACATCCTAGGTCACCCTACTCAAGCCTCTCATGTCTACACTTCAATGTCATCAAAACGCGTTGTTTCCTAAAATTTAACAATTTAGACAAAATGTTTTGAAAATTTATTCCTAAAATTTAAAACAACAACATCTCTTTTCTCAAACACATATTCACAAACCAATCGCTCATTAACTATTTAAACCGGATCAAACAAATCTCTTACTCCTAAAAACACTAATAATTAGTGCTAAAGACATATTATTTAAAACACTGAAATTCAAAAATTTATTATAACAAAAAATTAGTGCCAAAATCGTCCATGTTCAAATTCATGAACTATAATTCTGTTAAAAATATACTCATATATACATATATATAGAACAGTATAAAATAAAAAATAATAGCCGATAAAAATATGTCCTGTTCTGCGACATAAAAACTCACACGCATATCAAATGCTTATCCTAACAGAATCTATAAGAAAACCCTAAAAAAAAGAAGAAATAAGAATAAAAACACAATTCTAGCTTGGCATGTTAAAGCCACTCATGTCATCACTAAAATATCAACAGCATGCGTCTCTATTCCTAAACATAAAAACAACCACAACACCGCCAGAGTAAATGGAGTTATGGGCAACCATTGCACTCGTTGCCCATATTTCTGAAATCGAGTTATAATTTATTTGCATATATACTTAAAAATCGACTTGTGGTTTTTTACAAATGGAAGAGGTTTTGAAAAATTTGGTACCCAACTTTAGTACAACTTAACATATTACACATTGTACTTTAGCAGACTATTTATATATTTGTTACTGTACACACCTACTATAAAATTAGACCATCATTAAAATTTAACATTATTTTTAAAATTCTATTTTTCAGGATTGTATCCACCACTTCCTGTAGCCACGCCATGCATCAAAGCCATATCACCAAGTGAGGGTTGGACTACTGGTGGCGCTACCGTTATTATAGTCGGCGATAATTTTTTCGATGGACTTCAAGTGGTTTTCGGCACAATGCTAGTCTGGAGTGAGCTAATAACTTCTCATGCTATTCGTGTCCAAACACCGCCCCGTCATATACCAGGCGTAGTTGAGGTGACCCTGTCATACAAAAGCAAACAATTTTGTAAAGGATCACCTGGCAGATTTGTTTATGTTTGTAAGTTAAATATCTACAAGTGTAGTGCCACAATTACCCGACCTAACAACGAAAATACTGAAAATTTGAAAAAAATGTCGCTAGAGATTTTCCAAATCGATAGAAAGATCTTAAAAGACTAAAACTCGATAGATTTTTCGCAATGATATTTAATAGCTTCGATATCATGATAGTGAGACCTGCCCACTCCTCAGATAACCAAGAACCGTGAACCTCTTCTCTTGATTTCTAGTTCAATATTTTGCTTATAACTGTAAAAAAATGTTGTTATAAATTAATTATGGCCGAATGGAATCCTGGAATCATCGATAGGAAGAGAGTTTAAACCGATTTATGTTTCTGAGATTTCGTAGTTTAGTTGGGAGTCTCCTGACAGAGTCTCTTCCACAAACCAATAGCAGTAACAAAAAAATGGCGTGCCGATATTAGACAAGAGTAACTGGTTTGGACGAGCATATGGGATCTGCGAGACGGTAGAAAATGTATTTTAGAGCAGGGTTCGGAAAACGTTTCTTTTTTATATCGCTTAAATACTTCTACAGCCTTCCCTCACACGCCACACCATGCAAAATTAATTTTTAATCATCATATACAAAATCCAACAAAAACATATTCATACGAAACACAAACAAAACTTAATTTTCAAGCAATTGTTTTTGACGCGAAGCGAACCATCCAAACTGCTGATCAACTCTGTTCGGCTGTTTTTTTCGATGTCTGCGTCGAAATTATTTTCATCTTCAAAGATCGATTCCTTGCCTGCGCAGCCTTTTTTTCATCAACGAAGATCGTTATGGTACGAAAGCCGAAGTTTTCTCATCTCCTGCGATCGCTATTCGTCAACAAAGCAGTTTTTTCAACTTCAGGGATCGAAATATTTGAGGATAAGAATTTTTTTCATCCCAAATGATAGTTGGTTGGAAGATCGAAATTCTTTTATACTTTTGGGAAATTTTTTTTGTGAGGGATATAAATAAAGTTTTTCGTTTGAGGGATATATTCCGAACCCTGTTTTAGAGTAAAGATAATTTGCTCAGAATTAGTGTAAGAAGAGTAGTGAGAGCAAAGAGTATAAACAAAGAGTATTAATACATAAAGAGATTTCACGAACGGTCGATATCGCGGTCGACCACTTTGACTGCGAACCTGCGCTCGTAGCAAAGCAAAATTGAATGATCTACTAAGGAGTGAGTGGTTCGGAAGATCTTTTTTAATGAGTATGAAGGGAACGGAAGATCGACTTTGCTTCTGTTATTTTGCACTAACAATGCAAGCGAATATGCGTAAGAAGAGATCATATCCAACACTCGTATGCCTCGTAAAGTGTGAAAGAAACAATCGATAAATTTGTGGAGTACATGGGCGATGAGAAGAACGGTGCGATTCGTCTTCTTTTGCTTCTCTTACAATAACAAACCATGTGCAGCCGTCCGACCATCTGGAATTGTTTTAAATTTTGCATTTTATGGTTTTTGAAAGAAATTATTTTCGTAACTTTGTTCTGCTTCTTTTTCGATGCACAGGATTTGTAAAGCGCTGGCACGATCTACGTTGCGATCATAGCGTGCTGTTGAAGAATTTGTATGGGCAGAAGATGATATGTAGTCGGCATATTAATTCCCTAAATACGTTATACGAGTAAGACTAAAAAGCTAGTAGAAGCAAAATTATGGAAATATTTATATTATATGTAACACTTATTAAACAACTTTACTTTACACTTATTAAATTATATAAAATAAATTATGTAAACTACATAAATATATATAAAGCTATTTATTTCTCCATAAAGTCTTCGCATTTTTACATCCACCATTGATATAGTTTTTGTCCGTTTTTTTTTGGAAATTATCTCGCTAAGTAATTTCTGTTTTAGCCACCTTGAGTTTTTTCGAATTAGAATGGAAATTAGATATTCCAAAATTTGTTTAATGTGGTGAAAACAATTTTCATTTGGATTAAATCATCTCGGTAAAGAAACGTTCGAAAGAAAGATCCTAATACAACATTTCTGTATACAAAAAAGTACAGTGAAACGGAACTTTATTTGCAAAACCCCTCCGATAAATTTTAATAATATATGCGTAGAGCACTTGCCATTTGTACAGCTCTTTTTGAAAAAAGTTGCCATGAGCCCCAATTGCAAGAAATGCATCTACAAATTATACAAGAAAAGTATACAAGAATTAATACTTTTAATACTACAAATTAAAGTGTTACTAATGACATCGGGGCTAATGGGCTAAAGTAGATTTCTTTAAAATCATACTTTGTATTACCACACACATATAATATAAATATTTCCATAATTTGTCTTCCATTAACCATTCAGTCTTACTCGTATAACGTGTATAGTGAATTGATATGCCGACTACATATGATCTTCTGCCCATACAAATTCTTAAACAGCACGCTATGCTCGCAACGTAGATCGCGCCAGCGCTTTACAAAGCTTGGGCATCGAAAAAGGAGCAGAACAAAGTTACGAAAAGCAAAAATTTTTTCAAAAACCATAAAATGAAAAATTTGAAACGAATCCAGGCGGACGGACGGCGGCACACGGTTTGTTATTGTAAGAGAAGCAAAAGAAGACGAATCGCACCGTTCTTCTCATCGCCCGCTGTACTCCACAAATGGATCGATTCTTTCTTTCACACTTTACAAGGCATACGAGTGTTGGTATGATAAGAGATCATTCTCTTGTTACACATATTCGCTTGCATTGTTAGTGCAAAATAACAGAAGCGAAGTCGATCTTACGATTCTTTCATACTCATTAAAAAAGATCTTCCGAACCACTCACTGCGCTTTGCTACGAGCGCAGGAGTCTTCAGTTCGCAGCCAAAGTGGTCGACCGCGATATCGACCAGTTTTTCGCCCTGAGCTTAACTCGACTCGTTCAAACTAAATGTTGATAGCATCATTGGTCTCATGAAATCTCTTCATGTATTAATACTCTTTGATATGAGAGTTTTGGCCAGAAGCAAGTTAGCTTTAGTAGAAAGATAGAAGGTGTACCAGAGGACACGAAGGCCACCACGCCATTAATATGAGTTGTCCATGTTGAAGTTCTGTTGAATGTTAAGCCAAGGTTCTTAGCTGTTTCAACGTATTCTATTATGGCACCGGCAAGAGGTTATGGCTGGAAAATTAGTAACATCCAACAGCTTTTTGCAAATTCCTAATGTTTGATATTTGGAAGAATTTAGCAATAAATAATTTTCACAAGACCAATTGTAAATTCTACATCAATCAGTAGCATCGATGCCTCTTCCTTCATATGAACTGGGCGAGATATGATGATCTGCACATCATCAACGTATGTACATATGAACTATGAAATTTTTCACAATATTCGGTAGATCTTTAACGTAAAGTGAAACTAGTAAGAGTGCTATATTCGGCCTGGCCAAATATTAGATACCCTACACCTCAAAGTTTTGAAACAATTTAATTAAACGAAATACTTGTATTTATTAAAATTTTTAATTTATTTAGATTTTTTATTGCAGAACAGTAATATTATAGAGTGAAATACAAACTGAAACTAGAGGAAATATGTGGTTATGAAGAAAACTATCTTACAATCACATTTAACCACAGACGGGTATAAATACAGAGGCGTATCTAGGGTGGGGTGGGGGTGGCGGTACACCCGGGCGGCACAATTTCGGGGGCGGGAGTTTTGGAAATCAGGTATTGACATATTGAAGTCTAGGAATTTTTTGGGGCTAAAGTTGATTAACCGTCACAGGCTCCATGAGTCCTAGCTACGCCACTGTATTAATAGGAGGCGTGGTCGTTACCTGTTTTTAAAACAAAATAAGTAGCTTAGTAGTTTTATTGTTGTGCTTAAATTTAAACTTAAAATTAACGTTAAATTTCCGTGGTAATAAATTTGTTTTCATGAGCTATACTGTATAAGTAATGTAAAAGTGGGCTTACCGCGCCGCGTTTTGCTGTTATTGCTGTTATTTTGTTATCATAACTCAAAAGCGAAGAATGATATCACATTTCTAATGGAAAATAGGCGTGGTCGTTGACCGATTTTGCCCATTTTCAATACCAACCTTCCACCATAAAAAATAATATTTCTGCAAAATTTCATTATGATATCTTCACCGGTTCTCCTGTGATCGTGATTTCGTCGAGACGGACTGACGAACATGGCTAAATCGAGGAAGTGATGCTGATCAAGAATATATATACATTTCTATACCTATCGTCTCTATTTCTATGCGTTACACATTTCGTGACAAAGTGAATATACCGTTAACCTTAAGGTGTGGGGTATAAAAATGTAAGCAACTATTTGATTGAGGCGAATTTTATAACATTTCATAGTCACTTTCCCGTGTGTGAGTAGGCAACTGAGATAAATCTTTTAACCTCAAACTTCCAATTCCCTTCACTTCACTGCATTTTCCTTTTTGGAATCAAATTTCGGGACCGAGTTCTTCATAATTTTGAGGCCCCCTAACTCGCGGGGCCCCGGTGCATAGCATCCACCGCACCCCTAAATGGCCGGCCCTGACTGCACATTACACCATCACTTGCTTCATATAAACAGGTTCGCTTGCATCAAACAATGCGTACCGCATTGTTGAACGTATCCTTCAGACGACTAAAAAAACATTACGAAATCTTTTATCACCGAATCTTTTTTCATATAAGGGAAAGCATTTCTAGGTGGCTAAATTTTGCAAATAAGGTGCGTGAGGAAACAATTCGAATTTTAACTCATTGAATTTGTCCACCGCATTGAAAATCGAAACTTATCCCAAAATCATAGAGATCGGTCACTATTAATGGCTATCAAGCAAATACTAAACAACGTAAAGTCTTCAAGCTTTAATTTTAAGCTTTCTAGGAGTATTTATTGGTACTCATACTTTCGGCTGGAGTAATTTTTCAAACAATAATACGTTAAAGTCGGTTATTTCTGGGACCACTCGCGTATTTAAGTATTGATCTTTATTATAATATTAATGAGCATTCCCCTTTCAAACCATTAAACAGCCCTCAATGAACCGACAATAGATTACGGTTTTCAGCGCCTACAAAAGCTTATACCACGTCACCCGGGGGACCCCGAAAAGTTGCAAAAGGAAATTATTCTTAAAAGAGCAGCTGATTTAGTTGAGGCATTGTATTCAATGCCAAGGTATAAGCACTTCGAATTTAATAATGATGAGGACCTGAAATAATTAATTGTTTATTATAGGTCTCCAGGTGGCAGCACTGGGTTTAATTCTTATGCCGGCCAATTAGCAGTAAGTGTTCAAGATGGGACCGGCCAATGGACAGAAGATGACTACCAAAGAGCACAGTCAAGCAGCGTTAGCCCACGTGGCGGATATTGTAGCAACACGTCAACTCCCCATTCCTCAGGAGGATCCTACGGTGCTACCACTGCCGTCGCTAATAGCTACGGAACTCCACCTATGGGTACGTTATCATCTTCACCTGGCAGTGTTTTCAACACTACAACGAGTAAGCAACGCATTTAAAATAAAACGCTAATCGTTTTTTATTGGAATCAAGTGGGTAATGAAAGTTGTTCATCGAGAAGGGGGACATGAAACGATAACAAACTCGACCCCTACCCCCTTTGAGCGGGGGAGAGGGAATTATTTCAAAATCTTCAATGAGAATGTTGTATGAAAGTTGTAGTTGTATGTTGTAGGGAGAGCTGAGCGATGTTTCACGACCTGTGATTTTGTCACAGGTACACAAAATCACGAGTCACAGTTGCGATTGAAAACGCTCCGTACCTGTGACTCGCTGTCACAGGTACAGCGGAACGATATTTAACGAATTGTGATTTCATTGAAATGCAACCACGAATCACAGTTTGCTGCTCTAGCGTTTCGTTATTGTTACAACGAGTTATTGTCCCAGCTAGAAGCAGTGATGCCCTTTTTTGTGCAATTTGTCGCAATCAGGGATTTCTTGTCTGGATTTTGTGGGATTACCTGTTTTACTCGATAATTTGCCATATTTGTACTATATTTTGGGGACTACTGAAGACATGAACGAAAGTTGCTATGTGTAAATATCTAGGTAGGACTTGTTTTTTTCAACCTTAGACTATGATCATGCAGCTCAAATAAAAATTTTACAAATGCGTATTGTAAAATACGGAATGAACTTAATAACATTAATAACTTAACGCTATAACTTTGAAAGTAGGGGAGAGCGACGGATGTTTTTGTTGTTTTTGGTGTCTCCATCACAAACAACAACAACAACAAAAACAACAATACGATTGGCCTTTCCGGGAAGACAGTAACTTAAGCCAAAATATGTATATATCAGTAGTTTTAATTACTTAAAATTGTTGTCTGTATTAATTCATACTTCTGTAAAATATGAATGCTTTTACAGTTAACGAATAGCTTCACTTCGTTCCTATAGCAAGAGCGAACGAAACCAAAACAGATCTGAAATAATGCCGTTATTTTGAATGCATGTAGCACGTTTTTGCGCACTCATTTTATAGCGACTGCCTTGTCACGAGTCACGGGTTTTTATACCTGTGACAGTACTGTCACAGTCACAGGTCGGAACTGCTCCGGAAAAATCACGGAATCGCTCACCTCTAGTTGTAGGGACCTAGAAAAGAAAACACATGTAGGCGTTCATTACTGTTCTTACGTTTATCGTTGTTTTCCACCGATTTTCTCGATGATCGTGTTTAAGATGTTTCTTTAATTATTGTTAACTAACTTGTTAAATCAAAAAAATGGGTTTATATTATATATCTTTTGGGTTCGTTTTTGGGCAGAATTACTGCTTCATTAAATTTTTCAACTATCTCAAGAATTAGTAGTATTATTTATTTATTGTAATCTAAAATTATAATAAATATTTAAGTAGCACTAGCAGCTAGAGGCTATCGGCTTTAGTCCGGAAATGAAGTCAGCTAGTTACAATTTTTTACAACATTTACTTAGTTATGGATTTTTTACATTATTTATCACAATATCATAATATAATATAAATAAAAGTTAAAAAAATAGAGTTATGTAAAATTTAAATTAGAAATAAAGTTGAAAATTATATTTACATTGAAGTCAGTTGGTTGGGATAAAATTGAGGAAGGTGAAGTTTTAGAGAAGATATTGGATCGAAGGTAAGATAGTGAAGGGCAAATATCTAGGATATGGTGGATTTGTATGTTGGGATCGTTGCAGAATGGACATGTAGGCGGTAGCTCCTTATTCATTAGGTGAAGGTGGGTTAATTTAGTGTGCCCAAGTCTGAGTGTCGTGAAACATTTATTTTTTAAAACGCTGGACAGTGTTGGTAGAATTAGAGGAATCTTATTTGGGTTAACCCCTTTGTATGCCTGCGTATTAGACCACACTGTTTCGGCATCACTTCTTAATTTGCTAAGTGCACTCCTTGTGATGCACCTTGTGATTTGCCTATGATGCCTGTGTGGCCTGGGATCCACATTAACTTATTCTTCTCTGTGATGCTGATTACATATTGTCTGATGTTATTAATTACTACATCTGAGTTGCTGTAGTTTTCGACTGCATCAAACACGGATTTGCTGTCTGTACAGATTACGTGCTTCCTCTTAGACTTTTTGCAGAACTCTAAGGCTAAAATATACCTTTGGCCTCAGCAAAACCACCATGAAGTGGTGTATCGCCATTGTCACCACCATGAAGTGGTGTTTCGCCATTGTCATCATCCATCGGTATATAAAAAGAGCCAATTTTGGTTTCGAAGTTTCTGTGTGGACTCTACAAAAAGTTTCACACATGCTGACGCAGGAGTTTTGTCTTTAGAGTAGTTTGTGAGAGTTGACATAACTGATTTAGAGTTGAGGTACCACGGTGAAATCTTTTGGCATCTATAGACAGTTGGAGCTGTATCTATGTCGTAATTACGTGCTAATTCAATAAGGTGAATGATGTCAGAGGGTTTTTTCGGCTTAGTTCTTCATTTTTTGGCAAGATAGATGACTTTAGACAGCAAGCTAGAATTTCCGCCAAGGCGTTCATGTATATTCCGACATTTTAGGTTAATTAAGCGATTTTCGAGACTCTCAAAACCACTTTCAGCTAGCATATTTATAATTGGTGTTCTCCGGTCGGCTCTCAGGCTGCATCTTACGGCAGAATGATAGGGAGCTGTTATCTAAGAAGGTTAGGTTTTTGGGCAGTTTCCATAAATTGGTAATGCGTAATTAATTTTGGAAAGGATAATTAGTTTTGTGATATTGAGGAGAGAATTGGTATGGATTTGACTATATTATATTTACAGTCTATATACAAGCCAAGAACTTTTAAAGAATTAACATTTTCAATGGTTGCATTATTATAAAATAAATTAATGGAATTACAATTTTTCTTTTTACAAATATGGAGATGTTTAGATTTGTCAATTGAAATATTGGCCCCCGATATTTTAGACCATAGGTCAATTTCTCGCAGGAAATTATGGAAGTTGTTTGTAATTTGACAGTTATCTTGTTGTTTGGCTTTAATATATAGGTCATCGGCATAGATACAGTGATCAAGCCTTTTATTATTTATTATAATTTTACTGAGTTCATCAAAAGTTGAGTTACATCATTGTGGACTAGCGTTGTATAAATCCCACGTGCTTGAGAGAGTATTATTAACTTTACATCGAAATTTTGTACCGCTTAAGAATGATTTAATATAATTATGTATTTTAGGCCCAACTGACTATTCTGACAATCTTTTTAATAAAATGTGAATCCCAACTCGCTTTAACAAAATCGATCGACAGAATTGAGATATGATTTTTTGCTGACAGATTGGACCATATGATCCAAGTAGAGAAGAGCATCGATTGTACCGAAGCCGGGCAGAAAACCTACCTGGTTAGGAGAGATTAATTTGTTTGATTTTATAAACCATATTAACCGCTTGGAGATGATATTTTCTAATATTTTATCAATGCACAGAAGCAAAGATATTGGTCTGTATGACTCCACGATATCCGTAAATTTATTAGGTTTTCTTAATGGAATAACAATTGCGCTTTTGTAGACTTGAGGAATAATGCTAGAGTCAAATATATTGTTAAAATGTTCAAGGATCCGAAGCTTGAACATAAATGGTGAATTCTTAATCATCAGGTAGGGGATTTTGTCGATACCAGGAGTTTTACCCTTAGATGTTTTAATACTGGATTCAAGGTCACCAAGAGTAAGAGATGTTTCCATATATTTGGCTTTACCGCAGCAGTTGAAACATGTCGGCCAATACAAAGTATTAGCCTTTGTGGACCGAAATAACGTTGAAAAATTCAAATCGCTAGAGTATTAGGACCAATATTTGCAAAGGTATCGCAAATCGGTTGTAAATCGGTAATGGTAACCGATAATGATAACCGATAATGGTACCGGTAATGGTAATGGTAATCGGTTCTAATTACCTATTAGCCCACACAATACAAATTGTTATAATTAAATAGAAGGGCAACTAAATAATAAGTAAAATTATTATTTAAAAACACACATGTTATTCATTTTGATACTTCTTATAATCTTTGTGGAGTATAATCCAACCAAAATTCTAATGTTTTTCCTCAAAACTATACAGGAGTGTTGGGATTAATAGTCTTTGTGAACTCACCGAAACTGTCTAACTTGGCTATTCTTTTAGCACGATTAAAAATAGCATTCCTCCTTTTATAATCTAATAGGTTCTCGTTAGCGAAAGTACTACGTAAGAAGTGCCAAGCCTTTTGTTTGCAGTCTCAGAATTTCAGTCAGAGAAGTTTTTTAAATCAGGCGACCACCTTGGGACAACGTTCGAGGTTCTACTGTATGTAGTTTGAGGGATGGAACTATTTGCAGCTGAACGAAGAATTTTGGTAATAACAGCAGCCTCTTTGTTAGTGTTTGTGGAAACTGAAGTTTTAATTTTTCTGTCATTCAAAATATTATTTTGGAAAGTTGCCCAATTTGCTCGTTTTATGTTAAATTGAACTGTTTTTGGGCACTGGAAGGCCGAGCGAAGTCTAAGGTTTTTAATAGCTTGTTGAAGGGCTTCCTGAAATATGGTCACTATTGTAGAGGTCATCAATAAAGCGCCATATACATAAAAGCGTTAGCTGGGGCGAGCAGATGGCTAAGTCGATGTGCGTGAAGGAATTGGTTCTTACAAAGGTTAATTAAATCGGAGGATTTCATTTATCGGGACTTTTAACCTGAATTTCAAAACTACTACCTGAAGGTTTGATACTAGGTTTAGAGGCTTGTGCGGGATGCTTTTGTGGATTAGGAGTGCAGTACCGTTTTTAGCTGTGGTGTTACCACTAAGATTATAAAAATAGCTATCAAATTTTTTTGGTGTAATTGGCTTTGAATTAAATTTACTGCGTGTTTCTTGAAGACAAATTATATCGGGGGATTGCTCCTTTGTAAGCATTTCTAAGTTGGAGTAATTATTACATTTCTTGAAACGTGATTCCATTTCCTATCCAATAGTTCAGGTCCGATCGATTCACTCCTTCTCGAAGGTAGCCACTGGCCACTTCATCCTGACCACTCCCTCACTACTAAAATGTGAATTTTCAAAAATTAAAAAAAAATATTCGGAGAATCCACAGGAGCATGGCAGTTACATTTCTTGAAACGTGATTCCATTTCCTATCCAATAGTGCAGTTCCGATCGATGCACTTCTCCTCGAAGGTAGCCACTGGCCACTTCATCCTGACCACTCACTCAGTACTAAAATAGTGAATTTTCAAAAAATCAGGAAAAATACTCGGAGAATCCACAGGAACATGGCAGTTCCATTTCTTGAAACGTGATTCCATTTCCTATCCAATAGTGCAGGTCCGATCGATACACTCCTTCTCCAAGGTAGCCAATTGCTACTTCCTCCTGACCACTTACTCACTACTAAAATATTGAATATTCAAAAATTAAAAAAAAAATATTCGGAGAATCCACAGGAGCATGGCAGTCATTTTTTTTTTTTTAACGCGATTCGATTTCCTTTCCAATAGTTAAGGTCCGATCAATGCACTCCTCCTCCAAGGTAGCCATTTGCCACTTCATCCTGACCACTTACTCACTACTAAAATAGTGAATTTTCAAAAATTGAAAAAAAATATTCGGAGAATCCACAGGAGCATGGCAGTTACATTTCTGGAAACGCGATTCCATTTCCTATACAATAGTTTAGGTGCGATCGATGCACTCCTCCTCCAAGGTAGCCATTTGCTACTTCATCCTGACCACTTACTCACTACTAAAATATTGAATATTCAAAAATTCAAAAAAAATATTCGGAGAATCCACAGGAGCATGGCAGTTATATTTCTGGAAACGCGATTCCATTTCCTATACAATAGTTTAGGTGCGATCGATGCACTCCTCCTCCAAGGTAGCCATTGGCCACTTCATCCTGACCACTTACTCACTACTAAAATAGTGAATTTTCAAAAACTCAAAAAAAATAATCAGAGTTCATTGAAAATATTTTTAATTACTATTTTCTTGAATACTAATTTAATAAAAATATATTTTCAGTGATTATTGCACACATTTTAAGAAAATAAAAAGTTCGCTACGTAGCGAACTGTGGTGGATTTGAAAAAATTGCGTGGTGAGTTTTGTGGTTCATGTCCATGCTAAGTTCGCTACGAATTTAACTTCATGCACTTCATTTTTGGTGGTTGATATAAATTAAATGTAATAAAATAGGCCCAGTATGAACTTTTTTGTCCTCTACATTTTTAATAAATTTTTATATTCCTGTCACTCCTTGGCTTTGTAGGTCGTTGAGTATTTCATTTTCGAGTGTTGGTATCAGCTTGCAGTCAAAAATCGTGAACACAGACCGCCAAAATTCTTGGTACGTATAAATTTTTCCGCAAATTTTTGGGTTTTGGTAAGAACTAACAGACTGCCATCGCGAAGCATACTCACCGATTCTAACTCTGTACTGATGGAGTCTGATGCTTTTTTGTTTGCAAACACTAAAGTTGGTCAAAGGAATATTACCCGCAGCTTTGATCGAAATGAATTTTGGGTCCTTCTTCTGAATTTTTATACATGGAAGTGCAGGGAAGGTTTCCTTAGTAATGTTGGTTTTTTCCTTTTACTTAGGGGAGAATCTAGAGTGCTTTCATCAAGCACACTAAACCGGTTCCCCCGGGGGAGCGAGGAATCCAAAATAAATAAATAAATATTAAACCAAAATAAATACACCTATTAGGTAGATTTATTGAAGCTTTGAAATTAGAAAGAAAAGAGAGAGAAAAAATCCCAACTTAGGCACCGGAAGATTAACGGAAGAATATAAAACGAAAAAAACTAAAGCGATCGTAAACAAAACAACTGTTCGTGACGAGAGCTGGTCGGAGACTGATCTCAAGTATTATTTTTGTTAATAATTCTTAACAATAAATTGCGAATTATAGCTATTTTAAATTTAGAGCGAATACGACGGAATGTCGCCGAATTTCGCGTTTTTCGAGTTAGCCACTGTAAAAAATCTGTTTAAAATTAATAAATTTTTTGGATATTGGATGGTACTTTCCTTGCCGTTGTACTCAAAGTAAGGATCCTTTAAGATGTCTATTTGCCTATTTATATTTTACACCTCGCTTTGGATAAGCTCAGCATTTTCCTTTTTATACAGAAATTTTAGATTGTACCTTGTGGCTGACATTTGGCATACATTTAAAAGCTTTGATGGTTCAATAGCTGACGATAATGATGGTTTGTTGGTATCAATTACAGCAGTCATCTTGTCATTCAATCGCAAAGCCACCAGTGAGACCATAAACATATGTGCGTCAGTGACTTCCTGATCAAGACATTGTTTGTATTCGCTACGTCAAGAAACGCCATCGCAACCCGACTTTGAAGTCAACGTTAATTTTCCACTAGTATTTTCCATATATCCATCCAAGGATTGCAGTATACATTCGGCCGTATGATCCAATAGGTGTGGTAGTTTTACTTCCGCCAATATTGCAATTACATTGTTGTCTTCCATTTGTGTTATACGCGGTTTTGCAGTGGTTAACCTATCGTAGCTTGGATACAGTTCCGATTTAAGCTGCATCGCGGATGTTCGAATTAAGTTGTATTGGTGTTTTGTCATCATGCGTCAACGAAGGAGCTAGTACCTCATCGGGAGAGTATTGTTTAGTTGCATTGGAAACAAATTCGGATGTTTTAATCATTGGTATATTAACTGCTGTAATAGAAGAATGCTGTAGTAGTAGTAGTCTTAAGGCTTATAAAGTTCAGTTAACACAAGAACTCAAGGCGGCCGATCATCAACAACGTCGTGTCTTTGCTGATTGGGTCCTTGAAATGCATGAAAATGATCCGGAATTCCATCGAAAAATCATTTTGACTGATGAGGCCCATTTTCACCTCGGTGGCTACGTCAACAAGCAAAATTGTCGTATCTTTGTTCCATCCTCAACGTGTGACTGTTTGGTGCGGTTTATGGTCCGGCGGGGTCATTGAACCTTACTTTTTCGAAAATGAGTGGATCAACAGTTACGGTGAATGGATTGCGCTATCGAGAGATGATTAATGATTTTTTATGGCCGGAGTTAGATGGTATTGATCTGGATAACGTTTACTTTCAACAAGACGGCGCTACGTGCCACACAAGCAACGAAATCATTGATCTTTTACGGGAAAAGTTTCCTGACCGTGTTATCTCTCGAAGAGGTGATCACAATTGGCCACCGAGATCTTGTGATTTAACACCTTGCGACTTCTTCCTTTGGGGCCACGTGAAAGATAAGGTCTACGCCAACAGCCCAGCGTCGATTCAAAGACCTCAAAGATGGAATTCGTGAGGCTATCGAGGACATAGGGCAGCCATTTTGCGATTTGGTTATGGAAAATTTCCTGAAAAGGATATGGTCCTGTAAGCGTGGTCGTGGTGGCCATTTGACTGATGTTGGTTTTCATTATTAACGGCATACCATCCTCTTTATTACGAAATAAACATGCGATAATTTATCTCAAAAAATGGCATTTTTCTTTGAATATCAAAATTACACCTCTTATTGGAAAACCCTGTACATTCAAAAGTTATGGTCTTCCCACGCTCTATAGTATTAAAAATAACGTTTTTTTAAAGAATAAAGGAACAAATTTTCCCAACAACAGCACATACAATTTATGCCTTCCTGATACAGAATTAATCATTATTTTACATGGTTTTTATTTTAAATAGCTGGATTGAAAGCTTTTCGAAATGTACAACTTTAAAATAAAACAAAAATTCCGATATAGCAACTTTGTATAAAGTTGTTTTCTGGATACTTGCAGCCCATTACCTTGAGCTATTGCAAAGTGGATCTGAAGTTGCATCACGGTATTGTATTTTGATGAGTATATGAGCCTATGAAGAGTAGAGTAGCCATTTGGAGAGATGGTTTTCATTATGTAAATGCAAAAATGCTTCTACCAGTCGCTTCCCATAAATGCCACATCCCACTCGGCATCAATTGGCTGTAAAGTTCTTTTTATCTAATATAACATGTGTTATATTTTGTTAGATAGCTCCCTTTTATGTGCCATTGTGATTTCATTCAAAAGTATAAATTTACAATCGCGAGGCACATGAGCCATATTATTCTGTTTTGAAATATTGCAAAGTGGAGTTTCGGTATGGATGAGAAAATTTCACATCCATATAGGAGAGTCGGGAGCAAATAGGATTTGGCTAGGAGACACCTTGTTGTTCGAGGAGTAAAGCTCTGGGTGCACCATAACATACCCTACCTACAGTCTGGTTGATATGGTCATTCCACGTTAGAGAGTTGTTAAATATTACTCCAAGATTCTTTGCGTTGCTAATAAATCCAATGTCAGCACCAAGTAGGCGAACTTTTGGTAACGCAGACGTATCGATGTATTTCCTAGACAACACTAGACACTTTGATTTTGTCGGGTTCAGACGAAGACCATTTTCGGCCGCCCACTTGCCCGCTTTATCTAGATGGCGGTTCAATGAAGAGATGCATTCGCTTATGCAGTCATTTTCGCATGATAAATAGATCTGAACGTGTCTGCATACATGTGTATATTGCAATCCTTTAGAGATTCCGGCAGATCATTGATGTATAACGAGAAGAGTAACGGGCTTAGAATAGATCCCTGTGGAACGCCGCATTTTATAGGTAGAGGATTAGATCTTAAACTATTAATGTGAACCAACTGACTCCTAGCTTTCAGAAATGGCTCAATTAGATGTGTTGCGGAAGACGAGAATCCGAAGATTTTTGATAATTTAGAGAGCAATATTTGGTTTACCATGGTAGCGAACGCTACCAAGTGGTCGAGCAGCACTAGAAAACACCACTTGTTTTGAGTCGAGCGCTTGTCGAATATCTCCTATAACATCAAGTAATGCCGTCACACAGCCGCGCTTGGGTCTAAAGCCTGACTGATACTTGCTGAGAAGTGAATGGTGGTCGGAATTCTCCATTTGTGTTTGGTATTGGGATTACTTTTGCTACCTTCCACAGGGCTGAGAAATGTGACGAAGAAAAGATCGTATTTACAACATGCGTAAAAGAGGGCAGTAGATAAGGGAGAAGGCTTTAAAAAAAATTGAATCAACACCATCATTGCCATCGCGTTGGACTTGATAGAGAGAATGCTATCCAGAACATCCAGGTTCTGCTATCCAGGTTAACGGAGGAGAAACTAAAATTATATTTGGTTTTACGAGCGAAGTTACGGTTAAAATTGCAATCCGATAATTGTTGAGGTACATTTACAAATATATGGTTGAGTTCGTTGCAGACCATATCACATCTCTCCATTTTTATTTATTTATTGTATAGGTTTAGTATGTGACTTTGGAGGAGACATACTTTGTCATCAACATCGAAAATATTATAAACCAATTCCCACTCAATACTTTCTGTTTCCGAACGGAGTTCTATATAATTGAAATATTATATGTGAAAGTAAAGTTGTATTTTAGAAATATTAAGTCATATTTGGAGAAGGCGGGGGCGGATAGCTGGTCATAAAGTGTAATTTTCTCTCGATTGTCTACCAAAAACAAATCTAGTAGGGTTTCACTAGTGTCAGTAAAATGCGTTGGCTCCGTTTTGTTCACAGGTGTTAGTCCAAGGGTGCAAAAATTCGCAGTCAGGTGATTATCTTTTATAATATTGCAGTTGAAATCCCATGCGATTATTATGTTTCTATAAGAAAGCGCTATTTGTTCTATTTCCTGAATTAGTGGAGAAATATCCGTCGAATTGTTACATCTGTATACGCTGCCTAGCAACAGCTTATCATATTCAGATGCAATTTCTATGAAAACATACTTTAAGATTCAGATGTAGATTTAAAGAGAAGCCTACTGCATATGTTGTTCTTTATGAATATGGCAGCGCCGCCAGCGTGACCATGTCTGTCGGCGCGAAATATGCGGTACTGGTGTAGATTAAAGATATCGTCATGCATATATCACTCATGCATATGCGCTCTGGCTATTTCCCTTTGGCATGGAAATCATCATTTATTACGCCACTGCATAAATCTGGCAATAGATCTGATATAGAAAACTATCGTGTTATTGCCAAACTTAGTGCGCTTCCAAAACTACTTGAGAAAATTATTACCCATCATATTTCAAGGAGTGTTAATGATCTCTCCACCTCAACATGGTTTTCGACCCGGAAAATCTACAACTACAAATTTGCTAGAATTCACGTCGATAATTATTAATAATTTTAAAATGGCTAAACAAATTGATGTTGTTTATACACTGATAGAAAAAACATGGTTGATGCAAGTTTGCAGCAACCATTTTATGGTTACTCTCATTATATTTGCAAGTAAATGTTTGTAGTAATTATTGATATATTCATATGAATCATATTATGAATACCACCACTATATGGCATGTTTATTTCAATCATAAAAAGTGGATTCATGATATTTGCATAACAAATAGTTCGCTGTATCATAAAACTGTGATTACACCTAACATTATGTACGGTTGCTGGTAACATAATGTGGTGAAATCTAAACATGTGCTCGTACCCAAAAAGATGTATGATTACTAGAAAAATGGTATGATTAAATCTAACCATAGCATGTTTGCTGGGATCATAATGTGGTGAAATCTAGCCTTTTTTTTTTTTTTTTTTTTTTGAGGTAGGAAATGCTTTTACGCACACCAGTGTCCCTGCTTGAACCAGGTCCGCCGATAGTGTGGGACTCCCTTGCTGCAGACTACCCACTAAAACCGTCCTCTTTCCTTGGGGGAATAGTCGAAGCAGACCAGAACGAGTAGGTCCTTTTTCGCCCCCACGTCCCTTGGTCACTGCAGGCGTCCGAACGAGTCGAGCTCCCGCTTCATGACCAGGTCCCTTGTCAACGCAAGTGCGTTCTTAAACCACGAATCCCAGCGTCGAACGCCGTCGTTACGACCGTTCACACTGAGTCTTCTGGCTGCCAGCGCCGGGCAATGGTGCACTATGTGATCCGCCGACTCTTCATCTTCTAGGCACAGCCTGCAGACGCCATCCTCCGCAAGACCCATCTTATGGAGATGATATCTGAAATTGCCGTGCCCCGTGATCAAAGAAATTAGCCAGCTAAGACTGTCTCTTCTGTATCCGAGTAGTAGTCTAGACGCCGAACGGCTGCGAATCGGTTTGATAATAACCATCCTCGCCTGACGACACGTGGTGAGGTTCCTCCACCTTCGTGCATGTTCAGAGTACAACCACTCGTCCATCACGGCCCTTACCTTCCCGTCGCTAAGAGCGACTCTCGGCTCAGGCCCGCAGAAGCAGTCAGCAGCCCCCTCCTTAGCAAGAGCGTCCGCTTTCTCGTTCTGTTCTGTGCCCATGTGCCCTTTGACCCAACAGAGTGTTACCTTGTTGTATTGGGCACAGTCATTGAGCTTCTGGACAGCCTCCAGCACCAGTCTGGAAATAACGTTCGTCCGCGCCATACTCTTAATCACCGCCTGGTTATCCAGTGCTAGCAGGATACTGCTATTCCGCACCTGATCGCCAATTAGATGGTCCAGAGCATGTATCAGGGCCAGTAGTTCGGCCTGATATACGGACACGTACTTCCCTAGATGGAGCTTACAGCCGAGGTTCAACTCCGAAGAGAAGACCCCTGCACCTGCCCTTCCATCCATCAGTGACCCATCCGTGAAGATGTTTAGGTCATGCTTACTGCACTCATCGTGCAGTCGGCCGTCTGCGATCAGAGTGTCGTGCCACCTATCGATGATTCGCACCCTGCACATACAATCCACAGGCATGCAGACATCACTGACCTTTGCACGAACAATGTCCATAATGCGACCATGTCCTGCCGCTGGCAAGTCCGCACCACGCCATACAGCGTTCCTCTGCATTCGCATTGCCGCCAGCGCCGCCGTCCTCTTAATGAATAAGTCCAACGGTAGCAGCCCGAGTATCGCCTCCAGCGCGAAGGTCGGGGTGGTGCGCATGGCACCACTGATGGCTATGCATGCCAGACGTTGGACCCTATCCAGTTCGGCCTTCATCGTTATCTGATCTGCTTTATGCCACCAGACAACTGAGCCATACGTCAAACAGGGTCTAACCATAGCAGTGTAGATCCAGTGTGCCTTGTTTGGAGATAAACCCCATCGAAGGCTACACACTCTTCTGCACTGAAAGAGCACAGTCTTTGCCTTCCTAGTCCTCTCCAGCACATGCTCCTTCCAGGTAAGTTTGCTGTCTAGGATTACTCCTAGGTACTTAACCCTTCGGGAGATGTTGATTTCGGATCCGAAAATCCTTAGAGGACTCCAGTTCGGAATTTTCCTCTTCCTTGTAAAGAGGATCATATCCGTCTTAGTAGCATTGATGGTGAGGCCCTGCTCTCTACACCATCTTTCTACAGTGGAGAGCGCCCCATGCATTACATCCCGCATGGTGTCAATATATTTTCCTCTCACCATCACCGCTATATCGTCTGTATATCCTATTGTATGTATGCACCTTGAGTCCAGTCTATGAAGCAGGGAGTCAACAATGATGTTCCAAAGGATTGGTGATAACACCCCTCCCTGGGGACACCCCCTCGTCACTATCGCTATAAGCCTATGACTCCCACATTGCAGATTTACCGCCCTGTGGCGCAGCATGAAATCTAGCCTTAAATGTGCTCTTTTGGTTCTTTTTGACATTTGTAGTACTACCTTCATTCAGTGCAGACGAATTAAAAGTTATTAATAAAAGTTATATTAAATAAATCTTAAAAGTGCTAAAAAATATTAATTTTCTAGTTTTGGAAATTGGGTAAGTACCACCGTTATTTATATATGTATATGAATGTTTTAATGTTTAACAAAGTAAAGATTATATTTTTAATTTTATACAGTCACAATGCTTTCAGGAAAAAGTTAAGGAATTTGGGGATTCAGTGGGCATATTGTACTTGCCCCCTTTTCATATATTTCGATGGTTTTGAAGTGAACAATCGTTTGGGCTGGTGTTAGAAAAATTGGAGGGATCTATGTTAAAATGCCTTGCTTATCTACAAGATGAGGGTACATTCCATTCAATTATACTTGAAGTTACCACTATAATGTACTATTTTTACAGGTAAAACAACTTATGTTTGCTGCAACAAAACAATGATTGCGAATAACAAAATTTTTGATTTATATAATCATGGTTCTAATTGCCTCCATCAAAAGACTTTTTGTGGGAAACATACAACATATTTGCTGCAATATAAAAATAATACCAATAAATATAATTTTGTTCCATCCACCATGAATTTTTGTTGTGTTACCCAAAATAATTTCTTTCGCAACTATAATTATTATGGATCTAAAAATGTTACATATTTGAATTAACCATCAAATCCAACCATAGTATTGTTCTCTAAAATTATGATTATGAGAACCATATTTTTTCTTTGAGTGTACTGACTTCAGTAAAGCTTTTGATATAGTGAACCATAATCTACTCATTATAAAATTAAATTATTTGGTTTTTCGGAGATACTGATAAACTGGATTGATTCCCACCTTACTCATCGCACACAAATGGTACTATATAAGAACTCCAATTCAAAGGAATTCATGGTTACATCTGGAGTCCCACAAGGTAGCCATTTAGGTCCCTTGTTATTCTTGATTTATATAAACGATCTACCGACAGTAATTAATAATTCCAACATACTGTTGTTTGCGGATGACGTGAAGCTATTCTTATCGTATAAAAATGAACATGATGCAATGCTCCTGCAAGATGATCTTATCTCATTGCTTGCATGGTGTAACGTCAACTGTATGAAGCTGAATTTGAATAAATGCAAACAAATGACATTTGCTCGCTCTAACCCATTAATATTTAATTATAGTATTGGCGACTATAAGCTTGATTATTTGAGTGTTGCTGAGAACCTTGGTGTAGTCTTGGATCGTAAACTTCGCTTTCATATTCACATAAACCACATATCTTGCAGAGCCGCCAGTGTATTAGGTTTTATTAAACGTTGGTCTAAAGAATTTGATGATCCATATATCTCTAAGGTATTATTTACCTCATTAGTTCGGTCTCTATTGGAATATGCCTCTCCGGTCTGGAATCCAAACTTCAGATGCCATATTACGGAAATCCCGCATTAAGATTGCCACCGTATACTTCTCGACTTAAGTTAATAAATCTACCATTTCTCGAAAATAGCAGAATTATGCTTAACGCTATGTTTATCCGGAACCTGCTGTTTGGCGTGGTGGAATCTACATACTTATTAGCTAACGTTTATATAAATGTTCCTCGCCTAACATCCAGGAGCCATGAGTTTCTCCATCTAAGTTTCTGCCGATCTACATTCCTTCAGAACGAACCATTAAGGAGCGCGTGCGCAGATCTCAATTATGTCTTCACGAGCATAACTTTGTCTGAGTCAATCCCCTTAACTAAACAAAAAATCTTAGCTTTTTTGTCAAATTAGATTCATTTTTGTTATTGTCTACGAAACTATAAAGCGAAAATGGTTTAGTTTTACACTTATATTTAAATGTTTAAGTGTTTAAATAAATAAATAAATATAGGTATTCATCCAAGTTTCGGATATGCAAATGACATCGACGTTGGAATATTCAAAAGTTTGTCTGAATTCGTCAATCTTATTGCATAAACTTTGTGCGTTTATATGGCAAACGCTTAAGCCCGTTTTTGCTTACCCAAAACTTGAATCATATTATGCGTATTGAGCTCTGATCTCGGTTCCCGCTTGTGTGTCAACCTAATGTTTAGATAAGAGTAATTTCAGCAAGCCAGCAGCAGTCTTAAAACAGTTATAGGCAGATCTTGCAGTAAAAATAATAGTGCAATCAGGAGAGATGAAGTAATGAGAGGATAAGTAGAAAGAATTAGAAGAATAAGAAAGACAAAGGAGCGACAAAAAGGAGTTGGATTAATTCGCTTAAGGACGCCGTACCATAATTGGGACCACAACGCGGACATAATAAATTATAATTTTACAAATTAGCAGAGCGATTAATATCTTATTGTGTTGTGTATGTATTTTAACTATTGATTACTTCATGTGTGTATTTTCGGTTCGGCAATGGCCTTTAAGGTGTGTTCATCATAGATTGTAATTGCGTAATTATTAATTACCTGAAGACATAGTCTTCTATTCACCGATTTGCGGAAGATTGCCAAAGATTTGAGTACAGCGTTTCTATCATTGGACGCCTGGAACTTATGTATTACAGGCGGGTCGTGATTGCTATTGTTTTGCTTTAGCCGTTGAATAGATGACATTGTCGGCGGTTTACACATGGCGGTGTGGCATAGCTGGTTGAACATAGATTTGAGGTTTTCATCCGGTAGTACAGGTATTCCAAAAATGACATCATCAGTGGTAAGCTCGCGTGGTTCGATCGCGTCACACCGGACTGTCAGATCAGCTAGATCTTTATCAGTAGTGGGATTGGGAAGCTTCAGAAGACGCATGTCATTTAGCGTGTTCTCAAATTCACCCAGGCGTTTCAGAAGAGTTTCCTCTACTGGCGACATTTTTGTGGCGATTTCGTTTAAGCGGGTTAAGATCTCATCAGTGTGTTTTTGGAGCCGCTCTTCGATATGAAAAGCGTTGAGAGCTTTCGGTGCGTTGTTGGTAGAGTGAGAGATGACCATTGGTGATGAAGTTGCTGCATTTCGGAGTAGACGATTGCGAGTATTCATATTTGTTGTTGTTTAATGTTTATCGATACCAAAAGTTTTATTGTTGGGTAGAATCGCTATGTATAGACACTATTTCTTGTTGACACTGTTTTTAACGCAATAGGAGGATGAGACGCGCAATTTTAATTTAGCACCTTACATATATACTTTCAATTCTCTCATGTTGGCTTTTACAATATCGTAGATCAGAGGGTCTTGCTCACTATTAGGTATTTCAGCTTTAACCACATTGTCGATGTTATCTGAGGTGATATGCCGCTCTAGCCATAGCAAGATGTGAATGTGGGGAAAGACGCGTTTTCGCCATTCCACGGAGTATATTGCCTCCCTCCAATTAGGTTGCCTTTCAGTAGGAGAGCCATAATATTTTTCACCTTAAAGCAGAATACTCTTGACCAGCTAAAAACATATCCTTGATGTTTTTCCATCGCGGGTTATACGTAAATGTTATATAGAGGTCAGGACGGCCATATTGGCGCACGTATGTCATAGCGTCTTTTGTAAGCTCGTGCTGTTTAGCTTCGAAGTATGTCATTTGAAACAACTGTTATATTTCCGAATACCGCCCTAAAATAATCATGTTCGGGATGCATGTTCATTATTACGCTGTAGAGAGGGGACCACCGGTACTTAACCAACCCTTGGTCATAGAACCCAAGGCCCGGATGCTATAATTTGGTTAATCTATGTATATACATAGATGTCATATGCCATGCCAGAGTGAGCCTTGATTTTCCAATGACGTTCCTTCTTTTCTACTTTTCTACCATTACTAATTTGTTCAAATTGAGACTATGATGTCCTATGTACTTCAGAGTGAGCTCGCATGTACATAGCCACAGCTTTTCTGTTCACCTCCTTACCTGCAGTATCGAAATGTGCGTACAGTTCACGGTTACGGTAAATTTCGAACAATTACCAGCACTACCAAAAGTACATAAAACCAAAGAACATCAAATATACAGAATGCGCATCTCATAAATATAAGCAAAATTTATGCTTGCTGGTTCCAATATCAGAACCGCACTTCGATTTCTATGGAAGCTCTCTCTCGTTTCAGATCACTACCCGTACTTCACTACCCGCTTCACCCGTATGATGAGAGCGCTCTCGCTATAAATTTCTGCATTCATGTACATATGTATGGGTGGTACTTCTCTCTCACAGAACAGAATTTTATGAGCATTCGTACATGTTGAGTCATTCTCATTTTATACGAAGTCTGTTCAAAAAGTATCGCAAATTTCCGCGTGTTACGTATGTATATTCGATTCTCAATTTTTTTGTGACGTTACGTTGCTACTCATGTCCCTCACTTATGCTGAAAAGTTCGACTACTTTGAATGTTTGGTTAATTGTTGACAGCTATTTTACTTGGACGTGTTTTAGCTCGTCTTCAGTTTTTGCCTATTCCATAAAATGGATCAAAGAATCAAATTTTATGCGAAAAACAAAATTAAGTGCGCGGACGCACTCCGAGTGTTAGCTGTGGCATATGGTGAAGCTACCTTTTGAAAAAGCACAAAATTTGCGGTTCCTTTTCAACAGACCTCTTACATGTGTTTATTATTAGTAAAAAATGCCGATTTTTTGAAGCGTTTACAACAGAATTCTATTAGTATTCACAGTTTAATAATATTAGATCTTCCATTAATTTTAATAAGAAAAAATTTTTCATGGACCATTGATAAAAATACTGAATCTGTTAAACAGCGAAAGTTAAAAATACTTTCGCATTGAAATATATGTAAATATGTACACTGCGCGTCACATGAATAGGTGCACGATTTTACAAAGCAATCTAATCTAATTGAGTTGAGATTTTTTTTATAGATATAACAATTATAGAACAGAGTGTAAAAAGCAAAATCTTCAGAAAGTACCGTTAATTGAGTGCGAGCTCTTTTACGAATTATGTACATGGAAATAATGTGAATTATTTTCGCGTCACTTGAATAGGTGCAGTTATTTTGAAGACACGTGCGGTTAGTTTAAGTTGCGAAAAAATGTATAGTAATTGTTGATTTCACAATTTAAAAATTTTAAATTAAAAATTTTGTTGAATATGGGCCGAGGAAAAACCCTAACGACTGAAGAAAAGGCAAAAATTGATGCTTAGGTGGATCAGGGTTTGCCAGGAAGAAAAATAGCAGAAAAAATCAATAGAAGTGGTAATGTTGTGTGGAACTATTTAAGGAACAAAGAGCACTATGGCCAAAACATGAAAGGAAGGCAAAACATGGTCACAACAACTAAGGAAAGACGCCTAATTTTAAGAATTGCTTCGAATTCTTCCGATTCTGCGGCAAAAATAAGGGGAAAAAGTGGTTCAGCTGCAAGCCTTTCCACCGTTAGACGAATCATTAATAAATCTAATCATCTAAAAAGAAAAAACTGCAAAAAAAACCACTACTGAGCGATCAGCGCAAAGAATTAAGGTTGAATTTTTGCAGGAACACGTGACTTGGAAGACTGAGTGGCAAAAAGTACTATATTCTGATGAAAAAAAATTTAATTTTGATGGTGCCGATGGTTTTAGTTATTATTTCCATGATTTGAGGAAAGAAGAAAGGTTTTTAGCGCGTCGTCACAGCCGAGAAGGTGGCGTTATGGTCTGGGGAGCCATATCTTATTATGGGGTAATAGATTTAGAATTTCAAACTGGGAAAATGACAGCAAATTCTTACAAATTAATACTGCAAGCTGCTTTTCCTAAACTCACGAACTTGTTTGGACCAATTCCATGGACTTATTAGCAGGATAATGCACCAATCCACACAGCATCGATGGTTAAAAGCTGGATTAGAGAGCAAAATGTTAGCTTACTGCCATGGCCACCATACTCGCCGGACTTGAATATTATGGAAAACGTGTGGGGATGGTTGTCTAGGAAAGTGTACGAGTCTGGACGACAATTCGACGACCGAGAATCCTTGATTGCTGCAATAAAATCGGCATGGTCTGAAATATCCTTACAGTACCTAGCAAATCTGTATGAATTGCTTCCGAATAGAGTTTTTGAAATAATTTTAGCTAAAGGCGGATGTACACATTATTAAAAATATTTCCTCAATAAATACCAATGTCAAATTATTTTTTACGCTTGTGTAATTTCTCGCTTCAAGTGACGCGAAAATAATTCACATTATTTCCATGTACATAATTCGTAAAAGAGCTCGCACTCAACTTAACGGTACTTTCATTGTTATATCTTTAAAAAAAATCTCAACTCAATCGTTTCTGCAAATTATTTTGAACGCAGAGAGCTTAGATAGCTTTGTTAAATCGTGCACCTATTCATGTGGCGAGCAGTGTATGTCCAAAGAAATTTGCAATCATAAAGGGTGCTATTTTTTTGCTTTTTTATTCCTGATTGCAATTTGATTTCAATAAAAAGGTACTTTTAATTTTTATTGGGAGGAAAGCTTCTCTAACGAGAACCTTTTCGTTGACGTTGTAAAATCATTAATGTTTATATTAACTTTTACTGTCACATTATGTATTTTCAATATACAATGAATGTTGGAAATGCATGATCTGGAATCCATCAGAATTTCGAGTAATAATTTTAAGTCAGTCACAGTTGTTCCTTCTAAAAATGACTGGCGCAGTCGGCAGGATACCGAGTGCAAAACGATATCCGAACACATAAAACATAACTTTGTGAAAATTTACAGATACTGAGTGAAAAACAGTATTGACAAACATTGTGAACTCAAAAACCAATTTTTAAAGTTTAACAGATAATATGGTTCTACCTTTACCTTTAACGGAATGCCTGAGGGAAGCAAGAAGCTTGCCCGTCTTCTTAGAAACTGGTGAATATTCATTGATGAACTATTTACGAGATGTAAACATCGTGCTACAACTTACTCCGGAACAACATAAAGGTACAATTCAAAGTGTTCTGTTGAACAAACTACGAGGAAGATCCCAGTGGAAAGATTATTGAACAACAAATTGAACAAACAAACTGAAAGAAGAATTTAGAGTAAAGCAATCATACTTTCAACTACGGACAGAGGGCCTGAGCGTGAGTGCTGACAACATAGAAGAACTACGTTTCAAATTATCAAATGTGTTACACCTAATGAATACAAAATATAACTTAAACTATGTAAGTAATTTATATGCACCTTCCAAAAATGAAGAGCTTATTTTTGATATTTATATAAATTTTATACATCTTTTTATAAAATCATCGTTCATTCAAAATAATATAAAATCCTTAGAGAAAGCAAATACATATTATATCGAACAAAATTTAATAAAAGATAAAAAAGATATAAAAATATAAATTTCAATGACTCTAATTTTAATGAACGTTTTAAAAATTCGGGACAATCCAAATCCAAATGCTCGTTTTGGTAATTCTATACAATATAGAAATAGAAATTTTAATAATCCAAATATAAACGAAAGTTTCAAGACAATTTGTAAATAGAAATCCGGGAAAAAACCAATACAATAATTATAGATAAAGTCATTTATTCCGTAAAGAAAAACTGTAAAAATGGAAACTGATAATATCCAGACAGTGGAAAATTTTCAACAACTGCATCGGAACACCGATTACCAATAGTAGTATAACAAGAGAAAATATAGAAGTAAGGTGTTTAGTAGACATGTTTAAACATTTCAGATTTTTAAGAAAACTTCAAAACATAGTGACGTAAAATAGTGACATAAGAAATCATAACATTTACACCAGAAAAATTTAACTTAAAATACAAAACGATATCAATTAAATTATTTAGTAACAAAAATTTTGATTGCATAATGGGAAATAACATACTGATCCCTCTGAGTACAGAGATTGATTTCGCTAATTGGAAAATAATTATAAATAATTTAAAAATTCCATTTTGTGATCAGGAGTTAAATATAAAATATGAAAACATTCATTATCTACAGAAAAGTGAAATTAGTAGAAAGAAGGAGGACCTGAATTATTAATTATGGATAATGAATTTAATAATAGCTTAATTAATTTCTATTGCCGTGAGAATGATATAAAGCCACATTTTACCACTCCTAATTCTCACACTTGGAATTCAGATATAGAACGAATGAATTTATGTTTGTTTAAGTTGTTTTTGCTTTCCGACAGGGTAGATATATGACGGAAAATCGTTCCACAATACATCGAATGCATTTATCTTTATTGGAACATCTTCGTATTTTAAAATCTACTTTAGAACCATCGAATATTGAGGAATTAGTCACTAGAGCTATAGGATTCTATAACAATACTATTCACTCAAGTACAAAATATAAACCTATAGATTTTATAAACCGTGTCGATATAAATTTTAAAGAAGTCAGTAAGAACACAAATGAAAGGAAAAAGAAAGTTATTAATAAAACCAGTAAGAGTGCCTTCGGCCTGGTCAAATTTTAGATGCCCTATACCTAAAACTTTTGAAAAATTTAATTGAACGAAATAGTTTTATTTCTTTAAATTTTTAGTTTATTTAATTTTTTCATTACAGAACAATAACATTATAGAGTGAGAACTTAAACTAGAGGAAATATGTGGTTATAAGGAAAACCTTATAATCACATTTAATCACAAACGGGTATAATTACACTGGCGTAGCTGGGGTAGGATGAAGGTGGCGGTCCGCTCCGGGAGGCATAATTTCAGGGGCGGCAGTTTTGGAAATCAAGTATTGACTTATTGAATTGTAGGAATTTTTGGGGCTGCAAATTGATTAACCGTCCCGGCTCCATGAGTCCTAGCTACGCCACTTTATAAATAGTAGGCGTGGTCGTCACCTGTTTTCAAAACAAAATAACTACCTTATTAGTTTTATTTTTGTGTTAAAATTTAAACTTTATTTCCATGGTAATAAATTTGTTTTCATGAGCTATACTGTATTAGTAATGTAAAAGTGGGCTGACCGCTCCCAGTTTTGCTGTTATTGCTGTTATTTTGCTGTCATAACTCAAACACGAAAGCTGATACCACATTTCTAATGGGAAATAGGCGTGGTTGTTGACCGATTTTGCCCATTTTCAATACCAACCTGCCACCATAAAAAATAATATTTCTGCAAAATTTCCATGAATATTCGGCTTAACTGTCGATGTTGATGGTTCGCCGGGCTTAACCCATGACTTTCTCTTCTTTGGATTATCGTAGTGAATCCATTTTTCGTCACCAGTTACTATACGATGCAAAAAACTCTTTTTTTTATTCCTGGCAAGCAGCATTTCACTCATGCATAATCGGCGTTCAACGTCTCTCGGCTTTAGTTCATATGGAACTCAAGTTCCTTGTTTTTGAATCATTCCCAACGATTTTAAACGATGTGAAATTGCTTGTTGAGTCACTTGTAATGTAAGTGCAAGTTCTTTTTGCGTTTGGGACGAATCTTCCTCCAATAATACTTCTAATTCCATGTCTTCGTACACTTTCGGCCTTCCACTGCGTTCTTTGTCCTTCACGTCAAACTCACCGTTCTTAAACTTTTGAAACCATTCCTGACAACTTCTCTCACTTAAAGCAGCTTCACCATATGCTTCTAGAAGCAATCGATGCGCCTCAGCTGCAGATTTTTTCAAATTAAAGAAGTAAATCAAAAGTTCCCGCAAATGATGCTTATTCGGCACAAATTTGACATTTTTGCAGGAAAAAAATTACGTGATGCTGATACGGAATCACTAGTACTTTAAGGTTATGGTGTTGCCGGATGACGAAACTTGGGATATTACGTTTTACATCTGACAATTTCTCCATAACCTTCTGGTGGGGCCATCTTTTGACAAACCGCGGAAACTTATTTGTACACCTAATAATATTAAAAGTACTATAGTTAGAGTTAAAAATGTTGAACAAGGTGAGTTATTACTTGACCTCCAAAAAAATATAAAGGAATTAGAACATTCACTTTTAACGATAACTATACAGCATCGAGAAAAAGAGCAAGAGGAAAAAGAGAAGAAACAAATGAAGAAATTGATTTTTATAAAATTGATGGTAAAAAACTAAATTATTCACAGTGTTCGGTTGGAACAAAATCAGATGAAAATATTCTTGATCAAAATACCTAATTTTATTAACATACCTAACAAATCTAATTATATAATTCCTGTACCCAATAAAAATTATTATAAACTAGATATAAATATTACAAAAGTAGTTTTTGAAAATGAAGCATACATAGCTAAAGTGGTAAATAGAATGGATGGCACTGAAAAGCCTAATCTTTGTATTCAAAATATAATGAAACAAATAATACTTTAATTACTTCTTGTAACGAGTACACTTATAAACTTATTGAAAATTATTAGGCAATTCACAGTTGCCCTCATAAGTCGTCATAAGTCATAAGTTGTCATAACTTAAAACAATTTATGACTGTCGTAAGAAAATTTTTTGTTGTTTTGTATGAAAATCTATGTTAGCACGATTACAACACTCGCAGGTATGTATTAGGAAAGTTGTATTCAAATCAACTGTTCATGCGATTGCTGTATTTATTCGTTTTGTTTGAATACAGAAAAAGTTTATTTCAGAATTTCGATGGATGAAAAAAAGAAAAGAATTTTAGGCATTTTAACAGAAATTCAAGTTTCGAAAATCCAGAGGTTTTGTTCGACTGTTCACAGTTCGGAGTCATAACTTAGTATCTCATAACTTATGAGGCTAACTGTGAATTGCCTATATGTAATACAGTTTGAAAAATGTGAAATAAGGATTGACGTATATAGAATTAAAAATTTTGAAAGCAAATTTAACGTAATTATACCAAACCAAGATTTTATACTAGAAAACTTAAGAGAAAAAATCCAAAACTTTGAAATTACAAATATAGAACAAATATTTGTTCAACAAGTCGAATTTTTACAACATATAGCGTTCTGAATTTAAAGAAACATATTCATTCAACGGCAATCTTTTCGAAGCCGTTGTAAATTTAAGGAATTAAGTTTCATATTCTTTATATTGTATGTTCTTTGATAAAACTTACCATTACGATAAATTTCAAATTTCACGGAAAGTACATAAGTATAAAGGCCTGCAAAGTACCATAAGTATAAAGGCCTGACATAGCAACACGGTATTCAGCGGCACTGGAGTAATTGGTTCCGTTCGTGTCGTGAGAAGTAATTTTAAATATGTCCCAGTTGGTCACCACAGGGGCAACGATTTCCACAAGTACTTCTCTGACCAACACCAGTATGTTATAAGATATATAAGAGATGGCCCGAAAAAACAGGCCCATCTCCAGTAATACAAACTACCGAGTGAGGCACCAGAGCATCAATAACTTTAATGGATTCAACAGTCATCAAAAAAAGTAAAAATATATTTTTTAAGTATGTACAAATTTTCAGATTAACATATTATTGAATAATTCAAATTTTTTTTAGACAACTCAAAATATTTTAATAATTACTTTTTTTCGGTCCAGTTCTATAGTGGCGCCACCTATAGACACCAAACCTAACTACAAACCATTCTTTCCACTCTTCCAAAACGGTCAAGTGGTTTGCTTGTGATGCTTCTTATTAAAGGAAACATATTGACCAGTTTAATCCTTTAGCGACAGAGTACTGTAACGTGCACACACGTTACAAATAAGCTAAATATAAGATTATTACAAATAAGATTAATTAACTAGAAATATATAATAAGAAAACTGAAATATCAGAATATAGAAATAAGTAAGACAAAGGGAAAACAGCATAAACGCAGTCGCAGCGCAGTCGCGGCATTAATCAACAGAATACGTCAAATAATCGTAGGTTCGAATCCCACCAGCGGCAAAAAGAAATATTCTTTTCTCTTTTTAGAAACAAACCCTAGCTTAAGAAACCGCATATCGCTGGTCCCACCAGCGATCAAAACATTTTTTATCTTCGCATCAATTCTTTTAGTATGTGTGTTTGTACTCTTGTGTACACACCGAAAACAAAAGAGACAAGCACAAAACCGGTTTCGTCATACATACATATACACAATGTACAATATGACGATCGACACTAGCCGTTTGCACTCCCGACGTACATATAATCCGCGCGCCGTTTACAGCAGCCAGTTCATAAAAGGCTACGGCAAAAACATTCAAATTCGAGTTGCGCTGAGTATAAGGTAAGCCTTATACTTAAGATCCTAAACAAATCTTGCGACTTCACATTCGGCTTCGGCCTGCGGTAATATTCCTATATATTACCATTCGACTTCGGTCCGCGGTGAATGCCCTATCATTCACCATTCGGCTTCGGCCCGCGGTAATATTCCTATATATTACCATTCGACTTCGGTCCGCGGTGAATGCTTTATCATTCACCATTCGGCTTCGGCCCGCGGTAATATTCCTATATATTACCATTCGACTTCGGTCCGCGGTGAATGCCCTATCATTCACCAATCGGCGCAGGCCACCGGCGTGCAACAATATTTGCACGCCACCGGTAGGAAAGTCCCTTAAACAGGAGATTAACCAACCAGCATTTTTTATTCAATAAATTAAGGCCTTCCGCCGGGAAGCACTTGAACTTCCAAGCCCTTACCTGAGGCCTTCCGCAGGGAAGCCCTTTCGCTTTCCTTATATAAATTAAGGCCCTCCGCCGGGAAGCACTTGAGCTTCCAAGTCCTTACCTGAGACCTTCCGCGGGGAAGCACTTTCGCTTTCCTTATATAAATTAAGGCCTTCCGCCGGGAAGCACTTGAGCTCCCAAGCCCTTACTTTGGGCCTTCCGTAGAGAAACACGCTGGTTAAAAAGAACTCCTGCTTAAGCGATTTACATAGGGAATCTGTACAGCCGTCTGCTGCGTGGCACTCTGCCCTTAGTTTCGAGTAGACACAACCACATGCATTATACGTATTATAAGTTATAGAAATTGTTAAGTAGATATAAGAGTAAAAACCAATACAACCAATCCACCGAGCTGAACTCTGCAAAGAGTCAGTGCTAGACTGTGAGAACAGTCGTTTGAAATTCGTGTGGCGGTTGAATAACTTGGAGGGTTACGAGACCCCTTTAAGCGAACCCTGGACAGACTGAGCTTCATCCAGGCTGGAAACTACAAACTCGTTACAGTACGAATAAACTTTGAATTTCACGCAAAAAGTACATACATATATTCTCTAGTTCGCTAGTTAGTTCTTTCAGGATATATTTCATGAAAAACATTGCGCTTGTTGTTACCAAATTGTTTCCTTTTTTGAACCTTTAGAGGATGAATTTTGAAAAATCCTGAAAATGGTTTTTAGGCATTGAGATATTTTCGTCGAAAAAGAAAATCGATATTTGATCGCTAACAAAAGATTTGTTAACCATTGTGTGTTTGAAAGGTGAGCAAAGTCTCGTAATATTCTTTCTTATTCGTCGTAAATACCGTTAGAGAAACCTCTATCCAAAATTTCAAGTCCAAAGGTTTACCCTGGTCATTCATGGAAAGTGAGTCAGGCCTTTCATTTATATTGATCATGTATTATGATCTTGGCTACTCGTACTATTTGTAAGAGCAATATAAGAATACACAATTTTATTGTAAAATAAAATTAAATTTAAGTGTCCAGCTAATGTTTTTTCATTATTACATTTCAACAGTGTCCTCACCGTGGCATCAAGCCCTTGTCCAACATCATCACACGCATCCACATCAGCACCATCCACACCAGCCATGGCACAATCCAGCAGTGTCGACCGCTACAGCAGCTGTTTAAATATTCTTGAACTGAAGAAAATTAACAGGAAATTCTAAGTGAAAGTAATTGATCACATAAATTCGATATAATAAGAAACGTAATAAGAACGGCGGACGAGTTCTTAAATACGTCACAGCTTCATTCTATACAATGCATCGTAAGTGGTACTTATAATTGCCATATTTAGGTAGCTTTTTTAATTTAAATAGATTTTACTTATGTAAGTTAACAAATCAATGTTTTTATGAGAAGTTAATGAAACAATTCTTTTCTTCAGGGCGAAGCGATTCGCTTTATTCGCATGTATTTTTCCTTCTTGGAATCCTGTCTGCCAGGTTAATTGTACAAAAGAATATTTTTTGACACAACTATTTAAACACAGAAACTTTATTCAACTTATAATTAAATTAAAAGAAGAAAAAATTCACTCGAATAAAGTGAGTCGCTTCGCCCTGAAGAAAAGAATTGTTTCATTAACTTCTCATAAAAACATTGATTTGTTAACTTTTATATGTATGTATGTATAGTATATTATTAATTCTACATGAATACATACATTCATATTGTATTATGTATAATATAAAGCATTATTCTTAAACATCAAATAATGAAAATTTAATTTGATTGAAACGCCTCGCTTACAAATTGCACTTGAAATAATGAAATTAGTAATAGGTTACTACCTGTTCGCTACCCAGTAATGAAGAGATTAAATACAGATTTAGTATTTTCTACCTTACAATATTTTATAGATTTATTTATAAATTTCATAGAACGCTTTTCTACATTACTGGCTAATTACAAAATAGCCACTTACGGTCCCGCTTACAGAAAGTATTTATTGTAAGTAGGGTGATTCCGGCCTATGACATACAATGTTAAATATAATCAATTTTTTAGATAGACTGTTTTATACCGCCCATTATGAAATAATCTTTACAGAACTACTATTGTAATGATTACGTCCCCTACCTCGTATATATGTACATTAGGGTGGTCCTTAGCTATAGGGGCCGAAAATTTTGTTGAGTTTTTTTTTGTCTTACCCTCTTAAAATATAATTGTAGGTCAGGAAATGATATGTGCGAAATTTCAGCGAGATCGGACAACGGGAACCCGTGCCGCATCAAGGACGAAGTTTTCAAATTTCAGTACAATCCTAAATTTTCAAATTCCGAATTGTTTTTTGTTTACCTTCTTAAAATATGATTGTAGGTCAGAAAATGATATGTGCGAAATTTCAGCGAGATCGGCCAACGGGAACCCGTGCCGCATCAAGGACGAAGTTTTCAAATTTCAGTACAATCCTAAATTTTCAAATTCCGAATTGTTTTTTGTTTACCTTCTTAAAATATGATTGTAGGTCAGAAAATGATATGTGCGAAATTTCAGCGAGATCGGCCAACGGGAACCCGTGCCGCATCAAGGACGAAGTTTTCAAATTTCAGTACAATCCTAAATTTTCAAATTCCGAATTGTTTTTTGTTTACCTTCTTAAAATATGATTGTAGGTCAGAAAATGATATGTGCGAAATTTCATCGAGATCGGCCAACGGGAACCCGTGCCGCATCAAGGACGAAGTTTTCAAATTTCAGTACAATCCTAAATTTTTTTTTTTTTTTTTTTTTGCACATATCACACATATCATTTCCTGACCTACAATCATATTTTAAGAAGGTAAACAAAAAACAATTCGGAATTTGAAAATTTAGGATTGTACTGAAATTTGAAAACTTCGTCCTTGATGCGGCACGGGTTCCCGTTGTCCGATCTCGCTGAAATTTCGCACATATCATTTCCTGACCTACTATTACATTTTCAGAGGGTAAGACCAAAAAAAATTTGATTTTGAAAATTAAGGACCACCCTAATGTACATACATATGTACATTTATACTCGCAAGTAGTAAACCTTTTTAAATAAAATTTAGACAGCCTCAAACATAAATCAGAAATCATCAAATGTAATTCAGAAAGCTGACCTATAGCTGATCCAAAATTCTTTGCCGAAATATGTAAATATCGAAAACCTCTTTACTTTTGTTTACTTTCAATCGACTGTTATCTTACCGTCGGCAACAAAGTTGCACTTTCCAGGAACATTATATTATATTTGTTGAGTATTGACTATTGTAGTTGTCGCTGTTGTCAGGGAAATGCTTTTTCAAAGATTTGTTGAAATGCGAATGAGATGGTCCAATGTTAATGTAACAATGATGATTCTCTCTCGACTGCAATTAATACACTATAAATAGAAATTCAATATAATTACCAAATAACTACCAGTAATAATAAAATCCCAAACCTCATGTTGTTGATTCAAATTAAAAAACAAATTTACAAACAAAACGACCGACTACTGCTCATTCACATCGGGTCGAAGCTAATCGGAGCCGGAGCTGCTCACTTGCTCTGAGCTCGGAGCTGCTCACTATCTCTGAGCACGGAGCAGCTCACTTGCTCACTGTTCGCAACTGATCGGAGCAGTGAGCACGGAGCTGCTCACTGATGTTATTGTTTTTTGCTCCTGCTCGCTCGTGCTCTCGTAAGCAAATGCTCTTTTGAGCGAGTCGGAGCGAGCAGGAGCAAAAAAGAGCGTTCGAGAGTGAGCATTTACGAACCCTGCAGCTAACAACTTAGCTGAGCTGCATTGGCTAAGAGGTTTTTAGAGTCGGTGAACGCTTTTTCAGCATCAGAATTCCATATTATCTTCCTTTTTTCATTTCTTTTAGCACCAGCAATTTCGATGCGCGATTTCTGCAGAAATTCCACGCACCGAGAAATCTTGGTAAATCTACAATAGTTTCTGGCTTTTGAAAGTTGTGGATTGCCACCACCCTTTCCGTTGTAGGTCGAATGCCATGTTCACTAATGGTGTAGCCTACATAGGTTGCTTCAGACTAAGCAAATACGCATTTTCTGATGTTTATTGAAAGACCACGTTCTTGTAGTTTTCCGAGCACGATACGAAGGTGTTCTCTGTCTTCTTCTTGTGTTTTGGATGCGACCAAAATGTCGTCAATATAAACTTGACAGAATGGACAGTTTGGGAATATCGAATCCATCAATCGTTGAAAAGACTGCGCTGCGTTGCACAGCCCGCAGGGCACAACCTTAAATTCGAAAAGACAAAATGGTGTGATAACCGCGGTTTTAGGTTGATCTTCGGAAGCCACAGGTGTTTGGTAGTATGCAGGGTTCGGAATATATCCCTCAAACGAACAACTTTTTTTATATCCCTCACAAAAAAACGATCACAAAAGATGAAAATCTGTTTTTACTCATGAGCGATTTTTATTTTTTCATCTTCGTTCAAAAAAATACATATCGCTCACGTTCAAAATAATTTAGATCTTCCAACAAAACTATCACTTGGGATGAAAAAAATTCTTATCTTCAAATATTTCGATCCCTCAAGTTGAAAACATTTCGTTTGTTGACGAATAGCGATCGCAGAAGATGAGAAAACTTCGGCTTTCGTACCAAAACGATCTTCGGTGATGAAAAAAAGGCTGCGCAGGCAAAGAATCGATCTTTGAAGATAAAAATAATTTCGACGCAGGGATCGAAAAAAGCAGCGGAACAGAGTTGAACAGCATGGGTTTTGTTGGTGTTTGGATGGTTTGCTTCGCGGCAGAGACTATGTTTGAATATGTTTTTGTTGGATTTGTAGAAGTAAATACGTTAAATATTAATATGTAAAAATATTAATAAGTAAGTTTGTTTTTTTAATAAGTAATTGTAATATATTTTATACATATTCCTATTACAAATTTTAATTATGTATGATTTAAGTAATGTATTAGAAAAACATTAATTGAGGGTTTTGCTGGAAATGGTGAGAGCTCGTTACGAATATATGCAATTTTGCAGGTAGGCATTTGAATACATATTGTTGTATCTAGTATCCTCCAGTAGGACACCAGAACAAACGTAATGTCGTAGATCCTCCCTCGAGAAGGATCACTGACAATGGTAGGGGTTGTTGTCGTTAGTCCTTCGATGTGAAGGACCACGGACGCTTGTGCCACGGGCAAGGATCTGCCGACTTTGTGGTCTTACCATTGGGATCCGGCAACCTGCCGTAGTGGATCCCCTCGCCTAGTTACCACGGGCACCAAGGTGCCGCCCTTGTGGTCCTTTAACCTGTCGGGCAATACTGCCGTCTTTCGACAGGTGCTGAAAATAAAGCCTTGGGTTAATTTTCTTACGTTTATTTATTCGGGGGGATGTCCTTCCTCGACTTCTGGTTGTATTTGACAATGTTTTGTTTAACTGTTCACAATTACTGCCACTTGATCTGTTCTCTTTAAAGGCTTAATTACAACTCCCACTTTCAATCCGAAAGATGGGTTTATATCTCTTCTGAGATTCGTTGTTGGACAGAATCATTTCCGCATCGTTTTGCAATTCTCTCAAGAATTAATTTTGACACTCATTGCAAATTTGGAATGCGATCAAGTTCGCGCGCTGTTCCACTTATTGGAATGCGATCAAGTTCGGCTTTTATCTAGGCCACAGTGGTGTGTGATTCACTTGTACTTTCGCAATTAATAAAGAATGGCCTAGAAGTATGCATTTTGTGCATTGTTAACTACTGGGCCGAAAAGTATGTGGTGATAGCAACGTTAAGCGTTGTTATTACCAGAGCAATGATTCTGACCTACAACATCCCTCCACCCTCGGGGAAGAAAAATTTAGTATCGTAAGACGATATTAAATTTTTCTTGTACATTTATGTTTTGTTGAACTGTGGGTGTGGGTATGCTTATTATGACTTTACTTAGTGTATAATTATGTATGTTCGTGTTTTTCTCTCTTTGTGAACAATAATGATTAATTATTAGAAATACTTAGAATAATTACAATACAATTAATTATTAACAATACTTACAATAAAAGCAATTACAATAATAATACAATAATACAAGTGGTAACTGCACTTCTTCGGTGTCGTCTGTGTGTAGGTTGATGATGATTTGATGTTGGTGTTGACCTTGACGTAGCTGTTGATGTTTTTGTTCATGTAACTGTTGATGTTACTGTTGACGTTGCTGTTGATGTACACCCCGCTGAATTCATGTCTTCTTCTCGGTGTGTTGTGGGAATTTTGTTGCTGCTGGGTAGCTGGCGTGGTTGTTGCTGTGTTGTAGTGACTATACTCGGAACGGCCGTTGTTAGCTATCGACCTTAGTTCCCGTTATTCTGCTGGTACTGTTCGGTTGTTCGTTGGTTATAGTGTCGGTTGTCCCACAATTGGGATCAATTGTTGTTTGCTTGGACTGTAGTGGATGGTTGAGATGTTTCCGGAATCATCGTTTTAACGTCTTGCTTAATCGTTTCAACATCTTCGCTTGTAGCTAGTGGTGATGCGTTTTTCGATCGCTGCCACTTGAGGTAAAGTTGTAGACGTCATAAAACCGTAAACTTCAAAATGTCGCCGTAAATTCAACTGGTGAACATCTGGCTGCATTAGCGGTTTGTCTACTTGCTGCTATTGGGTCGTGATTTTGCTGTCGCATACGCGTGACGTAACTTCCGCTTAAAAGTGGACTTCCGCTTAAAAGGCAAGTAGTTCACTCGCAGGCATTAATTGCCAAGCTGTCATCACTGAATATGTTGCCGTACTATGGACTCATAATACTGACGATTGGCTATTTTTCTTCAGCGACTATCTTCTGGTTATGTTGTTAGACCTCTTGAAAGGTAATTTCGTGTTTATTGTCGACTGTTGTTGCCTTGTTGTATTGGTTTGCTTGTTTGCAACTATTCCATCTTTGGTTGCGATGGTTGTTGTCGCTACGCTGATCAGCTGTTCCAGCTACCCTTCCCCCTTCGAGTTGGCTGGGCGCTTATCGTCGCCCTGTTGTCAACATGTTGTGGTGTGATGTTGCACTTTCGCTGTTGTGTTGGGTGTACATCAATATTCAGGTCAGCTTCTCTGCATGCTGGATTCTTCTTTTAAACGTTATTACAAGTACTATTAATTTTTATCTATTTTCTTTTTCCCTCTTTTACAATGTATTCTTATTTAATTTGTTCGCAATTATAAAGATTTGAAGTCATTTTCGTAGCTTATATTATATTAATTTAGGAATATTAAGTAGTTAACAATATTTATCTTCATTGATTTCCCTTACATAATTTCTAATATTTATTTAACTTAACACAACCGACGTTATTCTAGTTGAATATGATTTGTTACGTTATAAATATATATCTTAAAAAAACATTTTTGTACAAGTATCTTAATATATTCCGTTTTTACTTTAATATTTAGGATTTTAAGTACAATTCTCTTCCTAATTTTATTATAATTATATTCTTTGTTCCTTTTAATTTTCTTATTTCTTTTCTTTTCTTATGCTTTTTTTTTCATTATTTAACTGTACATACATATTTGCTTCTAAATTAAATTAAGTTTAAAATATTATTAGTTGTACTGTAAGTGTTTCTATTTCTTTATATATTTTCATATGTTTACATATGTATGTATATGACGTAGGTATATAATAATTTTTTGTCTTACTTCTTTTTCTCATTGTTTTGATTATTTTTGAATTTGTTCATTATTGTTCTGTGTGTGTTTTTTTTTTTTTTTCGTGTTGTTTTAAACTGACGCTGCATTATGCTCGCGTTCAGTTGTTCTACTTTTACACCTGCTTTTGCTGCAGTGCTTGCGCTTATCGCTCAATTCTTGCTTATGTTTTGTTTGTTGTTTTCGCGAATTCGTAATATTTTACATTGAATATTTATGTACTACATTTTATATGATATGTTTATATATTTGTAAGATATTATTTTGTATTTGTAAGATATGTAAGATATTTGCTAGATATATTTATTTATATGTAAGAAACAAAGATCTTTCTTATTTTAGATTTATTTATATTACACTTTCTATTGCAACGATTGCAACTAAATGTATTTATGATGCGTAAATTATGGTTATGCATAAACTAACTCTTTATGCATAAATTTCATGTGCATTTATTCCTATAATAAATGCAAATGCAATAGTAATGGCTGTTTATTTAAAACGGAAACAGCTATTTTTCACATACCGTATATTACCAATTCAAATAACTACAATCTAAAAAGTTCAATTCCAAATTTACAAAAGAAATAGCTCAAATATTAAGTACGAAGTTATTTTATCACTATATAAGTTTTCTTTTCTTATATTTTTACGCTTAAATAAACAAATTGTTGCTTATTGAAACGTTATTCTAATTTTGTATTTACTTTCTTGTTGAATTTGTCTTGATTTCCTGTCCTAAGTCTGAAATTAAAATTTAAAATTTCGCTAATACTTTTGATTTTACGTTCCTTGAAAGTGCTTTTATATCTGTAATATATCCTGCTATATTAAGACTAATGCTCCCTGCTTGTATCGTGGAAAATTGAGACACAATCTTTTTATAATCGAAGAACATGCTAACTGTGTGTTTAGCAAGGTGATTAGTAAAACTCTGCTCCTATTTCTATTGTCCCCTTTGCTTTATTGGTTAATTTATTCACGGTTTTATTCACTTTATCGTTTTGTGTCTTGTTGTTCTTATTTTTTTTTCTCTTGTTCTTAGTGTACCTAATATTTTTGTATCCGTCTTATTTATAGTTTGCAACTCATTCATATCTATTTATTCTATCATATTCTATATTAATTGATTTTGTCCTACTCCTAATAACGTGATTATTGTGAATAACTTAATTTAATATCACCTAACCTATTAACCTGTTTTCTTAGTCTAAGTGATTCTGATTCCTACGTTATGGTCTAGTTAACCCTAATTTCTACTTAATCGCTATTATATAACTTAAGTAAATTATTGTGGAATGGTTTTTCTCTTCCCTTAATATTTAAGACTGTCGTAATTGGACTTTTAATTCTTTCTACCCTATATGGCCCTATCCATATGGGAGAAAATTTATTTTTCCTAGTTTGGTTCTTAATTAACACCCTATCTCCTACTCTAAATTCCACTAAATTTAATTTATTGTCATACTGATTTTTGGCCACCCTTTTAGCCATTTCCTGATTTCTCCTCACTATTTCGTGAGCTCTTTGAATTTGGAATTTCAAAACTTTATTCGGATCTTCGGCTTTATATACCGGACTACACTTCCTTTTTAAATTAGTCGGCATTTCTATGTCGAATCCGAATAAGGTACGAAACGGAGTTTGCTTGGTCGTAATGTGGGGTGTGTGGTTGTGAACGTGCATTGCTGCAGTTAACCATTGATCCCAATTCGAACCATCTTCTTTAGCAAAACTACGTAAATATTCCGCTAAAGGTCTGTGGCTTCTCTCTAATGAGCCTGTGGATGGTAAGGCGTTATGTGTAATTTTTTGATACCTAATAATTTGCACGTATCTGAGAACAATTTCGGAATGAAATTAGTTCCGTTATCCGTAATAAGAATTCGTGGAATTCCGTAACGCGTAATTACTTCGTCATAAAACGCTCTGGCAACAGTACTTGCTTCCGCGTCTGGTATAGCTGTACATGCCATAAATTTCGAGAAGTCATCTTGAAACGTTAAAATATATTTGTTACCCGACACAGTTTCAGGTAGAATACCTACTATGTCCATGTAAACTTTGTCAAATGGCCTCATTGGTGTATCTGTCAGCACCATGGGCATTTTTGTCAATTTTGAGCTTTTGTTAGCTTGGCACTTAGGACAGTTTTTTACATAATCCTTGATTTGTTTTTGCATTCCTGGCCATCTATATTGTTGCCTAATTCTTAAATAAGTTTTCACTGCTCCCTGGTGACCTCCTAATGGTGTGTTGTGAAAGTCCTTTATAACTGTCTCTATTTGCTTTGGGTCTTCTAATGGAATTCTGTTTTCATTTTGTGTTATGCCCGGCGTGTCAGGTTCTACAGGCGTCTGACTTGTGCTTGTTTTATCACTACTCCCTTGGGTCTTCCTTTCTTTTGTTTTAGAGCGGGTCTGGACCGCTGTTACTGTATTCTGATTTTGAGGAATTCTACTCAATGCGTCTGCGTTTAAATTTTTCTTGCCTGGCTTATATATGATTTCGAAATCGTATTCTGATAATTTATGCCTAAATCTCGCCAGTCTTGAAGTTTGATCTTTTAAGTTTGCTATTCCCTTTAAGGGCTGATGGTCAGTAAAAATTTTGAAATGTCTGCCCAGGAGATATGCTCTAAAGTTTTTTGTTGCCCAAACTATCGCTAAGAATTCTTAGCTCTCTATTAGCTCTCTCTTAGCTCTTAATCTCTATTGTTGAATATCTCTTTTCTGTGTCGCTCAGCGCTCGGCTAGCGAAAGCTATTGGTCTATCTTCGCCTACTTCTCCTTGAGAAAGAACCGCGCCTAACGCTTCATTACTTGCGTCGGTAGTTAACAGAAATTCTCTCGAAAAATCTGGATATGCCAAAACTGGTGGTGACATGACTGCTTCTTTTAGTCGTTCAAATGCTTGCTGGCAGTCTTCTGCCCAGATAAATTTTGCGTCTTTACGTAATAATTTGTTAATTGGCAGCGCTATCTTAGCTGTGTTTTCAATAAATTTTCTGTAGTAATTTATTAGTCCAAGAAATGCTTGTACTTCTTTTCTATTTCTCGGAACTCCTATGTTTTTCACACATTCTACCTTGTAGGGATCTGGTAAAGCACCATTTTCCGAGCATTTGTGTCCTAAATAAACTATTTCCTTTCTCAAAAATTTGCATTTCTCTGTATTCAGTTTTAAATTATGTTCGCGTAATTTCTGTAATACTGAACATAATCTTTGCTGGTGTTGTTTCAGATTTCTACCGTATATCACTATGTCATCTAAATAAACAAAACAGTCTATTCCGTGTAGACCTGTAAGGATATGATTCATTATCCTTTGGAATGTTGCTGGGGCACCTGTTAGTCCAAATGGCATTCGATTAAATTCGAAGTGCCCTAGTCCTGTACTGAACGCTGTTTTTTCCTTATCCCTGTCGTCGATTAAAACTTGGTGATATCCACTTGCCAAATCTAGCGTTGTAAAATATCTGCTATGGCCTAATTGCTCTAAAATTTCGTCGATGCGCGGAATTGGAAAAACTTGTTTGATTGTGGCTTCATTGAGTTTTCTGTAGTCTATTACGAGTCTCCACTTTTTCTCGCCGTCCTTGCCACTTTTCTTGGGCACTAAAAGTAACGGTGAGCTCCACGGTGATGTGCTATGTGTGATTATGCCATCATCTAAAAGTTTGTTCACTTGTTTATTTATTTCCTCCCTATGTATTTGAGGTAATCTGTATTGTTTTCTATTTATGGGCGGCTGATCTGCGCCTGTTTGAATTTCGTGTTTCAATACACTTGTAAACGAGAGTTCGTCTCCGTCTAATAGGAAGACGTCATGAAAAGATTTTACTATTTCCTCTATTGAATTCTTTTCTTCCATATTTAAATTTTCATCTAACTCAATTTCATTGAGCAATTCATTTATTCTTCTTTTGGCATCTATTTTGCCTATGCCATTAATTGACTCAGTACTTTGTATTGTGTACTCGTCGAAGTTTGTGAATTTTGGTTTAAATTCGCTATCTATTTCGTAATCATACTCTGTTGTATTTAATATGGGAGCATAAACCGTATTATCCTTTACATTTACTAATGTATCTCCTATGTAGATGCCTGGATCTATTTCTTCTTTATGAATTACCACATTCTTAAATTTTGTAGGAAGTTTCAATGGTACTATCGTAATTGTTCTTGCATCAACTGGTATGTACTGTTGTTTGCCTTCCTTCTCTATCTGCTCGATAGTTTTTATCGGTACTTCTAAAATAACCTCTTTCTTTTCATTGAAGAGTGTTAAAATCTTTTCCATAGTATTTATAATGGAGTTGTTCCACAAATTATCTCTTCCTAATATGCCTTCTGCTGGTACTCCTTGTTTAAGTGACACAACGTATAGCGTTAAACGTAAGGACTGCACCTCATTATGACATATAGTAGTTGATCCTTCTGTGGTCACACAACCTCCAAATGCTCCGCTTAAGTCTTTCCTATTCGACTTGTCTATTATTGTGCTATCTTTTATCGCACACTTCTTTATCAGGCTTTTGTATCTGCCCCTGTATCTACCAGTAAAATGAGTTTTCCATTATTCGCCTCTTCGCAAGGTAATTCAATGAACACGTCATTTAGCTGGGTTTGAGTGCAGTTAGATACTCCTGGTTCTGTATTTCTATTGTTATTTGCTAACTTATCCCTTGAGCACGGTGTCCGTATATTTAAATTTTGGTTTTTATCCTTCAACTTAATTGACATATCTAAATCAACTGTTTCTCCAAACGTATGATTTCTCTCCGTTACGTTGTTTTTGTTATTATTATCAGTCCCTTTTAACTTGATATTAATTTTTAAGTCTCTTGAAGGTGGTAACGTATCCACAACCGGTTCGGATGTATGAATTACTGTTACTCCTTCATTTGGCCTTAAGTTACTAATATTTTTGGGTCCCCAGATTATTGGCCTATTCTGGGCCCTTGGCAGTTTCCCGGACTATTACTTTGTAACGATTCCCAATTCCTTTTTGCCTCGCAATTTCTTATCATATGTCCTGGTCTATTACACCAATGACATAACGTTTGGTTTGCTCTGTTCGGCTGATTCCTCTGCAATCCGTTCAGTGTAGTTGGGTTAGGATTTATTGCTCGTTTTTGGTTCCCGTTCTGCTGGAATGGGTTTTGAGGCCAATTCTGCTGTGGTCGGTTTGTCTGCCAGTTTTGTTGGACTTGGTTTGACTGCCAATTCTGATGAGGTCGGTTCCATTGCTGATTTCCTTGACTTTGGTTGTTAGTCCTCTGATTCTTATTGATGTACTCACTTCTGTTGTTGACCTTGTTGTCACACCTCCAATTTGTCTCGTGTCCATATTTTAAACACTTCTGACAATATGGCGTGTTCTTGCGAGTCAAACAATCCTCTCTGGTATGACCTCGCTTGTTACAAAATGAGCAAATTACTCTATTCGCCGCTCCTTGTGTAGTATTTTGTACCGAAGTGGGTTGCCTGACAATTTTTCCTCCTGAAGCTATGCCCTGACTTCCCTGTTGAGTTTGCTCTTGTTGTTTATACGGCATGGTGGCAGGACGCGGTGCATTCATATTAATGCTTAAGGGGTCTGTGTGGAGGAGGCTACTGTTTTCTATGGTTTCGAGTGCCTCTATGGCTAATTCTACCATTTGTTCGAGGTTTTTCTTCGTAACATTGAGCATATAAATTCTCAATGCAGCGTTCTTTAATCCTGTTTTAAAGGATTTCTCTACGGCTCCTTCCACCATACTCAAAAGTGCCATATCACCGTTTCCATTATATTTCGTTCGCACTAACTCTACTGCCTGTGTTCGTAGGGTGGTTAGGTTTCTTGCAAACTGTCGTATATCTTCGTTAAGTAGCTGGCTACAACTTTGGATACCTATTATCACTGAGTCTAAGGATACCGCTGGTAAATATGTATTTTTTATTGTGAGGTAGAATTCCTCGAGGGTATTGAAGCGTTGTGACCTCACTAAATCATAGGCATCCCCATGTAACCTCTGCTTAATGCAGTCTATGTAGTCCTGAATGTTGTCCGGACCTACATCTCTTGCGGCTAATTCGCACCCGTGTATGAATTTATACACTTCGCTGCGTAAGTCTGGCGAATGTGTTCCAGAAAAGAGCGGTACAAGCCTATTTGTAATTTTAGCTATCTCTCCTATACCCATTTTGATTTGTGTTGCCACTAATGGTTTAAATGTAGGAAATGAAACTGAATTATAATCCCTTGGACTGGGTATGGCTGGGGTAGGTTCCTTATGGTATAGTGATTGTTCGTGCGCTAGCTCTATTTCCTGTTGTAGGCGTCTATTTTCCTCTTTAAGTTCTTGTATTCTAGCATGCGCCTTTTCTAAGGATGCACAGTCCTCTCTTGATTTTTGTGCTGATTCCGTTTCTAGCGTTTTATTTAATGTTTCTTCTGTTAAACCCTTCTTCTCTAATAATTTCCTTAGTTGTTCGTTCTCTTCTTCTAAGGTCTTTAGTATGTTTTCCTGAAACTTTCTTTCCTTTACATAAGTATCGAACTTATTTTTTAACGCGTTGAATTCTGATAAACAGTCCCGTAAACTTTTATCTTTGTTTTCTATTATATTTTTTAAAAACACTAGCAATTCCTCTATTAATGCGTCTGCTTTTTCTACAGTTGATATTTCTCCTAGTGCGGCTACTTTAGTTTTTATCAACTCTAAATATTCTTTATTGGAAACGGTATTTTTTAAGATGTTCCAAACTTTTGTCACTAGTTCTCCTACCTGTCTCTTCAAATCCCTATGGTCTTTTTCTAATGCTAAATATGCTTGTTCGTGAAGCGATTCTGCCATTAATTATCCTATACTTATTTTTCCAAGTATTTATTTTGGATATTTCATAATCAATTAAAATTTTAATTGCTTTTCTTCAAGCAATTAACTTTTGCTTATTCAGCTTTAATCATTGACACCCTTTTGTCTGAACACGTTGTAAACATTCGTACGCTTATATATATTATTTTTATAATATTTTTTCTTTTTTGTTGTAATTCGAGCTCGTGGCTCAATTCTGTTCGCCCGGTGCCTGACGTACGTTTTGTTTTTGTTATTTCTTTGTTAGCGTTTTGCTACCATCTGCCGCTCGATAGCAATTTTGTCGCTTCTGGCCTTGCTTGAAGTTCAAGCTCAAGTTTGTGACCTACTTCTTATTGCAATGAGTTTCTTGCAATTAAGCATAATTTATTTTATTTATTGGCTTGCAGCTATCGCTGTTAGCCTGGTTGCTATTAATTAATTTGTTATTAAAAATACTGACGGATTTGTTTGTTGTATCTTTTTATTTATTCTTTTCCAAAACTTAAACATAGACCTTATTTCAAATGTGTTTTCTACAGGTGGTTGTGCCTAACTAGCTCAAATTTTCTTCTTGGTTTGCCCAACAAGTTTATTAAAGTTTTCACTTAACCAAAACTATTATTTAGACATGAGTTGTCAACAATCTCAAAATTTTTCAATTTAAATTCTAATTCCAAAAATTTTCAATTTATACACGTTCCGATGACATCGATATTGATTCTTGATTTTTTATTCGTTTATTCTATTTTTAAGAATTTTTATTCATTTTGAATTTATTTTTATCTGATTTCACTTTAAAATAAAACAAAAAGCGATCCTTGGATCGTAAAACCGGCTGCGCCAAAATGTTGTATCTTTTTATTGTTGTACACCATATAAATGTTGTACACCACAGTGGTGTGTGATTCACTTGTGCTTTCGCAATTAATAAAGAATGGCCTAGAAGTATGCATTTTGTGCATTGTTAACTACTGGGCCGAAAAGTATGTGGTGATAGCAACGTTAAGCGTTGTTATTACCAGAGCAATGATTCTGACCTACAACAATATTTACATGTATGAATGGAAGGCAAATTTGTATATCGGCCTTGAAAATAATTACTTTTGGAATGAAAAAGGATTGGTAGCAACAGGTAACAAATTTTATAAAGGAAGAAGTGTTTGAATTCATGTTTCAAATGTCCGTCGAATAATAAAATTGATGAATGTAACGCGTCGCAATCAGTGCTTTCAATCGAGGAGCAAATACTCTCAATTAATGTTTTTCTAATACATTACTTAAGACATACATAATTCATAATAAAAATTTGTAACAGAAATATGTATAAAATATATTAGAATTACTTATGGTAGAAAACAATTTACTTATTAATATTTTAAAATATTAATATTTTACGTATTTACTTCTACAGCTTTCCCTCACAGTCCACACCATGCAAAATTAATTTTTAATCATCGCATACCAAATCCAACAAAAACATATTCATACGGAACACAAACAAAACTTCAGTTTTAAGCAATTGTCTCTGCCGCGAAGCGAACCATCAAAACACCAACAAAACACATGCTGTTCAACTCTGTTCCGCTGCTTTTTTCGATCCCTGCGTCGAAATTATTTTCATCTTCAAAGATCGATTCTTTGCCTGCGCAGCCTTTTTTTCATCACCGAAGATCGTTTTGGTACGAAAGCCGAAGTTTTCTCATCTTCTGTGATCGCTATTCGTCAACAAACGCAGTTTTTTCAACTTGAGGGATCGAAATATTTGAAGATAAGAATTTTTTTCATCCCAAGTGATAGTTTTGTTGGAAGATCGAAATTATTTTGAACGTGAGCGATATGTATTTTTTTGAATGAAGATGAAAAAAGATATTTATCAGTGAGGATGGAAATATTCTTATCTTCAGTGAGGGATATAAATTGAGCGATATAAAAAAGAAACGTTTTCCGAACCCTGGTAGTATGCGAGTCAAATCCAAGGTTGTCAAAATATTGCAACCGTGCAGTTGGAAGGTAAAACGTCGCACAATGGACTAGAATTGCAGTTTTAAACTTAGTGGCGGTCAAAATTCTGTAACTTTTAATCAGATTAAGGTATTTTAATACGATTTTTTGCAAATGAAAGAATAAACATTTATTTTTACGCTAATTTACGTACGAAATATCTAGGTATTTTTTTTATATTTTTAAAAAATTTCCACACTTCAATCGCGTTCAATCAAAGTCGCGTAAAAAAATAACCTTTTTATCTTATTTGTGTTTTTATTATTAAGTATTATTCGTGCAATATTAACAGCTTATTGTTACGGTATAACAATTGAAAGGTTTGGTATACTCAATTTCGACGAAAAAAATATCACAATACTTAAAATTGTGTGCCTTTAGTATAAAAAAGAAACATAGTCGTATGTAAATATTGCTAAAATAAGAACACCAGGTATTTTTTCATTTTTATGATAATTTATTTATTTAAATATCTAAATATAAAAATTTTTACATAAATTATTACATACTCTAAAACACAAATACAATTTACAATAATACACACTTATTTATTTTCGAAAAAATATTCGTCTGTAGGTTTCATTAGAAGTTCTTCAGCTTCTCTATCTAGAGCAGCGGTTTCCAAACTGTGGGTCGTGACCCAAAGGGGGGTCGCGAGATAACCTCAAGGGGGTCGTGGAGTTTTTAATTTCTGTTTTACATATTTAAAAAAAATACTTACAAAAATCTATTTAATGCAAATGTCAAAAATGCAAATGAGCAAAATTTAAAGCTCATCCATCACATTAAATTTTTTTCTATAAATATACACACTAAATTTTTAATAATAATTTTTGTTTAGTTTTATTCTATGAATACATTACTTTTTACAACTTGAAAATGTGCTTATTATTTTATTGTTTTGTCTAATAACGGGGGCCGCCAATGTTTTATTTTGTTCTTATGTGGAAACCACTGATTGGAAACCACTGATCTAGAGGTATTGTTGTCTTAATAAATTTTTTTCTCAAAGATGAAATATAAGGATCAGCAGAAATTAAAAGCATTCTGAATAAATCCTCATTGGTACCCTGACGTGAACACTGCTCTTGTGTTGTGCTCTCTATAGTATCTATAGTATTTGTTCCGTTTTTCTTGTGCTTCTTCCGATAAATCTCCAATGGGTAATATATGATGATTAATTATGTCCTCCCCATGCATTAAAACCTCATGAACTGTGGGTGGCATATGTAGTTCTCCATGGATACAACGTGTTGTACAAATCCTCTTGATACCATGTCCGCTCCAAAAGTTGTGCTTATTGGGGGGTGATACACGGCTTACCGTGTTACCGAAAAATACTTAGATTCAAGGCACAAAGTTGTTGTTATAGTCATTTGAATTTTGGCAAAAAACAGAAATAATAAAACTTTTTACAGAATGAAAAAAGGTTCACATTTGATCGCCCACCAAGAGTATTCACGAAGGTTTCCGACCGATATATTTTGGTTCTTTAGTTATTTAACTATTATAAACAAAATGGCATATAAAATTTTTCAAAAACTGGGAGTGAACGCCATGTGTTAGAGTTTTGCAATACTTGGCTTGGTTACATTTTTTATATGTTTCAAAAGATCATAAAAAGCATGGTTGGTATTGAGTGTGGAGATCGCTGATTGGGTTGAATTTACTAGAAATGCTGTTGAACTCAATTGTGGTCATATTAATCAGTCTTGTGTAGGCTAAAAGTAAACGGAATGACCGAAATGTCGGTGCCTGTGTCGATTAGGAACTGGAGACCAGTATTTTTGTCTAGTACTTGCAGGCATGGTGTGGTTGCCCCTCCGAAAAAGCCAACTAATTCAGCCGAAGGTTAGCTTAAATTTTGTACCTTGCTTTTAAAGGTACATGGTTGGAGACATTTGCGTGCCTTTTCCTTGAACTTCGCCTGATAGAAGCAGTATTCTTGATTTACATGCCTTTCTCTGTTCTTGCTGTGTGATCTGGATCGACGATGCCTGATGAATTTATTACGATTTTTCACATCTTTCGTAAGGGTTAGTATTTTAGCCTTAAGATTGACGAGAGTTGAAGATGTCTGTGTTGTAGAATGTTAAATTGATTTATCGAGTGATATGATGCTTGGGCGTGATATCTCGACCAGTTTATCTGCTTCTACTGACAACTTAGACAAGTCTGTGACTTCACTGATGGCTAGAATATCACGCATTTGTTCGGGAAGCTTTTCTAAGAAAAAGGTGCGTAATAATATACATATGTTTTCAGAAAATTGGTTTCTGGCTAAATTCCTTAATCGTTGTAGAAAGTTTGATGGCTTCTCATCGCATATTTCAGTGCCTCGAAGTAAACGGCGAAGTTTCGACTCGTTACTTTCACCAAAGGATTGTACAAGACTTTCTTTTATCGTACACGTTCTTTTTAAAGAAATAGTAATGCAGACCGACGTCCACAGCGTTTCTACTATTAATAACATAGGTAGATACATATATAGATACATGACATACGCGGATTTGTTGAAAAATTTTATGTATATCACAAAACCAAAACAATTCGTACCAGATTCCAACAGCGAGTTCAGTCACATCATCGTTACTATAGGACCACCGGTGTAATTGATCATGCTCGTAAGCTTTTTGGCGAAAAGGTCATTGCAGCACACACTGAAATACAGCTACTTTTGCACAATGGGGTTATTCGACCGTCTAATAGTGCATGGTCCTGTTCAATTCATCTCACCAAAATAAGGATAATACTGATCGTCTGTGTGATGATTATCGGATACATCTCCATTCCAAATAAATATGCACCGCCACTGATCCAAAACCTTTTCCTAGTCATTCACCGCAAAAATTTTTGTTTCAACTATTGATCTGAAACGCGCATATAATCAAATACCGGTCAACCCTGATAGCATTAAAAAAACGGCAATTTTAGCATCTTGGAAACTGTACGAATATATTGGAATGCCATTTGGTTTGAAGAATGCTAAACAGACTTTCCAAAGGTATATTGATTATATATTTCGTGTCTTAGAATTTGTTTTTGTATATACATATAAACTACATCTTAGTAATGTCACGATAAACAATCTATAAGCAGCACTGAGAACATCTACACCAAGTTTTCCAACGACTCTCTGATCACAAAATGATTATTAATGTTACCAAATGTCAATTTAGTAAAAAACAAATAATATTCCTAGGATATCAAATAAACAGCGAAGGATTTCATTCAATCGTCGAAAGGGTTAAGGCCATTGATGAATATGTACTTCCGTCAACAGTGTTGAAAAATTTGTGAAAGAACTAAAGGATTTTTCATTACCTATGTCCGAAGTTTGGCTGTATATTGCTGTGGCGTTTTAGGTGTCAGCACTGTCATTCTTCGACGCTTGTGTTCTGTCATAGTTACCATTTTAAGGTCGAAGGAGAATATTGATGCTATTGCTGAAAGTGTGTCTGAAGACCCAAACCTCTCGACTCCTCGTCGTGCACAAGCAGTTGGCCTTTCTGCGACCTTAACTTGTCGAATTTTACGAAAAGACTTAAGTATGCATCCGTATAAGATCCAATTGACCCAAGAACTGAAGCCCCAAGACCACCAAAAAAGTCATCTTCAATGATGAAGCACATTTTTGGTTGAACGGCTTCGTGAACAAGCGAAATTGCCGCATTTTGGGTGAGAATAATCCACAGCAGTATCAAGAGTCTTCATTGCATCCGGGGAAACTTACTGTTTACTGTGGTTTTTGGTCAGGCGGCGTCATTGGGCCGTACATCTTCCGAAACGAGAATGGCCAGGTGGTGACTGTCAATGGCGAACGATATCGTACCATGTGCCATAATAACTGACTTTTTGTGGCCTCAGTTAGATGTTTGGGACTTGGACGACATGTGGTTCCAACAAGACGACGCTACTTGTCACACATCGGGCGTTATATTGGAGTAGTTGCAAGAAAAGTTTCCAGTTATTTTCGCGTTATTTTCAGAAGGACCGGTGTGGAATGGCCGTCAAGATCGTGCGATTTAACGCCCTTAGACTTTTTTCTCTGGGGCAACGTTAAGTCGCTGGTTTATGGTAACAAACCAATAGCAATTGACCAACTGGAGAACAACATCAATAAGGCCATTGGTGAAATCCAGCCCGACTTATGCAACAGATTCATGCAAAATTGGACCTCTCGCATCGAGTCCTGTAAACAGCCGCGGGGGCCATTTGAATGATATCATTTTTAAAACATAATGGTATTGAATGTACTTTAATACGCAATAAAAGTTACCGTTATATTTCGCACACAACTCTTTTTATTCAAATTTAATTTTCAGACACTATGGAATAGTCTGCCCATTAACGTGAAGGGTATGCGTGACTGAGCACCATTTAAGAAGTTCTTAAGGGAGCACTTTTCCAATTAATGATTCTATGACGGTGGGGATGAGGATGCTGCAGATATTGCTTATTGCTCATTGCTTTGTAAAGGGTTTTCCAATAAGAGGTGTAATTTTGAATAGCCCGCTATTTCGGTAGCTGTCACTTTTGAAGCTGTTATTTTTGACATTTGACAAGAAGAAACTACGGCATTACTAAAAATGTAACGATACGCGCTGCAACAACGCATTGAAATTATTAAAATTCACTACAAAAATTGTGAAAATTTTGCAATCACAGTTCGCAAAACTAAAGCATTTTTGGGTCGTCGTGAACAACCTTGTCGAACCGCAATACAGAAATTGGTGGAAAAATTCGAGCTGTTGGGACAAGTTAGTGATGTGAAGAATACAAACCCCTGCACGTCGCTCAAGAACAACTGAGAATATTGCTGCTGTAGCCCAAAGTGTTGAGGATAACCCAGGTTTGTCCATTCCTCGTCGTTCTTTGGAATTGGGCATGATTAATGATTTTTTATGGCCGGAGTTAGATGGTATTGATCTGGACAACGTTTACTTTCAACAACACGGCGCTACGTGCCACACAAGCAACGAAACCATTGATCTTTTACGGGAAAAGTTTCCTGACCGTGTTATCTCTCGAAGAGGTGATCACAATTGGCCACCGCACAGTGGCCGGTTTTTCAACTTAGCGGTCAAAAATCCATATCTTTCGACTCTCTTGGAATTTTTTATTCCGGTTTTTTTGGTGGATTCTTCTAATCTTAAGCTTTAATGTGAGACTAAAATCATAAAAATCGATCGTTGAAAACCAGAGATATGAGAGTTTTAATCAGGGTACCTATTAAAATTTTCTTAAAAGCCTAAAAAAGAGATTATAAAAATAATACGTTTCTTTTTATTTAATGATTAAAGACTTTTTATTATCAATAACGAACATACTAATAAAATAGATTAATAAAAATAAGGTAATAAATAAGGAACTAATGCAAATTAAACAATTTTTTCAAAACATTCATTGATAGAATTCCGCTCATCTAGTAGTAAATTTTGTGCATCACTATCTAACTCGATTGAGCTAGATTTCCATTTTTGGCGGATATTTGAAATATGTATATGGATCCGATGTGCACAGCAAAACTGCAAGCAGATCCTCATTGGTACAATATCTTGAAATTTTCCTTGTGTTGTGTTCACGAAAGAATCTGTAATCCTTGTTTATTTTTTCTTGTGCTTCTTCAGAAAGATCACCAAATGTACATATACTATTTATATGTACCGAAGTATGTACATATACTATTTTCAATAATTTGCTCGCCATGATAAAGAATTTTATGAATGGTTGATGGCATATTCCTCCAGGGATATATTTCGTTGTAACTTTTTTGGCATCAATCATCCTGCTGCATGTTATAACTTTTATTATTATTTTGAATCGCTTAATAATTTCAACGTCCACTCCTGTAATGAAAGCTGCCGTCGCAGGATCTGAGAAAAATCTTCTAGCGGTGTTTCCATCATTCGTATATCCCTCTCCTTGTTTTGGCTGGTCAATTATTAGCCCCATTTCACGATATTGTTCCTGTATTTGGCTGTTTTTCAGTTTCCTTTGACTTTGACTCATATAATGGGCTCTAGCGCCCGGTGGGGCAAACCGATGCAAAAAAAATTGGTATGGGCTTTTAGAGGAAACTTTCAGCTTTACAATGGTGTAAAATTTGTTTTGGAGCATTTTGGAGCGCAAAAGTCCTGCTCCAAAATACGACGAAATTTAACCAAATTTGGAGCATTTCTGGAATTCTTGTTACGTAATAACTATACCACAGATTTACTCAATTGTAAAAAAATTTGACAACGAATATATCCAAGAATTTAATAAAAAAAACCGGAACTTAATATCTGAAATATTGTCAGAGATATGGATATCTAAATCTGTGAAATGTTGAAAAAATGTGTTTATTTTAGTTGAAAATAAAAAGTGCTGTTTTTATTGCATAGTTACTAATGAAATAATCAAGATAAAGCTGTCATTTTTTGGCTCCCTAGGTTCTCAGGTTTCTACTTTCATATGACCTAACCCATTTTGAAATCGGTGACATTGAAAAAAATGACTTTTGGCCGCTAAGTTGGAAAACCGGCCACTGTGCACCGAGATCTTGTGATTTAACACCTTGCGACTTCTTCCTTTGGGGCCACGTGAAAGATAAGGTCAACGCCAACAGCCCAGCGTCGATTCAAGACCTCAAGGAATTCGTGAGGCTATCGAGAACATAGGGCAGCCACTTTGCGATTTGGTTATGGAAAATTTCCTGAAAAGGATATGGTCCTGTAAGCGTGGTCGTGGTAGCCATTTGGCTGATGTTGTTTTTCATTATTAACGGCATAATTTCCTCTTTATTACGAAATAAACATGTGATAATTTATCGCAAAACATTGAATTTTTCTTTGAATATCAAAATTACACCTCTTAATGGAAAACCCTTTACTATTCTATTCTTTTCTGACCTATTCTATTCTATTCTGTTCTATCATTTATCTTCATATTTTCTTCTCTTAGTTTTAGATAACATGTATGTATATTATGTAAATCTTAGGATTATTAAGTTTCATTAATAATATCTTTATATTGTACAACGCAGTACTATATAAAAGCCTTGCTCTTCTTGTACATATGAATAACCAAAGAAATAAATTAAATTGAAATTGAAATTGACACGCTTAATCAAAAACCCTAAATTATCGCACATGCGTATGCCGTTCAGCTATAATTACCTCTTACTTGAAGAACTAAAAAAAATTACATAGCACAGAATGACAGAATACAAAAGTTCACTTTCATCTGCGGCCTTGACAAATTTTCCAGCTCCAATTATACCGCTCAGATTGACAACTGATACATCCACTAACACCATCGGGGTAACACTCGAGCAACAGGAAACCGGAGAATGGAAGCCAATATGGTTTTTCTTCAGGACGCCAACTAATACAAAAACACGTTACAATACATACGACCGAGAACTGCTCACCATTTTTGCCGCTGTAAAATATTTTAGACCTTTACTTGAGGGACGATAATTTGTTTAGAACAGATCACAAACCATTGACTTACGCATTTGTACATAAACTAGAAAGGCATCAGAGCGACAACTTCGTCAATTAGACTTTATTACACAATTTACAACTGACATAGTAAAAGTAAAAGTGTGAACACTACATAGCAGCTGACACATTTTCACGGATCAACACTATCAACATGCCGACGATATTAGACTTCCAATTAGACGACCAGGAACTTTGTCACCTTCTCAAAAACGACAAAACAGCTTTGCACTCAACAAATTTTGACAATACAAAAATTTATTGCGATATTTCAACAGGTATAGTTCGACCGTACCTACCCGCAACACTAAGCATAACAGCATTTGATGCTATCCATGGACTTTCCCACCCAAGTTGAAAAGTCACATCACGACATATCCGGGAAAAGTATGTTTGGCCAGTCATTAATACGGATGTCATTACATGGGTGTGAGAATGTATACCTTTAAAATTGACGGTGTATATTGATATACCGTATAGCAAAATAAAGATGATAAAATAAAAAAAAATAAGATAAAATAAAGATAAAATAAAAAAAAATAAAATAAAATAAAATAAGATAAAATAAAGCCCGCTTAAATTTATGGAAATTATTATATATTATTCAGGTATTTTTTAAGAAAATAAAGTTTTTTGTGATTGTTTTTTCCAAGCTTTTTCTTCCAATATTTGATTTGCAATGTGCCTTTTATGTATATCCTTAGTTTGAGAATAAGCAATATCGTGTTCTCCGCACGCAGCATCCAATAAATTAATTCATTTATCGCCTCTTGTTAAGCGTTTTTCTAATTTAGTTCCGGGGCCGCAGAATTGATAACCAGGTGAATGAAGTTAAATTGGTAGTGCATCTCTTAAAGTATTTATTGAATCTTTTCCAACTGCAGATGGCTTTCGACTAAAACTCTTTTTATAAGAAACAACCATTTTATATCTTTTCAATTAAACAGTTTCGATAGAAATTAATAACGGGGTGATTCTTCTGTTTATATATCAATTGTTAAATCGCGTTTCGTTAAACAAGATAAGAATATCATTGTTGAAAATTGAAATTTGTCAAAAAATAAATCATTATGTAAGACACTTGTTGGACCTTCAAATTGTGGAAAGACCAACGTCATGTCAGCCAAATTATGATTACTTGAAGAAATTATTATATCCGATAAAAAACATGGGCTGCCATACATATTCCGAGAATGGAGCTGTTTTAGAACCAAATGAAGCTAAAAGCAACTCGTTTATGATATTCGATGATGCTGCATGTGAAAAGCAAAATAATATTCAAGCATACTTTTGTATGGGTTGACAAAGAAATATTGATAGTTTTTACATTGCCAAACATATAGACGGATCCCTAAAGATCTGATACGTGATAATTCAAATTTAATTATGTTCACGGGTTTACCTGCTTACACTTCTGCAAGTGAACCACTAGTGGTTGGTTCGTCCGGTGACGGGAAAGCCGAAACCGGGTAACCGTAGTCGGAAAACCGAAACCGTGTAACCGTAATCGGGAAAGCCAATAGCTTTAAAAGTATAGCTTAATAATAATAATAGGAATGAATAAGTTATTTAATATAAAGAAAAATGGTTATGAAATATAGATATGATTTCACTATGTTTTGCCTAATAATAATAATAATAATAATATTATTATTATTATTATTATTATTATGCAGTAATTAATTACTACACAAATGGGACAGTACTGGCAACTAAGGCCATCGACTGATAAGGGGATAGAGGGGATAGAAAGGTAGAGAGAGAGAAAGACAACAAACACAATTTAAACATCCATGCGTATGGGGATTCGAACCACCGTCCTCAAGGTTGGAAGGCAAGTGCGTTACCTTCCACGCCATCGAGGACCGCTAATAATAATAATAATAATAATAATAATTTTTTTTTTTTTTTTTTTGACGGGTGAGGTGGGGAAAAAATACCTTCGTATCATATAACGACCGTCGTCGTTACGTATGTGGTGCTTCCACTAAAAAACCACCTCTTCACTTGGGATCTCTCTCTACCCTGGGACCGCTCTCGCATTACTTCAAGGTAGAGACCCAAGAGGTCCTATACAGGACTACTCTACTCTCCTACGTCCAGGTCCGTCATTTGGCGCGGCTGCTCTTGCCGTCGCTCTTCCTCATCCATGTCGGGTTTTTTCTATCTGAGAATATCTTCAGCGTACAGCGCTATCGCGTCCCACGCTGGCTCGTCTTTCAGCATCTTGGATATTAGGTTCTCCGGTGCTATGGAACCTGTTGTGGCTTCCAGTCTTCGTCGATTCGAGCTCCAGCGTTCGCATGTAAAAAAGGTGTGTTCCACATCATCTAGTTCGGTGCAGTATAAGCAAAATGGGGACGTCGCTTTGCCCATGGAATTCAAGTACTTTCTGAAGTACCCATGTCCAGTTAGAAGCTGCGTCAGGTAGTAGTTAACCTCGCCGTGGGATCTCTCTATCCAGGTTGCGATCTGCGGAATCAATCTTGCAGTCCATCTGCCTCTGGGGTCTCTTTCCCACCTTTGCTGCCACATATCCAACGTACGTCTTCTGGCCTCCTTTTGGGCTAGTTCCCTGCCGAGATGTCCGAGATGTGCTGTTGATGCTAGGACTAGCACCGCGGGTTCTGATACCGTCCTGTAGGCGCAGGTTATTCGGAGGGCACTCCTTCTCTGGACGCTGGATATGCGTTTTCTGTATCTATCAGCGCCCAATGCCTCAGCCCATATCTCCGCCCCGTACAATAGGATCGACTGCACGGTTGTCATCAGTAGCCGTCTCTTGCTTGGCTTCGGCCCGTTTATATTCACCATCAGTTTGCTTAGCATATTTGCTTGTTTAGCTGCCTTGTCCGCTACTGCCTGTATGTGGTCCCAGTAGGTCAGTTTGCTGAACAGTCTTACGCCCAGGTATTTTACGCTCTTCGACTCTTTGATTGTTGCGTCTCCGATTCTCCAATTGAGCGCGTTATAAGCACGCTTGCGAGTGAAGACGACGATCTCAGTTTTATGGTCGGCCAGAGTTAAGCCATGGTCTGCCATCCATGCTCTTATGCGTCGTAGCGCCTGGTTTAATTTAAACTGGGCCTTTACAGCGTCCCGTGCTGCTATTACTATCGCCGCATCGTCTGCGTAGCATATTAATGTGATGTCTTCCGGCATTTCCTTCCGCAGCATACTATCATACTGGATATTCCACAGATCCGGTCCTAAGATTGATCCTTGTGCTGCGCCGGCAGTCACCTTCTTCTCCCGTTTTCCCTCGTCCGTGTCGTATAGCAAGGTCCGTTCTCTCAGATAACTCTCCATTATACGCAGTAGATATCGTGGCAGCCGGAAGTTTTCTCTGAGTGATTTCAAGATATCACTCCATATGGCAGAGTTGAACGCGTTCTTTACGTCAAGGGTGACAAGAAGGGTTAATTTCCTAGAGAAGTGGTTTCCCTCCTGCGATCTTTCTGCAATTTTGATCACGTCCTCTATGGCGTTTATAGTGGAGTGCCCTTTCCTGAAACCATGCTGGTTCTCGGAGAGACCTCCTGCGGCGTTTACAGAGGAAAGGATCCGGGGTTGCAGAAGTTTCTCCAGCACTTTCCCCGCAGCATCTAGCATACAGAGAGGTCTATATGAGGACGCCGTCCCTCCTCCCGTTTTTCCCTTACCTATCAGGACTAGGCGGCACTTCTTTCAAAGGGGGCTGAATTCACCTGACGCTAAACACGCATTGTACATATCCAGTATCAAGCGCGGGCTGGCCCTCACTGCCACTTTTAATGCCTCTGCTGGTATTCCATCTGGGCCGGGTGCCTTGTTGTTACTCAAGGAGTCCACAGCTTTTAACAGCTCGGTTTCTGTAAAGAGCGGGATGTCTTCCGCGTCGTCCTCCTCGTAGTGACTCCTCTCAGGGTGTGTTGGGAATAGCTCGTCAACTATCCGGTCCATTGTCTGCGCATCCATGGCGGCGCTGGCAAAGGCTCCGAGCTTCTTGGTGACCACTTTGTATCCTAGCCCCCACGGATTCGTGTCGACCTCACGGATCAGCGCCATGAACTTTTCACGCTTGCTCCGCTTTATTTATTCTCGTAGCGACTTCTTCATCTGTTTGTATTCCGCAGATAACGAAGACACCTGTGCCGGATCTCTTGCGCGTTGGGCTCTTCGTCGGCATCGGAGGCATTCTTTTCTTATGGCGGCGATTTCGGCTGTCCACCAATATGCCGATTTCCTGCCAGTCCTTGGCGGCTAGCATCGAAGCGTCGCATGCGCGGGTTATTAACCTAATGGTGTGCTCAACGCGCGCGTTTGCAGCCTCTTTTCCGTGTAGGCCATTGCATAGGTTCGCTACGAGAGACGCCCCACGTTTCAGTTCATCGGCAAATCTTTCGACATCCATGCTGGCGGGATTCCTTCTTGCCATTCTAGGGTTTCCAGTATTTCGGTGCCTCCCATCTGGCTGTATGTAGAAAGTGATATACTGATGGTCACTGCCCGTATAGTCTTCGGTCACTCGCCAACCGCTTATCCTCGATGTTAGGTCTTCAGAGGCGAAGGTAATATCTGGTATCGTTTGCTGATACCCCGCCCGGAGGAAGGTGGATACGTTCCCGACGTTCTGTACTACCATCCCTAGCCTGGCAGCCATTTCTAGTATGCGCCTGCCGCGCGAATCAGGTTGTGGCATGCCCCACTCTAGCGCCTTGGCGTTGAAGTCTCCTCCCACTACGAAGCCATCACCGAATTGTTGCAGCACGTCCTCCAATCTGTCTATCTTCGTTTGAAACTCCGCGATGGATTCGTTTGGGGTGAGGTAACAGCTCACATAGGTCGTCCCTGCGCTTCTTATCCAGACGAAGCCATTTCCGGAGTTGTGTTCCTCAACGTGGAATTTGCCGGTGTTCTGGATCCATATTGCCGCAGTTCCTAAGCTATCGGAATACCAGTTGCCGTGTTCTCTGTTGCGGTACTGTTAACTAATGAGTGCGATGTCGATGTCCATTTCGAAGGATAGCTGGCTCAGCAGCGCGTCCGCGGTTCTACTTCGGTTTATGTTGCACTGTAGGACTTTCGTCATTTTAGCAGCGCTTTAGCCTTCGAGAGCACACTGCGGAACACTGCGCATGCTCCTGACCCGGCTGCGTGGTGTCTGCTTTCTTCTGCAACATCGCTCTCGGAGCACAGTATGCATCGTGGGTTCGCTGTACATGTGGCAGCTTTATGACCATCTTGGCCGCATCTGTAGCATGTGTGGCTGTGATCAGTGCCCTTGCAGTCTCGCGCTTGGTGTCCATATCCGAGACATCGGTAGCACCGCGTCATTACTGCTCGCCTGCGTACTGGGCAATTTATCCATCCGATTTTTATTTTGCCAACTTTTAATAATGTGGAGGCGCTGGCTTCATCGATGTCGAGGATGGCTATCCTTTGGCCCCTGCTGCTCTGTCTGGTGAGAGTCACTTTAAGGTCAGTCTCAGCGTGTCCTAGTTTTTTAACTGCGACTTCGACGTCTTCAGCAGTGGTTACGCAGTCTATTTCGCGGATTTCCAGGCTCGCCCTTGGAGTCAGTATCTTTACTTCGCCAGCCTGCCCTACAGCGTTTTTTAGTGCGTTACTGAATATTTCTTTCTTGCACTTTTCCATGCCTTTAGCGAGTGCGACTAGTACGGACCCCGTCTTAGTCTGTCGTATAGTGCGGACGTTTGCTCCGCAGTCCTCTGGTTTGACTTTACTACGAATGTCCTTCACAATGTCCGCGAAGAGCTTATCCGGTTTTCGCCGACTCTCTCTTTTTTGTTGGCGCTCGCCGTGTGACTGAGTTTGCCGCCGGGCTCGCGTTTTTGGTTTCAGGGTATGCGATCTTTCCTTGCTGGTGGCCTTTCTTTCTCCCTACCTGTTGCCATCCGCGGGCATCTCCTTCCTCTTTCCTTCTTTTTTCTCCCTCTCCTTCTTTTTCCGGTGGGCTGCTTGCCATCCTCTTAGCGCTGCCAGCAGCTGGAGGGCCAGTCGGTGTTGCTACGGCGGTGGACTTATCCGAATGTTCCAACTTGCTCTTCTTCTGAATATCAGTCTCCATGATCATCCAGTTTTGCCTGCAGCTTGATATCACCTCGAGTATCTCTTCGACTTCGCTGATTCCGTCCTTAATGTCGTTGCTCACATTTTTCTGCCTAATTGTGGCTTTCTTCATATTTTGCATAATCGCACGGCAGCGAGTTATGCCTTCCTCTTCGCTTTTCCTCATCTTACGGATATATTCCTGCCGAGGAGAGCTGAGAGTCTGCTCTAGTCCAGTTGGGGTTGGGTAAATGCTGGAAAACTGGTCCAGCATTTACTCCGTGTTGCACTATTGGGGCCTCCGGTGGTCTAGGAGGTTCCTCATAGCCCTGCTCAGGTGCGGTGGGGGGGTTCGTTTCTCCTGCTTCTGCCGCGACACTTTTTGTCCTTGCTGGTGGTGTTCTCTTCATTAGGTTGCTCCTGGTGAACGGCTGAGCAGCCGTGGCGGAAGTCGTCGGTGTATCCGCGAGCTCGTGGTCTTTCGGCGCCTGCAATCCTTTTCTATGGTGCTTGTTTCTCGTGCTGAGTTAATAATAATAATAATAATAATAATAATAATAATAATAATAATAATAATAATAATAATTCAGTTTCATCTAATGACATAACTATAATAATAATAATAATAATAATAATAATAACCCTCGGGGGGTGTTGTATCCCTAAAGGGCGAGTCACAGGGATGCTGTAAACATGCTAAAGGGTGCAAGGAACAATTAACTGCAGCGTCGTCAGCGTAGCAGATTAAGTTGACGTCTTCCGGCATTTCCATCCGCAGCATGCTGTCGTACTGGATATTCCAGAGATCCGGCCCGAGTATTGACCCTTGCGCGGCTCCAGCTGTCACTTTCCTCTCCTTTATCCCCTCGTCTGTGTCATATAGCAGAGTTCGCTCTCTCAGATAGCTCTCCATCATGCGTATGAGATATGCTGGGAGTCGGAAATTTTCCCTGAGCGCTTTCATCATGTCGCTCCATCTGGCGGAGTTAAACGCGTTCTTGACGTCTAATGTCACAAGGAGAGTAATTTTCCTGGAGAAGTGATTTCCCTCCTGCGCCTTTTTTGCAATTTTGATCACCTCCTCTACAGCGTTTATTGTGGAGTGTCCTTTCCTAAATCCGTGCTGGTTCTCGGATAGGCCTCCAGCCTGGTTTACGGAGGAGAGGATGCGCGGTTGCAGTAGCTTCTCTAGTACTTTCCCTGCAGTATCCAGCATGCAAAGAGGTATATATGAGGACGCCAGGCTTCCTCCTGTTTTTCCCTTGCTTATGAGGACTTCTTCCACAGGGTGCTGAATTCTCCTGCCACTAAGCGTGGAATAACCTTGACTGCGATTTTTAATGCCTCTGCAGGGATTCCATCCGGGCCGGAAGCCTTGTTGTTCCTTAAAGATTCCACTGCTATTGAGAGCTCAGCTTCTGTGAATAGTGGAACATCTTCCACGTGGTCTTCCTCATAATAACTCCTCTCAGGGTGTTCTGGAAAGAGTCCAACAACTAACCGATCCATGGTTTGGACATCCATAACACTGCTGGTAAATGTTCCCAGCTTCTTGATGACCAGTTTATACCCTAGCCCCCATGGGTTCGTATCTACCTCACGGATCAGTGCCGTGAATTTTTCGTGTTTGCTTCGCTCTATTTCGTCCCGTAGCAGCTTCTTGATCTCTTTATATTCCGCCGATAACGAGATGGTCTCCGCCGGGTCTCTAGCGCGCTGGGCCCGTCGTCGGCGCCGGAGGCACTCTTTCCTTAACGCGGCGATTTCAGGTGTCCACCAGTATGCCGGTTTTCTGCCATTTCGTGGTGGCTTGCGCAGCATCGATGCGTTGCATGCACGGGCTATAAGTCTAATGGTGTGCGCGACTAATATGTTGGCGGCCTCTTTCCCCTGGAGCCCGTCGGCTTCGTTCAGTACACGATGTTCGCCACGTCTTAATTCTTCGCCAAACCTTTCAGCGTCAATGCTGGCGGGGTTCCATCTTGCCGGTCTGCAACGTTCTGCGATCCGTTGTCTTCCATCAGGGTGGATGCAGAAGGTTATATACTGGTGGTCGCTTCCCGTGTAATCTTCGATCACCTGCCATTCTCTGATTCTCGCTGTTATATCTTCAGACGCAAAGGTGACATCTGGTATAGTTTGCCGATGTCCTGCCCGACGAAACGTGGGTGTGTTCTCGACATTCTGGACAACCATCCCTAGCCTGGCGGACATTTCCAGTATGCGTTTGCCGCGCGAGTCAGGTTGTGGCATGCCCCACTCTAGCGCCCTGGCGTTAAAGTCTCCCCCCAGTACTAGGCCGGCGTGTAGCTGATGCAGCGCGTCCTCCAAGTTGTCCAGTTTGGTTTGGAACTCCGCAATGGATTCGTTCGGAGTAAAATAGCAGCTCGCGTAGACTATTCCTGCACTTCTAATCCAGACGAAGCCGTTACCGGAGTTATGTTCCTCCACATGATGGGGTCCGGTGTTTTGAATCCATATTGCCGCAGTTCCTGAGGTGTCTGAAAACCAGTTCCCATTATCTCTATTGCGGTACTGTTCGCTGATGAGTAAGATATCAATTTCCCTCTCGAACGATAGCTGGCTTAAGAGCGCATCTGCGGTCCTGCTCCTGTGAATGTTGCATTGTAGAATTTTCATCATTTTATCAGCGCTTTAGCCTTCGATAATGCGCTGCGGAATACAGTGCACATTCCTGAGCCGGCGATATGTTGTCTGCTTTCTTCTGCTATGTTGTCGTCGGTACAGAGTATGCATCGCGGGCTGTCTGTACATGTCGCAGCTTTGTGGCCATCTTGGCCGCATCTGTAGCACGCCTTGCTGTGGTCCGTGCCTTTGCACTCTCGTGCTCGGTGTCCGGAGCCGAGGCAGCGGAAACACCTCGTAATTGCTGCTCGTCTGCGTACTGGGCAATTTACCCATCCGACTTTAACCTTTCCAGCTTTTAGCAGCGCAGTGGCACCTTTCTCGTCCATATCGAGAATAGCTATCCTTTGCCCCCTTTGGTTCTGTTTTACTTTGAGGGTTACTTTAAAGTCAGTCCCAGCGCTTGTTATATTTTTGACTGCGACTTCGACCTCCTCTGCCGAAGTTACGCAGTCTATTTCGCGTATTTCAAGACTGGTTCTTGGGGTCAGCATCTTTACTTCTCCCGCTTCCCCTACGGCAGCTCTTAAGGCGTTACTAAAGGTTTCTTTCCTGTCCTTGTCTGTGCCTTTCCAGAGTTCGACAAGCACAGATCCCGTCTTGGTTTGTCGTATGGTGCGGACATCCGCTCCACAGTCGCCTGGATTGACCTTGCTACGGATATCCTTGACGATGTCGGCGTAAAGTTTGCCGTCTGTCGGTTTGATGATTACCGCTTCTGGGGCTAACCTAGGCATTCTGATTTTCTTCTTGGACGTTGCTCGCGAGTTCAGCTCCGTTTTCGAAGTTTCTTTCTTCTTCGTGGGCGGCCTTCCTGAGGTTGAGTTTGATGTTGTGCTGGGGTTTCAGTGCGCAAATCCTTTTTTATCGAGCGGCCTTTTTTGCCCACCACCTGTTGCCAGCCGCTGCCATCTCTTTCCCCCCTTCTCTTTCTTTTTTATCCGTCACCTTCTTTTTCCGGAGGACTGCTCGCCATCCTTTTGACGGTGCCGGAGAGTGGTGTACCCGTCGATGATACGCTTGTAGTTCGGGCCTTAGGCTCGTTCAGATGTTTCATGACTCTCTTCTGTCTCTGGATATCAGTTTCCATGGACATCCAGTTTTTCCTGCAACTTGATATTACATCAAGAAGCTTCTCGAGTTCGCTGAGCCCGTCCTTGATGTCGCTGCTCACATTCTTCTGTCTAACCGTAGCTTTCCTCATCTTTTGCAGAATTGTGTGGCATCGAGTTATACTCTGCTCCTCGTTTTTCCTCATTTTAAGGATGTACTCTTGCCGAGGAGAACTAAGAGTTTGCTCTATTCCCGTAAATGCAGTGTTCATTTCCAGCTTTTAGCAGCGCAGTGGCACCTTTCTCGTCCATATCGAGAATAGCTATCCTTTGCCCCCTTTGGTTCTGTTTTACTTTGAGGGTTACTTTAAAGTCAGTCCCAGCGCTTGTTATATTTTTGACTGCGACTTCGACCTCCTCTGCCGAAGTTACGCAGTCTATTTCGCGTATTTCAAGACTGGTTCTTGGGGTCAGCATCTTTACTTCTCCCGCTTCCCCTACGGCAGCTCTTAAGGCGTTACTAAAGGTTTCTTTCCTGTCCTTGTCTGTGCCTTTCCAGAGTTCGACAAGCACAGATCCCGTCTTGGTTTGTCGTATGGTGCGGACATCCGCTCCACAGTCGCCTGGATTGACCTTGCTACGGATATCCTTGACGATGTCGGCGTAAAGTTTGCCGTCTGTCGGTTTGATGATTACCGCTTCTGGGGCTAACCTAGGCATTCTGATTTTCTTCTTGGACGTTGCTCGCGAGTTCAGCTCCGTTTTCGAAGTTTCTTTCTTCTTCGTGGGCGGCCTTCCTGAGGTTGAGTTTGATGTTGTGCTGGGGTTTCAGTGCGCAAATCCTTTTTTATCGAGCGGCCTTTTTTGCCCACCACCTGTTGCCAGCCGCTGCCATCTCTTTCCCCCCTTCTCTTTCTTTTTTAATCCGTCACCTTCTTTTTCCGGAGGACTGCTCGCCATCCTTTTGACGGTGCCGGAGAGTGGTGTACCCGTCGATGATACGCTTGTAGTTCGGGCCTTAGGCTCGTTCAGATGTTTCATGACTCTCTTCTGTCTCTGGATATCAGTTTCCATGGACATCCAGTTTTTCCTGCAACTTGATATTACATCAAGAAGCTTCTCGAGTTCGCTGAGCCCGTCCTTGATGTCGCTGCTCACATTCTTCTGTCTAACCGTAGCTTTCCTCATCTTTTGCAGAATTGTGTGGCATCGAGTTATACTCTGCTCCTTGTTTTTCCTCATTTTAAGGATGTACTCTTGCCGAGGAGAACTAAGAGTTTGCTCTATTCCCGTAAATGCAGTGTTCATTTCGTGCTGCACCAGAGGGGTCGCGCGAGATCTGAGGGCTTGTTCTCCTGGGGGTTGTTCAGGAAGAATAGTAGAGTCCGTTGCTCCTGCTGCTGCCGCCACATCTTTCGTCTTTAATGGTGGTGTTCTTTTCATTAGGCTGCTCCTAACAAACGGTTGGGCTCCCAGATCAGAGTTTGTCGGCGTGCCCGCAGCGTTCTGTGCTTCTGTCGCAGCCTGCCTGTTTTTTTGTGTTTTTTCATCACCTCCACCGCCTCTACTGAGAGGACTGCTCCCAAAGGTTGTGCTCCGTATGACAAGTGGATATGCAGTTTCCCCTTCTTTCTGTGTGATTTTTGTTGTTGTGTTCATTCTGTCAGGTCCCCGCTTGAAGCCGCTATCTCCGATCGTTGCACAGTCGCCCTTTAATCGTCCCCGTGGTTATCTATGCAAGCAGTGAGGCCACGCGAGGGTTGACACTGGTCCTTATGGGAATCAGTGTTCAGAGCCAGGACAGGCGGTAGCCAGGAGCTGTGCTCAACTGGGCCTGTGCCACCAACTGAATGGTGACGATCTTTGAACGTATTTCAAGACCCGCCACGGTTTTAACGGGATGGAGGCAGTTGCAGCATTAGCCTGAAAGCCATTTCCGCAGGATGTCACTCCTGCGTACTGAGGTGACAGAATGCTACAACCGTCGGCCCAAATACAGCCAAGTTCAAAATATGTAGCACATCGTAAGTCCAATGAAGGCCAGGTCATTTCCGCCTGTTTCCAGGCCGCCGCTCGCGTCAGTTAGCCAGGGAAGCGGGTGCTTCCAGGGCCATCCAGGGGCCACCGCATGAAGGTGCGAGTCGACTTGGCAAAGCCAGTCACCAGGATCGTACTGGCCTTTGCCGGGTTAAAGGCAGTCAGTAACTTTGCCTGGTATGTCAATACCCCTTTGACCCCCAATAATAATAATAATAATAATAATAATAATAATAACCCTTGTTGGGTTCCCAGTCCCACATAGGGCGCGTCCCCAGGTGGCGGATAGGAAAATGCCCTGTAGATATACAAGGTAGGTGGGAAATCAAATACCACCCGCGGACCAAAACTGGGAAACAAAAATCCAGGAAGGGCCTGACCCAGAGTGGGCGCCTCCTGGTCGGCGTCTGATCTCCATGACAGGAGCGGCTGAAGTAAAACCTGCCAGCAGAAAAAAAACGGAACTGAACGAAAACAGTAAACCAACCCATTTTTGGAGAATGAACAGCCTCGGACGAGCGTCGGGACGGTCGAGAACGACGCGGGAATGATGGACTCGACCATGATGACAACATAGAGAACTCTAACAATGCTGGAAGTGTTTTGCCGCAAAGCATGGCAACCACCAAGGTGGGTAAACCCAGACAACGCATTATATGGACAATCGAAATGAATACAAATGTCATGCGATGTTACTACAACGCAACACAAATGGAAGCAATCACTACAGGATACAAAAGAGTTTCTGAAATTATTTCTAGAAATATACCCTCACCTTGCAGAGAATGTCACTGCACAAAGACTAATAGATCAAAAATGTACCGTAATAAAAAACAACAGACTAACAGATAGAGTTTGCAACAAGTTAGACAAACAATAGCAGAAGAGGAAAATACTCAAAGTCATAATCGAACAGACACAATGGAAACAGTAATTCAAGCATCCCAACCCAATAATGACCTGCAGCAGATAGATGAAAATGTCAATTCAGATGTAATAGTGTCTCAAAGAAACACAGACCGAGGACTAAACCAAGTCGAGAGCACAGAAATCGAAGAGAGCATAAGCGAATGTATAAGTCGGTGGGAAGGAATACAACCCGAAAACAGACTGCCCATTCCCAAGCTCAATTACAACGTAGAAACACCCAGTTTAATAGAAAAAGTAAATAGCACACTCCGAAAATATATAAGACAACCACAAAGTTTAGAGGAAACGAATGTACGGTTATATATACTGCAGCATATGTCACAACTACACGCAATAGACAGAAAACTCGCAATAGACCAGACAACAACACAAACCAGCAAGACTCCTCCAAGAAAAAACAATCTAAACCAAAATGGCAGATTAGACTGGAAAACAAAGTCAACACACTGAGACGACAAATAGGTCAAATGATAGAATATAATAATAGAAATACCTCGCACAAATTACTAGGTCGAATACAGAAAATAATCGGGGACCTTAACCACAAAGAAAAAACACCAATAGAAATTTTAGACACTCTAAAACAAAAGCTATCAGTTTATTCTGTGAGATTCGAAGGTACAAGGAATCAAATAACAGAAAAATTGCAAGAACTCAGGGAAGCAATAAAGAAAACCCACAACTGGAAAGCACCTGGAATAGACTACATCCACAATTTTTGGTACAAACAATTCACAACCTTACATGAACTCCTTACAAAGCAGATTAATGATGTCATTAATGAACCAAACAAAGCACCGCCATTTCTAACACAAGGGAAACATATTAGGTGTACAAATAAGTTTCCTCGGTTTTTTATGTCTGGAGTAGTAATGGGCCCGTTTTACCTTAAGTGCCCGACTCAATCTCATCAATTGTGTTCGGTAGAGAGCTCCAGTAATGGTTTCGCTTGGTTTGAGCAATTCATAATACACGACACCAAGCTGATCCCACCAAATACACAGCATGAGTTTCACGTCAAACTCACCGTTCTTAAATTTTTGAAACCATTCCTGACAACTTCTCTCACTTAAAGCAGCTTCACCATATGCTTCTAGAAGCAATCGATGCGCCTCAGCTGCAGATTTTTTCAAATTAAAGAAGTAAATCAAAAGTTCCCGCAAATGATGCTTATTCGGCACAAAACTTGACATTTTTGCAGGAAAAAAATTACGTGATGCTGATACGGAATCACTAGTACTTTAAGGTTATGGTGTTGCCGCATGACGAAACTTGGGATATTACGTTTTACATCTGACAATTTCTCCATACCTTCTGGTGGGGCCATCTTTTGGCAAACCGCAGAAACTTATTTGTACACCTAATATATAATTCAAAAGTATGACGAAACACAGAATCCATCAAACTATAGACCGATTACATGCTTGCCAACGATTTACAAACTAATAACATCTATCATCACTTCAAAAATTAACAAACACCTCACAGAACACAACATACTAACTGAAGAGCAAAAAGGATGCAGAGCGAGCTCCCAAGGATGCAAAGAGCAGCTCATAATTGATAGCACTATTCTGCAACAAGCGCGGACGGAAAAAAGGAATTTCATAACATGCTACATAGACTATAAAAAAGCTTTTGACTCAATACCACATACCTGGTTAATTAAAACACTTTCAATATACAAGATTGATAAAAAAATCCAACAATTCCTAACAATAGCTATGAAATATTGGAAAACAAAAATACATCTAAATACAAGTAATATAAAAATAGCCACAAATGAAATAAAAATTAAAAGAGGTATTTTCCAGGGGGATTCTTTAAGTGCGCTATGGTTCTGTCTATGTCTCAATCCGCTTACAAACATGTTAAACAACGCAAAGAAAGGATTTGTCATCAAAAATAATAAAACAGCACTACATAAAATAAGTCATCTACTATATATGGAAGATATAAAAATATACTCAGCAAACATATCACAGATGCAATCTCTACTAAAAATTACAGAAGAATTTACAAGAGATACCAACATGGAATTTGGAATCAGTAAGTGCAAAATGCTACACATAGAGAGAGGAAAGATAATAACACCACACAACAATGAGATTCTAAACGAAGAAACAATAGATAACATGCAACCGGAAGAAACTTACAAATATCTAGGAATATCAGAATTTAACAATAGATCATAACAAAATAACACAACTTGAAAACATATACAAACGTAGACTCACCCTACTTCTGAAAACTAAACTGAACTCAAAAAATCTCTTTAAGGCTATAAACACATACCCCATACCAATATTAACGTACTCCTTTGGAATAATAAAATGGTCAAACACAGAACACCTCAACAGAATCAATAGAACTAAATTAACGCAATATCGATGTTTACACCCAAAGTCATGCATTGAAAGAGTAACCCTAAAACGAAAAGATGATGGAAGAGGCCTAATAGATATAGTGACACTACACAGCACACAAATAAATAATCTTGTTCAGTATTTCAGCAGCGAAAACACACCACTACATAAAGCAGTAGTTGAAGCAGACAAAGGATATACACCACTAAGTAACAGTAACTCAAACAATAGCCCGCAACAAACTGGATCCACGATCGCAACGACATCAATAACCCAGAAACGAACAGAATGGGCTCAAAAAGCTTTACATGGCAGACACTATAACATAATGACAAATACACAAATAGACCAAAGACTGGCAAATAAATGGCTTGAGAATGGGCAACTCTTCCCTGAAACAGAAGGTTTCATAATGGCCATACAAGATCAAGTAATCGCCACAAAGAACTACAGAAAACACATTCTAAAAGAGAATATCGAAAATGACACATGTAGAAAATGTAACAGGGAAAAAGAAACCATCGAACACATAGTAGGAGGATGCAGAGCACTAGCAGGCACAGATTACGTCGATAGACATGATAATGTAGCAAAACTAATCGATAGCAAAATAGCTTTAAAAAACAAACTCACGACAACGGATACTCCGTACTATAAATACAAACCAGAGAGCATACTGGAAAATGAGGAATATAAGCTCTACTGGAATAGCACCTTCTAACAGATAGAACAGTAGCACACAATAGACCAGATATAACCGTGATTAATAAGAAACTCAAATGCACAACACTCATAGACATTGCAATACCAAATGGCACAAACACTATCAATAAAGAACAAGAAAAAATATCAAAGTACACACCATTAGCCGATGAAATAAAAGAAATGTGGCAACAAGAAGTAGTAAAAATAGTACCAATTGTGATCTCTGCAACAGGCGTAACAACAAAGAACTTCAGTAAACATTTAAAATCACTAGAAATAAATTCAGATATCCATAAAAATCTGCAGAAAGCAGCTATACTCAAAACAGCGGCAATAGTTAGAAGATTTTTAGACCACAAATAAACCGAGCCTAACCCTTTTGGTAATCAGAACCTGGGGTAGGTGAATTCCAGCGGTAATCACTGGGAATGTAGAATTCGAATAATAATAATAATAATAATAAACAATCACCTAACATAAAATAATATCCTTTGTGAAGAACAAAAAGGATGCAGTAAACATGCTAAACAATTTTTTTTTTTTTTTTAAGTTTCAATTTATTCAATTTTTTCATTACAACTATACATACTATAAAATTTTCTTATATTATCCTGTTAAGCTACTTGGCTTGTCTGCCGGAGAAATATTGAGAAAACATACATTTGTTTTTTATATATAAAAATTAAGTGAGTTTGTGTATTATAATATATACATATGTATATTACAGGTGATGAATCATTTGAATCAGGTTTGGCGATTGAATATGATGATGATTTTGAAGCTGTTTTTGTTGGTTTACTTGTATACAGTGTATACTTCTTTTTTCTTTATTTTCGAGTGATATTTCTATGTGTTGTATTGCAGCATAGAGAAAGAATAACAAGAGGCCGAATCAGCCAAATGTACTCAACGGCGACATGGAAGCGGTCGGTCCGCAAGGGAAACGAAGAAGCGCAATGAGTGCGAAATGAATCAACACGCAGAGAGCAAGCAATTTCAGTTTCTCAATTTTTGCTTTGTGTCATGTAAGCGAATATGCGTAAGAAGAGATCGATCCAAGTATGCCAAGTACTCGTATGCCAAGTAAAGTGCGAAAGAAAGAATCGATCAATTTCTGGTGTACAGCGGGCGATGAGGAGAACGGTGCGATTCGTCTTCTTTTGCTTCTCTTACAATAACAAACCATGTGCCGCCGTCCGTCCGTCTGGAATCGTTTTAAATTTTGCATTTTATGGTTTTTGAAAGAAATCTTGCTTTTCGTAGCTTTGTTCTGCTTCTTATTCGATGCCCAAGCTATGTAAACCGCTGGCACGATCTACGTTCCGAGCATAGCGTGCTCTTGAAGAATTCGTATAGGCAGAAGATTTAAGAAGAAGAAGACTTTAGTCGGCATATCTGTATATTTAATAACTTATACGAGTAAAAATAAAAAGTTAATGGAAGCAAAAATAAAAAATGAAAGAATGGAAATATTTCAGAGAAAATATTTATATTATGTAGCAATTCGAACACATTTTTTATGAGCATAAATGAATCGGAAGATCGACTTTTATTTGTTATTTTGTACTAACAACTGTAGTGCTGCTGTCTGGCCGTCTATGTATTTTCCTGTAATTATTGTAGTGTCCAAAACTATTATTAAAATTAAATTAAACTTTTTAATATTTATGATTTTAGTTCTTTTAAGGAAGCATTGCCTATGGGCTGTCAATAAAACGAAATATTGGTATAACAATTATATTATAATTTTATACATATAAAAGAACAATTAACAATAACCGAATTTAATAATAAACCTAATTTAAAGTACTAAACAGTTTATGTTACAAAAAAAACAAAATTCTTTTAATAATCGAAAAATAATAGCGGGAAAAAAATCCAAACTTGATAGACTTATAGACGTAAGCACCTGTTTTTTTATTGTAAAGGAACCAAAAAGAAGTCAAATTCCCTTGTTCCCTCAAACCCTGCTTTCAAGAAGAAATCGATCAACCGATTCATTCTCATCTCCTTTGACATACAAGACTCCATCGCTCAACTCTTCTTACGCATAATCATTTATGAAGGAATACAAGCAAACCCGATTTGTATTTATACAAAAACAAAGCAATGGCAATGAGAAGCAAATAACACGCAAGAGAGCGAAGCATTCAGAAATGTATCAACGATCCAGTAGTGGATAGGAAACAAATGCTCAGAGCAGCAGTGGAAACACATTAGCATTGGCAATAGCAAAAGAGAAGAGCGCGAAACACTCAGAAATGAGTGAAAACTCGATCCAGTACTGGATCGACCATGGAAAATATTTTTGTTCAAGATTCGCCCTCTTGTTATTCTTTCTCTATGATTGCAGCTATAGTTGAGTGAAGTATTCGTTTATGTTTTTTTTTCCGAATGGCTTTATGGCGAATATGAAGCAGCTCTGTTGGCAGTGTGTTAAATAGTTTCGGAACCGTATAATTCAGCGTAGCTTGTCCGTAGTTGTTGTTGTATTTTGGTGTCTTATACTTTCCGCCAACTCTACGTCTAGTACCATAATTCCATAATTGTGATCAATTTCATTTCTAAATGCCCTTTCTTCATAGAACTCGTTTAATAAGGTACTATTGCATATCGCTTGTACACTTAGCACCGAGAGATTTTTACTTAATGCGTTTGAGTTGCGGTCAATATTTTTTTTCCTCGCTAGGATTTTAAGTATGGCAATTTGGCTTCTTTGCAGTTGTCTGCACGTATATGAATTCCCCCATGCTGTTATACCATGTCGGATATGAGATTCACCTATGGCAAAATAAGCTTGACGAAGTATTTCATAATTGCTACTATAGCTCAAATGTTTCAACATATATGCTACCCGGTGCAGTCTCTTGTGCATATGCTCTATGTGGCTATGCCACTTTAAATTGTGGTCGACTATCACGCCCAAATATTTAAAAGTGTTTACGAGGTCAATGTAAGTGTGGCATTTGTCATTTATCTCGCTGTTGCTCTTGTGGATGCATTCAGTTGGATGGAACTTTAACTTAACTTCCGTGTGCAATACATGCGGTGGTTTCACATGCATAAGTTTAGTTTTTTTCGCATTTATAACCAGACCATTGTCGTGTGCCCATCTCGTGAGTACATTTAGCTCAATATGCATTATGTTTGTAGCGGCATCAAGATTTCGGTGGGACACTATTATCGCTGTATCGTCCGCATAGGCGAACACTGTGCTATTTTTTAGGGCTTGAAGCATACTGTTAGCATAAATTATGTATAACATGGGCCCAAGTTTTGAGCCTTGTGGAACGCCTTGATCCGAGGAGAATTCGTCGCTTAGAAAGTCTTTTATTTTTATACGGAAAGTTCTATGCTTCAAGTAGTTCTGCATCAAATTTAGGCAGTGTCCTCGAATGCCCGCATTACTTAGCATAATTAGTAGTTTTTCATGCGATAACGTATCGAACGCTTTACTAAAATCGACGAAAAGAACTAAACTGTGATAGCTTTTGCTCAAAGAATCATTAAGCGTATTTGCGAATGACCCAAGTAATTGGTTAATATTCTTATTTTTTTTAAAAGCCGTACTGCCTTGGGTGGATTAATCTATTTTTTGTTACGTAATCTGTTAGTCTGCTTACCAGAGTTTCTTCCATTACCTTCTCTATCACCGGTAGAATAGATATAGGTCTGTAGTTGTCTACCTCCGACTTTGTACCACTTTTATAAATAGGGCGTACTATTGACATCTTCAGATCATTTGGTATGTTTGCTAGGTCAAAGAAGTTTATTTTTCTTATTATTTTACATAGTGCTGTTGCGTTGTATTTCAAGTCTTTAGGTCTTATTTTGTCTGCACCTGGTCCCTTTTTGCAGTTTAGTGACCTGAGGATGTTAAATATCTCAAGTTCACTCACGGGTTCTAGAAAGAATGAGTTTTGGAAGGTGATTATACTGCATTCACAGGTATTAATTTTACACTTATGTATTATTTTGTCTATAATTTCCTTGAATTTTATAACAAAATTATTTGAAAGATTCTGCAAGTTTTCCGTTTTGAAGTTAATGCATAACATATCATCCAGTTTACTCTGTTTTTTACCAATTATTTCTGAAATGATTTAGTATTTTAAATTAGGTTTATTATTAAATTAGGTTATTGTTTATTGTTATTTTATATGTATGAAATTATAATATAATTATTGTACCAATATGTGTTATCGGTAATTCGATACACAGCTCAATGCAAGGTTGATTTCGTTTTATTGCCAGCCCTTAGGCAGTGCTTCCTTAATAGAACTAAAATCATAAATTTTAAAAAATTTAGTCTTTAATTTAATTTTAATAATGCTTTTGGACTCTACAATTAAAAGGTAAATTCATACACGGTCAGACAAAAGCACTTCAGTTTTTCGTACAAAATAACAAACATAAGTCGATCTTCCGATTCCTTCATACTCACAAAAAATCTAATACATAATATAAATATTTTCTCTGAAATATTTCCATTCTTTCATTTTTTATTTTTGCTTCCATTAACTTTTTATTTTTACTCGTATAAGGTATTGAAGGTGAAGATATGCCGACTAAAGCATTCTTCTTCTTAAATCTTCTGCCTATACGAATTCTTCAAGAGCACGCTATGCTCGGAACGTAGATCGTGCCAGCGCTTTACATAGCTTGGACATCGAATAAGAAGCAGAACAAAGCTACGAAAAGCAAAATTTCTTTCAAAAACCTTAAAATGCAAAATTTAAAACAAATCCAGACGAATCGCACCGTTCTTCTCATCGCCCGCTGTACTCCACAAATTGATTGCTTCTTTCTTTCACACTTTACTTGGCATGCGAGTTCTGGATCGATCTCTTCTTACACATATTCGCTTGCATTGTTAGTGCAAAATAACAGAAGCAAAGTCGATCTTCCGCTCCCTTCATACTCATTAAAAAGATCCTCCATACCCCTCTCTCATTAGCAGATAATTCAATTTTGCTTTGTTATCAGCGCTGAGAAAACCGAAGCATGGCAAAGAGAGTAACTTCGCGAGTAGTGAAGCTGTTTTCACTCATTTGCTTACACCCGCTGCGTGCGACCGACCGCATCTGTTTTGAAAAATTCGAAATTTTGAGTCATGCGGCTTCTATATTACTACATATTCTTTGGTAATGATCTGATATATTTGTTTTTATAACTGCTGTTTTTATGCAGCTCGCTCTGCAATTAATAAATATATGGTCGATGTTTGTGCTTGTGTTATTACTCAAATCCTCTCTTGTGCTCACGTAATTTATCTGTTGTAAACCATTCGACATTAGCACATCAAGGTATTTTGTTGTTACTATATTACTGTTTTTGTGTAGGTCTATATTTATGACGCCTATTAAAATAATTACCTCGTTCTTTTCAATAGTGCGAGGTAGCTGACCCAGTTGTTCGGAGAAATGCGTTGTGCTTATTGCAGGCGGTCGATATATTGCAGCAAGTGCATAGTGTTTATTTTCGTGGTGTATTTGAAGGATTAGGGATTCAAAGAAATTAGTGTTAAATGTTATAATTTCGTATTTAATATTTCCTTTCATAAAAACCGCAATTCCGCCTCCTCTGTTTGTGTTTCTGTTTTTAAACTCAGATTCGAATCCGTTGATATTAAAGAAATCATTTTCGCTATCGGTAATGTTAGTTTCCGTAAGAACAATTATATCTACAGTTAACAAAAGATTATTGCACGCTGCCGAAAGGTATAAAATTTTTCCGAAGAGATCGAATATTTAAATAGATTATTGATAAGTTGCACGCGTTGAAATAAGTTTTGCTTACATCATCAAAGTTATTAAAAGTATCTGTTGTGATTGTATTCATAATGATTATTTGTTTTTATTAATATAAACTTTATCTCTTAACTTAAACAAAATTTGTTTAAGCAATTCGTTCTACATCGGATTCCGAATATATGTTTATTACGATCGCATTTTCATCTTTCTTTGCTAATATCTTGCCATCACGAACCCAGACAAATTTCCAATTTGAAATCTTCGCTTTTGTCTTGGCTAGCCATAACAACCGTCGATTAGTCGTAGTCAGCTGATCATTTATATATATAATGTCGTTAATTGCATTTATATTTTCCGCATTAGATGTATTCATAATCTCTGCCGCAGTGAGTTTTTTGCCTCTCATATTCTGCATTATTTCTTGCTTCGCACTTTCGGACGAGAATTTCACAACAATAGCGTTTTGCCAAAGAATATGTAGTAATATAGAAGACGCATGACTCAAATTTTGAAATTTTTCAAATCAGATGCGGTCGGTCGCAGGCAGCGGGTGTAAGCAAATGAGTGAAAACAGCTTCACTACTCGCGAAGTTACTCTCTTTGCCATGCTTCGGTTTTCTCAGCGTTGATAACAAAGCAAAATTGAATGATCTCCTAATGAGTGAGGGGTTCGGAAGATCTTTCTAATGAGTATGAAGGGAGCGGGAGATCGACTTTGCTTCTGTTATTTTGCACTAACAATGCAAGCGAATATGTGTAAGAAGAGATCGATCCAGAACTCGCATGCCAAGTAAAGTGTGAAAGAAAGAAGCAATCAATTTGTTGAGTACAGCGTGCGATGAGAAGAACGGTGCGATTCGTCTGGATTTGTTTTAGATTTTGCATTTTAAGGTTTTTGGAAGAAATTTTGCTTTTCGCAGCTTTGTTCTGCTTCTTACTCGATGTCCAAGCTATGTAAAGCGCTGGCACGATCTACGTTCCGAGCATAGCGTACTCTTAAAGAATTCGTATAGGCAGAAGATTCAAGAAGAAGAATACTGTAGTCGGCATATCAATATATTTAATACCTTATACGAGTAAAAATAAAAAGTTAATGGAAGCAAAAATAAAAAATTAAAGAATGGAAATATTTCAGAGAAAATATTTATATTATGTAGCAATTCGATTTTTTGTGAGTATGAAGGGATCGGAAGATCGCCTTATGTTTGTTATTTTGTACGAAAAACTGAAGTGCTTTTGTCTGAACGTGTATGAATTTACCTTTTTATTGTAGAGTCCAAAAGCATTATTAAAATTAAATTAAACACTAAAATTTTTAAAATTTATGATTTTAGTTCTATTAAGGAAGCACTGCCTACGGGCTGGCAATAAAACGAAATCAACCTTGCATTGAGCTGTGTATCGAATTACCAATAACACATATTGGTACAATAATTATATTATAATTTCATACATATAAAATAACAATAAACAATAACCTAATTTAATAATAAACCTAATTTAAAATACTAATAATAACAATATCATACCGGCAAAACGTTGCAAAAAACCAAATTCCTTTAATAAACAAAAAATAATATAGAGAAAAAAATCCATGATTGATAGACCGACAGACGTAAACAATTGATTTTTTATTGTACAGGAACCAAAAAAGAAGTCAAATTCCCTTGTTCCCTCAACCCCTGCTTTTATACGCAATTCGATCGTTTCATTCTCAACTCCTTTGAAATACATTGCGGCATCAATTAACTCTTCTTACACATAATCATTTATGAACGAAAACCAGCAAACCCGATTTGTATTTATACAAAAACAAAGCAATGGCAATGAGAAGCAAATAACACGAAATTGCCGCGAAGTTATCAAACAATGAGAGGAGAATAGAGAGAATGCGAAGCAACACAAAAAACTACTCAATGTTGCGCAACATGGACGTGCGGCTACGTCCACAGCACAAATTTTTCTGTTCAAAAATTCGTATGAGATGCGCCTTCTATATATTGTATATTCTTTGGTTTTACATTGATTAACTGAGCTACGTTATGCATAATTCTCTTAACATTTTCGTTGGTTCTCTTTGGCACATTCTTGCACATTCTCACATGTTTTTAGATAGCGATGCTTGTTCTAAGTTGTTTATCTTCTGCTCTAAGACATTAATGCGTTTGTCCTTCTTTTCATTCTTTTGCTTAAGCTCTTTGACCTCCAACGATAACTGGGAGACAGCTTCGTTAAGTTTGACAAACATATTTGTCATCTCTTTCTTTAGCTCGTCATGTGCACTTGTTATACGATTGCTTAGTTGGTATGTCAAATTCTTAATGTCAGTGGTATCAGTTTTAAGTTCAGTAGTGGTAGCTATAATAGTGCAAATTTCATTATTTATGGTCATCATGGACAGCGAATCATTTGTTTTCAGCCGTTTACCTTGGTTGTCCTCCTCCAATTCTACATTTCGTTGCTTTTGTGATGGGTGTGTCGAACCAGTGTTTGCATCAATTGTTGGAGAATTTACTAATTTACCTTTCTGGCAGCAGTTTTGACATTTCCATTCAGTTCTACGGTCGTTGTTCATCTTTGAATAAGTGAACTCAGAGACCGTCGTACAAGGAGCAAAATGGAATTTTGAACCACAGTGATAACACTTTACACACTCGCCCGATCCTGGAAGCGGCTTGGAACACGTAAGGCACACATTCTTACTCAGCTCTGTTGCATCTTTTTGCTCCATATTATTCGATTGAAAACCGTCCTTCAGATTCACAGGTAGTAGTTGAAAGTGTAGTTCTACTTTCTTTGGCTCACCACTAATAGATTTGATCCAAACAAAAAAAAAATTATTCTTAGGAGTTTCTATAAGTTCAGCTTAATATTTAATCAATTTTTAACAGATGATCACTTTTACTATACTGAGAGGTTAAAATTTTAATTAACAGATCGACTTGGTAGGCAAACACACGTCCATACACAACGAACGAACAATGACCATTAACCATTGATCAAACCATTTTAGAACCGACGGTCAGCAACTCAAGCAACTTTAAATGCATGCTATATAGATTAACAAATAGAGGTTCTGAAAATTTATAAAATAAACTCGAATATAATTGAATTTTTAAACAGATTGATTGATTTAAATTGATTGTTTCTATTTTGTAAAAAGTCATTTAGTGAATAACACTTGACACGAAGTGACCTAATGCTATGTTTACACCGACCTCAAATGCGCATTTGAGCTCTATTTTCCAAATGCGAAGCGAAATTTTAAAAATTTTCATACGATTTGACAAATCAAATTTAATAAATTTGATCGCATTTGAGAGAAAACGTGCACAACGTTACAAATAAGTTAAAATATAAGATCATTACAAAAAAGAATTTATTTAATAAACACAAGAAAAACTGAAATATCCGCGTATAGAAATAAGTAAAACAAAGGAAAAAAAAACAGCATAAACGCAGTCGCAGCGCAGTCACGGCGTTAATCAACAGAATACGTCAAATAATCGTAGGTTCGAATCCCACCAGCGGCAAAAAGAAATATTCTTTTCTCTTTTTTTGAAACAAACCCTAGCTTAAGAAACCGCATTGTCGCAAGTTCAAATCCCACCAGCGATCAAAACATTTTTTTTTCCTCCGCATCAATTCTTTTAGTATGTGTGTTTGTACTCTTGTGTACACACCGTAAACAAAAGAGACAAACACAAAACCGGTTTCTTCATACATACACATACACAATGTACAATATAATGATCGACACTAGCCGTTTGCACTCGCGACGTGCATATAATTCGCGTGCCGTTTACGGCAGCCAGCTCATAAAAGGCTGCGGCAAAAACATTCAAATTCCAGTTGCACTGAGTATAAGGTAAGCCTTATACTTAAGATCTTAAACCAATCTTGCGACTTCACCTATCGGCTTCGGCTACCGGTAATATCTCTATATATTACCTATCGACTTCGGTCACCGGTGAATGCTCTATCATTCACCTATCGGCTTCGGCCATCGGTAATATTCCTATATATTACCTATCGACTTCGGTCACCGGTGAATGCCCTATCATTCACCTATCGGCTTCGGCCATCGGTAATATCCCTATATATTACCTATCGACTTCGGTCACCGGTGAATGCTCTATCATTCACCTATCGGCGCAGGCCACCGGCGTGCAACCATATTTGCACGGCACCGGTAGGAAAATCCCTTAAACAGGAGATTAACCAACCAGCATTTTTGATTCGATAAATTAAGGCCTTCCGCCGGGAAGCGCTTGAGCTTCCAAGTCCTTACTTTGGGCCTTCCGCAGGAAAGCACTTTCGTTTTCCCTATTGTAAATTAAGGCCTTCCGCCGGGAAGCGCTTGAGCTTCCAAGCCCTTACTTTAGGCCTTCCGCCGCGAAGCACTTTCGCTTTCAAGCCCTTACCGTAGACCTTCCGTAGAGAAACACGCTGGTTAAAAAGAACTCCTGCTTAAGTGATTTACGTAGGTAAACTGTACAGCCGTCTGCTGCGTGGCACTCTGCCCTTAGATTCGTGTAGACACAACCACACTAATTGTACGTATTTTAAGTTATAGAAATTGTTAAGTAGATATAAGGATAAAACCAATACAACCAATCCACCGAGCTGAACTCTGCAAAGAGTCAGTGCTAGACTGTGAAAACAGTCGTTCGAAATTCGTGTGGCGGTTGAATAACTTGGAGGGTTACGAGACCCCTTTAAGCGAACCCTGGACAGACTGAGCTTCATCCAGGCTGGAAACTAAAAACTCGTTACAAATGGCGCCCGAGCAGGGACTCTCTTCAACAGAGAGTCAAGCACTAACGTTAGAAAGTGCACAAACACAACCAACACTAAGTATCAACACGGATGCCACAACATCCAACCTAAGCGGGATTTACTCTCTCAAGAAGGAGGAGTTAGAAGAACGTCTTAGAGAGTCAGGATTACCAGCAGAGGGAACGGTAAAAGAACTCAGACAACGACTGAGCGACTTTATGAGAACGATACGCATCGAGAGAGGAACCACCACGGCGGTAAGCCCCCGGTTGACCCAACATACGCTGGTAACTACGCCACTGATGAAGATACAACCCGAAGGCAACCCAAATAATAACAACACCGTGGACATCATGAACACGGTTAGAAAATGGGGTCTCGCTTTCAATGGGAGCCGCCCACTCAACGAATTCCTAGAAACGATAGAGGAGTTGGCCGATTGTTACAGAATCGAGTATAACCATCTACTCTTACCGCTAAACGAAATCCTGAAAGACAGAGCGCGAGAATGGTGGCGTTACAAAAGAAACGAAGTACAAACATGGCGAGAATTCCGAACAGCCGCAGAAAAATTCTTCCAACCACCACGGCACTTACACCGGCTTGAAGAAGAAATAATGCGCAAGAGACAAAACATCCGCGAGAGAGCCAAAGACTTCATAATGAGTCTCATGTCATTGATACGTCAACATCCTCACATGCGGGCAGGACAACAAGTAGAGCGAGCATATGAAGGACTCCGCCCAGAATATCGCCTCTATATAAAACGCAATGACTTCCATAACATTGATGATCTCATGACACAAGCAGAAGAATATGAGCATATTCGGGGTGAAGAAACTAGAAGCAACCGCCACTTCAACAACTGCATAACTTCTACACCCTATGCACGAGAGACACATTGTTGGTCTTGCAGGCAACCGTCACACACCAGAAGCAACTGCCGTGGACGAAGATTGCTCTTTTGTTCATATTGCGGAACCACAGGAAGACTATCCCGTGACTGCCCATGTCATCAAAACGCAAACATAGTACCACCAGTCACTGGCCGTTTCTACCTACAAGTCCAATGCAATAACCACACCGTCAGAGCACTGGTCGACACCGGAGCTTCGCTCACGTTTATGGGCACGGATTTAAAAACCAAGATCAGACGCCAATTACGTATACAACAACCAACTATTCCCGTGACACTAGCAAATGGGAAAATAATCTCGGCCCAAAACCACGGAGAGGTGACCATCAAAGTAGGCACGAACCGATACCAACACCAAATATATTTCATGCCAGGAATCACCGAAGAATTAATTCTAGGAATGGATTTCTTAAACAAAACAGGCATCCGCCTCACCATTGGCAGTCAAGAAGTAGTACCCAGCGTTACCGGCCATCACCATAATCTGCACACGATAATCCAAACACCAGAACACACCCAGTTACAACAACTCATTAATGATGTGCAAAAACGAATGGAAAAAACCAGTAAGAAAGCTATATTCGGCCTGGCCGAATCTTAGATACCCTACACCTAAAAGTTTTGAAAAAAGTGCCGAAGCTAGGGTAGGGCGGCCGTGGCGGTCCACTCTGGGCGGCACAATGTCGGGGGCGGCAGTTGTGGAAATCAAGTATTGACTTATTGAATTCTAGGAATTTTTGGGGCTACAAGTTGATTAACCGTCCCGGGCTCCATGAAACCTAGCTACGACTCTGTATAAATAGTAGGCGTGGTCATTACCTTTTTCAAAACAAAATAACTAGCTTAGTTGTTATATAATTGTGTTCATTTAAACTTTATTTCCGTGGTAATAAACTTGTTCTCATACTGCTATACTGTATATGTAGTGTAAAAGTGGGCGGACCGCACCCAGTTTTCATGTAATAATGTTTTTTTGTAAAACAAGTTGTTATCTAAAGTTTTATTCAGGAAGTTTATATATTTAACAATATAACCCTCTTTTGCCTGTGTAACCTAAAAGTGGGCGGATCACGCCCATATTTGGCATATTAACGGATAATGCTACTCCATACCCAGGAATGAAATTTTGTTGTAATAGCTCAAAAACGAACGCTGATATCACATTTTTAATAAAAAATAGGCGTGGTCGTGGACCGATTTTGCCCATTTTCAATACCAACCTGCACACCACAAGAAACAATGTTTATGCAAAATTTCATCACGATATCTTCACCGGTTCTCCTGTGATCGTGATTTCAACAGACAGACAGACAGACAGACAGACGGACGGACATGGCTAAATCGACTCAGGAAGTCACGCTGATCAAGAATATATATACTTTTCTATACCTATCGTCTCTATTTCTATGCGTTACACATTTCGTTACAAAGTGAATATACCCTTACCTTAAGGTGTAGGGTATAATCAACACTCCGTGCAACATCGCCCAACATGTCATACGCGTAAACGACGACATACCTTTTAAACAGAGGTACTACCCTCGCAATCCAGCGATGCAACAGGTAATCAACAAAGAGATCGACCAATTACTACAAGAAGACAAAATAGAGGTATCCAAAAGTCCTTACAGTTCACCAGTCGTTTTAGTAAAGAAAAAGACAGGTACCTGGCGGCTGTGCATCGACTACCGACAACTAAATAAAATCTCCACACCAGATGCATACCCCTTGCCGCAAATACAAGCCATACTAGATAAATTAAGGGAAGCCAATTACATCAGTACCATCGATTTAAAAAATGGCTACTGGCAAATAAAATTAGAGGAAAACTCCCGAAAATTCACTGCCTTCACCGTACCTGGGCGTGGGCTGTACCAATGGAAAGTGCTGCCATTCGGACTGCACTCGGCACCAGCAACATTTCAGCGAATTCTCGATCAAGTCATTGGGCCTGAACTAGAACCATATTCATTCGCATACCTAGATCACATCGTGGTACTCGGGAAAACATGGCAAGAACACCTACAAAATCTTACAACCGTTTTCCAAAGACTAGAGGCAGCCAACCTGAGAGTGAACTTCGACAAATCCCATTTTTGTAAAAACCGCCTAAAATACTTAGGACACACCGTCACACCAGAAGGCATACACACCGACCCCGATAAGATCGCCGCCATCACACAAATGCCACCACCCAATAACATCAAAGAATTACGTCGAGTACTAGGGATTGCATCATGGTATCGACGCTTTGTAAAATCATTTTCAACCACAGTTGCACCAATGAACAGCCTACTAAAGAAAAACACCAGATGGCACTGGGGACCAGAACAAGAGCAAGCATTTCAAGCACTCAAAAGAGCTCTCACTACAGCGCCACTACTATGCTGCCCTGATTACTCATTACCATTCAGCCTACAAACCGACGCCAGTGACACTGGACTCGGAGCCATACTCACTCAAAAAACCGAGACAGGGGAAAAGGTTGCGCCTACGCCAGGGGAAAAGGCGGCACCTACGCCAGCCGCACATTAAATGAACTAGAGCGAAAATACTCCACCACCGAAAAAGAATGCCTCGCCATCTTATGGAGCATTCGTAAGTTGAGACCATATTTGGAAGGGTACAAATTCACGGTAATCACGGATCACCACTCACTTCGATGGCTACATTCCTTACAAAACCCCTCAGGAAGATTGGCACGATGGGAACTAGAACTGCAACAATTCGATTTTACAATCGAATACCGGAAAGGCGCCCTCAACACCGTCGCTGATGCACTGTCACGTAACGCATTACCAGAGGTGAACAACAACACCGATACACTAATGTGTATAAGCAACCACGACTGGTACGAAGCAAAAATACAAGAAATCACGACATCAGGCTACCACAACCGAGAGTACATGATGCACCAAGGCAAGCTTTACCACAAACCAAAAAAGCAGCCAACAAATAGTACACCCTCCAACCCATGGAAGATGTGTGTACGTGCCACGGACCGAACAGCGGTATTGCGAGAAAATCACGACGCCACCACGGCAGGCCACTTAGGTTTCAGCAAAACCTTAAAACGGGTAAAAGAACGATACTATTGGCCAAAAATGTACCAGGATGTAAAACAATACGTTCGCGCCTGCTTAACCTGCGGCAAATACAAAGCAAGAACCGGACCTCCGGCCGGCCTAATGACCACCAAAGCAGCACAACGACCATGGCAAATAGTCACATCCGACTTTATGGGAACATTCCCACGGTCTCGCAAAGGACACACCTCATTACTAGTATTCACCGATAAATTCACCAAGTGGGTAGAGCTCATACCCGTGAGAGCCGCCACCGCAAGTATACTAGCACAACATCTGAGAGAACGCGTCATATTCCGTTTCGGATGCCCCGAGACTCTCATCACGGACAATGGGACACAATACACCAGCAAGCTGATCAAAGATCTCACCGAAACATACGGGATATGACACATGTTTACCGCAGCGTACGCACCACACGAAAATCCAACCGAACGATCCAACCGCAGCATTAAAACCATGATGGCAATGTACACAAAAGACCATAATGACTGGGATGCTAAACTACCCGAAATAATGTTCGCCATTAACACCGCCACACATGAAGCAACGTCACTATCACCAGCAGAATTAAACTTCGGCCGCAACCCAGCAGCCCCCAAAATAATCGCCAACAACCCCCCTAATTCAAGAGAATACAGCAGCGCGGACTTCACCGAACTATACGCCCGTGCGCTAAAACGAAACCAGAAAGCCACCCAGCAGCAAAGTCACTTTTACAACCTACGCCGTCGCCCCTGGAAACCAGCTATTGGATCATTAGTTTTGCGTAAAAACCATGTTCTATCGTCCGCCGCTAAGCAATTTACCGAAAAACTAGCTCCAAAATACACTGGACCCTGCAAAGTCATCGGCTTCGACTCACCAAATATAGCAATCATAGTTGACATCACCTCACCCAACACACAGAGACGTGTCCATATACAAGACTTGAAACCATTTCCATCTACTACCAGTCACTCTTAGATCTCTCAACCGGCAACACCTCTCACTCACTCACGACTTCTCTATTTTTTTAAGATGAACGTCATCCGAAAAAGGACACGACCACAGCGCCCTGGCATACCCATCAAAAATTGGGTCCAGCCCATCCCACCATTTGAGCCACCCCTGGAGGCGCATCCACAAGCAAAAAAGATGGTACACACCGCCCAGGCCATAACAGTAGCAGGGAGACCAAGAACAAGCCTGGCCAGAATACGGCAAACCCTGGTCCGGAATAGCCCGGCTCTGTGCACCCGGCCCCGCATACCACTAAACATACCAGACGACAACACACCAGGGCCATCAAAAACAAAAACCAACAAAATCACCACCAGCAACAACAACAAGAACAAGAACAAAAACAAACAACAAAACCCAACAAAATCAAACAACAACAACAAGCAAACAACAAACACCAAGACTCCACCTAAACAGCATATCGCCGAAAAGGGATGGCTACATCGGGTCACCATTCAGCCACAACGAACCCCCAACCGCCGCACCTTCAAAGTTCGACGACCCGAGGGAATAATTACCGTCACGGTGCAGGACGGATGGGCAAAGTTAGTTCACCGGAACGAGTGGAGAGATGTAGCGACAAATAAGGACCATACCCCAGAAAAACCGTTTTAAAAAAAAAAAAAACCAACACAACACAGAAACGAAATATGTATATATGTATAAACAACAGGATTTGCTACATTTATATAAAAAGAAAAAAATATATTTACTTTAATTTACTTTGTTACCTTATATATAAATATTTTAGGAAAAAAAAGAGAGAATAGAATTTAGTTATATATGTAAAAAAATGAAATAGAAAACTATGTAAAAATAACAGACCACGAAGGTTCCTTAAGTTGTACAACCAAGACAAAATAGATGAAATAAGTATATAAATAAAAATATGGAACTGAATTTAAAAACATGCAAAATTAGAAATATGTTAAATAAATTAAAAAAAAAAAAAAAAAAAAAAAAAAAAAAAACCCACATACCTTTTTTTCCCCAGAAAGCCGAGCTGAGCCACTCGTGGCCAGTAAAAATTTTTGCAACAGCAAAAAGTGCGTAATTCGCTTTCCACCATAAAACCAAAATCTTTTTTTTTAGACTGTAACGTGCACAACGTTACAAATAAGTTAAAATATAAGATCATTACAAAAAAGAATTTATTTAATAAACACAAGAAAAACTGAAATATCCGCGTATAGAAATAAGTAAAACAAAGGAAAAAAAACAGCATAAACGCAGTCGCAGCGCAGTCACGGCGTTAATCAACAGAATACGTCAAATAATCGTAGGTTCGAATCCCACCAGCGGCAAAAAGAAACGAAATCCTGAAAGACAGAGCGCGAGAATGGTGGCGTTACAAAAGAAACGAAGTACAAACATGGCGAGAATTCCGAACAGCCGCAGAAAAATTCTTCCAACCACCACGGCACTTACACCGGCTTGAAGAAGAAATAATGCGCAAGAGACAAAACATCCGCGAGAGAGCCAAAGACTTCATAATGAGTCTCATGTCATTGATACGTCAACATCCTCACATGCGGGCAGAACAACAAGTAGAGCGAGCATATGAAGGACTCCGCCCAGAATATCGCCTCTATATAAAACGCAATGACTTCCATAACATTGATGATCTCATGACACAAGCAGAAGAATATGAGCATATTCGGGGTGAAGAAACTAGAAGCAACCGCCACTTCAACAACTGCATAACTTCTACACCCTATGCACGAGAGACACATTGTTGGTCTTGCAGGCAACCGTCACACACCAGAAGCAACTGCCGTGGACGAAGATTGCTCTTTTGTTCATATTGCGGAACCACAGGAAGACTATCCCGTGACTGCCCATGTCATCAAAACGCAAACATAGTACCACCAGTCACTGGCCGTTTCTACCTACAAGTTCAATGCAATAACCACACCGTCAGAGCACTGGTCGACACCGGAGCTTCGCTCACGTTTATGGGCACGGATTTAAAAACCAAGATAAGACGCCAATTACGTATACAACAACCAACTATTCCCTTGACACTAGAAAATGGGAAAATAATCTCGGCCCAAAACCACGGAGAGGTGACCATCAAAGTAGGCACGAACCGATACCAACACCAAATATATTTCATGCCAGGAATCACCGAAGAATTAATTCTCGGAATGGATTTCTTAAACAAAACAGGCATCCGCCTCACCATTGGCAGCCAAGAAGTAGTACCCAGCGTTACCGGCCATCACCATAATCTGCACACGATAATCCAAACACCAGAACACACCCAGTTACAACAACTCATTAATGATGTGCAAAAACGAATGGAAAAAATCAACACTCCGTGCAACATCGCCCAACATGTCATACGCGTAAACGACGACATACCTTTTAAACAGAGGTACTACCCTCGCAATCCAGCGATGCAACAGGTAATCAACAAAGAGATCGACCAATTACTACAAGAAGACAAAATAGAGGTATCCAAAAGTCCTTACAGTTCACCAGTCGTTTTAGTAAAGAAAAAGACAGGTACCTGGCGGCTGTGCATCGACTACCGACAACTAAATAAAATCTCCACACCAGATGCATACCCCTTGCCGCAAATACAAGCCATACTAGATAAATTAAGGGAAGCCAATTACATCAGTACCATCGATTTAAAAAATGGCTACTGGCAAATAAAATTAGAGGAAAACTCCCGAAAATTCACTGCCTTCACCGTACCTGGGCGTGGGCTGTACCAATGGAAAGTGCTGCCATTCGGACTGCACTCGGCACCAGCAACATTTCAGCGAATTCTCGATCAAGTCATTGGGCCTGAACTAGAACCATATTCATTCGCATACCTAGATGATATCGTGGTACTCGGGAAAACATGGCAAGAACACCTACAAAATCTTACAACCGTTTTCCAAAGACTAGAGGCAGCCAACCTGAGAGTGAACTTCGACAAATCCCATTTTTGTAAAAACCGCCTAAAATACTTAGGACACACCGTCACACCAGAAGGCATACACACCGACCCCGATAAGATCGCCGCCATCACACAAATGCCACCACCCAATAACATCAAAGAATTACGTCGAGTACTAGGGATTGCATCATGGTATCGACGCTTTGTAAAATCATTTTCAACCACAGTTGCACCAATGAACAGCCTACTAAAGAAAAACACCAGATGGCACTGGGGACCAGAACAAGAGCAAGCATTTCAAGCACTCAAAAGAGCTCTCACTACAGCGCCACTACTATGCTGCCCTGATTACTCATTACCATTCAGCCTACAAACCGACGCCAGTGACACTGGACTCGGAGCCATACTCACTCAAAAAACCGAGACAGGGGAAAAGGTTGCGCCTACGCCAGGGGAAAAGGCGGCGCCTACGCCAGCCGCACATTAAATGAACTAGAGCGAAAATACTCCACCACCGAAAAAGAATGCCTCGCCATCTTATGGAGCATTCGTAAGTTGAGACCATATTTGGAAGGGTACAAATTCACGGTAATCACGGATCACCACTCACTTCGATGGCTACATTCTTTACAAAACCCCTCAGGAAGATTGGCACGATGGGCACTAGAACTGCAACAATTCGATTTTACAATCGAATACCGGAAAGGCGCCCTCAACACCGTCGCTGATGCACTGTCACGTAACGCATTACCAGAGGTGAACAACAACACCGATACACTAATGTGTATAAGCAACCACGACTGGTACGAAGCAAAAATACAAGAAATCACGACATCAGGCTACCACAACCGAGAGTACATGATGCACCAAGGCAAGCTTTACCACAAACCAAAAAAGCAGCCAACAAATAGTACACCCTCCAACCCATGGAAGATGTGTGTACGTGCCACGGACCGAACAGCGGTATTGCGAGAAAATCACGACGCCACCACGGCAGGCCACTTAGGTTTCAGCAAAACCTTAAAACGGGTAAAAGAACGATACTATTGGCCAAAAATGTACCAGGATGTAAAACAATACGTTCGCGCCTGCTTAACCTGCGGCAAATACAAAGCAAGAACCGGACCTCCGGCCGGCCTAATGACCACCAAAGCAGCACAACGACCATGGCAAATAGTCACATCCGACTTTATGGGAACATTCCCACGGTCTCGCAAAGGACACACCTCATTACTAGTATTCACCGATAAATTCACCAAGTGGGTAGAGCTCATACCCGTGAGAGCCGCCACCGCAAGTATACTAGCACAACATCTGAGAGAACGCGTCATATTCCGTTTCGGATGCCCCGAGACTCTCATCACGGACAATGGGACACAATACACCAGCAAGCTGATCAAAGATCTCACCGAAACATACGGGATATGACACATGTTTACCGCATCGTACGCACCACACGAAAATCCAACCGAACGATCCAACCGCAGCATTAAAACCATGATGGCAATGTACACAAAAGACCATAATGACTAGGATGCTAAACTACCCGAAATAATGTTCGCCATTAACACCGCCACACATGAAGCAACGTCACTATCACCAGCAGAATTAAACTTCGGCCGCAACCCAGCAGCCCCCAAAATAATCGCCAACAACCCCCCTAATTCAAGAGAATACAGCAGCGCGGACTTCACCGAACTATACGCCCGTGCGCTAAAACGAAACCAGAAAGCCACCCAGCAGCAAAGTCACTTTTACAACCTACGCCGTCGCCCCTGGAAACCAGCTATTGGATCATTAGTTTTGCGTAAAAACCATGTTCTATCGTCCGCCGCTAAGCAATTTACCGAAAAACTAGCTCCAAAATACACTGGACCCTGCAAAGTCATCGGCTTCGACTCACCAAATATAGCAATCATAGTTGACATCACCTCACCCAACACACAGAGACGTGTCCATATACAAGACTTGAAACCATTTCCGTCTACTACCAGTCACTCTTAGATCTCTCAACCGGCAACACCTCTCACTCACTCACGACTTCTCTATTTTTTTAAGATGAACGTCATCCGAAAAAGGACACGACCACAGCGCCCTGGCATACCCATCAAAAATTGGGTCCAGCCCATCCCACCATTTGAGCCACCCCTGGAGGCGCATCCACAAGCAAAAAAGATGGTACACACCGCCCAGGCCATAACAGTAGCAGGGAGACCAAGAACAAGCCTGGCCAGAATACGGCAAACCCTGGTCCGGAATAGCCCGGCTCTGTGCACCCGGCCCCGCATACCACTAAACATACCAGACGACAACACACCAGGGCCATCAAAAACAAAAACCAACAAAATCACCACCAGCAACAACAACAAGAACAAAAACAAACAACAAAACCCAACAAAACCCAACAAAATCAAACAACAACAACAAGCAAACAACAAACACCAAGACTCCACCTAAACAGCATATCGCCGAAAAGGGATGGCTACATCGGGTCACCATTCAGCCACAACGAACCCCCAACCGCCGCACCTTCAAAGTTCGACGACCCGAGGGAATAATAGCGACAAATAAGGACCATACCCCAGAAAAACCGTTTTAAAAAAAAAAAAAACCAACACAACACAGAAACGAAATATGTATATATGTATAAACAACAGGATTTGCTACATTTATATAAAAAGAAAAAAATATATTTACTTTGTTACCTTATTTTTATTAACAATTTACTTTGTTACCTTATATATAAATATTTTAGGAAAAAAAAAGAGAGAATAGAATTTAGTTATATATGTAAAAAAATGAAATAGAAAACTATGTAAAAATAACAGACCACGAAGGTTCCTTAAGTTGTACAACCAAGACAAAATAGATGAAATAAGTATATAAATAAAAATATGGAACTGAATTTAAAAACATGCAAAATTAGAAATATGTTAAATAAATTAAAAAAAAAAAAAAAAAAAAAAAACCCACATACCTTTTTTTCCCCAGAAAGCCGAGCTGAGCCACTCGTGGCCAGTAAAAATTTTTGCAACAGCAAAAAGTGCGTAATTCGCTTTCCACCATAAAACCAAAATCTTTTTTTTTTAGACTGTAACGTGCACAACGTTACAAATAAGTTAAAATATAAGATCATTACAAAAAAGAATTTATTTAATAAACACAAGAAAAACTGAAATATCCGCGTATAGAAATAAGTAAAACAAAGGAAAAAAAAACAGCATAAACGCAGTCGCAGCGCAGTCACGGTGTTAATCAACAGAATACGTCAAATAATCGTAGGTTCGAATCCCACCAGCGGCAAAAAGAAATATTCTTTTCTCTTTTTTTGAAACAAACCCTAGCTTAAGAAACCGCATTGTCGCAAGTTCAAATCCCACCAGCGATCAAAACATTTTTTTTTCCTCCGCATCAATTCTTTTAGTATGTGTGTTTGTACTCTTGTGTACACACCGAAAACAAAAGAGACAAACACAAAACCGGTTTCTTCATACATACACATACACAATGTACAATATAATGATCGACACTAGCCGTTTGCACTCGCGACGTGCATATAATTCGCGTGCCGTTTACGGCAGCCAGCTCATAAAAGGCTGCGGCAAAAACATTCAAATTCGAGTTGCACTGAGTATAAGGTAAGCCTTATACTTAAGATCTTAAACCAATCTTGCGACTTCACCTATCGGCTTCGGCCACCGGTAATATCTCTATATATTACCTATCGACTTCAGTCACCGGTGAATGCTCTATCATTCACCTATCGGCTTCGGCCATCGGTAATATTCCTATATATTACCTATCGACTTCGGTCACCGGTGAATGCTCTATCATTCACCTATCGGCGCAGGCCACCGGCGTGCAACCATATTTGCACGCCACCGGTAGGAAAATCCCTTAAACAGGAGATTAACCAACCAGCATTTTTGATTCGATAAATTAAGGGCTTCCGCCGGGAAGCGCTTGAGCTTCCAAGCCCTTACTTTAGGCCTTCCGCCGCGAAGCACTTTCGCTTTCAAGCCCTTACCGTAGACCTTCCGTAGAGAAACACGCTGGTTAAAAAGAACTCCTGCTTAAGTGATTTACGTAGGTAAACTGTACAGCCGTCTGCTGCGTGGCACTCTGCCCTTAGATTCGTGTAGACACAACCACACTAATTGTACGTATTTTAAGTTATAGAAATTGTTAAGTAGATATAAGGATAAAACCAATACAACCAATCCACCGAGCTGAACTCTGCAAAGAGTCAGTGCTAGACTGTGAAAACAGTCGTTCGAAATTCGTGTGGCGGTTGAATAACTTGGAGGGTTACGAGACCCCTTTAAGCGAACCCTGGACAGACTGAGCTTCATCCAGGCTGGAAACTAAAAACTCGTTACAAATGGCGCCCGAGCAGGGACTCTCTTCAACAGAGAGTCAAGCACTAACGTTAGAAAGTGCACAAACACAACCAACACTAAGTATCAACACGGATGCCACAACATCCAACCTAAGCGGGATTTACTCTCTCAAGAAGGAAGAGTTAGAAGAACGTCTTAGAGAGTCAGGATTACCAGCAGAGGGAACGGTAAAAGAACTCAGACAACGACTGAGCGACTTTATGAGAATGATACGCATCGAGAGAGGAACCACCACGGCGGTAAGCCCCCGGTTGACCCAACATACGCTGGCAACTACGCCACTGATGAAGATACAACCCGAAGGCAACCCAAATAATAACAACACCGTGGACATCATGAACACGGTTAGAAAATGGGGTCTCGCTTTCAATGGGAGCCGCCCACTCAACGAATTCCTAGAAACGATAGAGGAGTTGGCCGATTGTTACAGAATCGAGTATAACCATCTACTCTTACCGCTAAACGAAATCCTGAAAGACAGAGCGCGAGAATGGTGGCGTTACAAAAGAAACGAAGTACAAACATGGCGAGAATTCCGAACAGCCGCAGAAAAATTCTTCCAACCACCACGGCACTTACACCGGCTTGAAGAAGAAATAATGCGCAAGAGACAAAACATCCGCGAGAGAGCCAAAGACTTCATAATGAGTCTCATGTCATTGATACGTCAACATCCTCACATGCGGGCAGGACAACAAGTAGAGCGAGCATATGAAGGACTCCGCCCAGAATATCGCCTCTATATAAAACGCAATGACTTCCATAACATTGATGATCTCATGACACAAGCAGAAGAATATGAGCATATTCGGGGTGAAGAAACTAGAAGCAACCGCCACTTCAACAACTGCATAACTTCTACACCCTATGCACGAGAGACACATTGTTGGTCTTGCAGGCAACCGTCACACACCAGAAGCAACTGCCGTGGACGAAGATTGCTCTTTTGTTCATATTGCGGAACCACAGGAAGACTATCCCGTGACTGCCCATGTCATCAAAACGCAAACATAGTACCACCAGTCACTGGCCGTTTCTACCTACAAGTCCAATGCAATAACCACACCGTCAGAGCACTGGTCGACACCGGAGCTTCGCTCACGTTTATGGGCACGGATTTAAAAACCAAGATAAGACGCCAATTACGTATACAACAACCAAGTATTCCCTTGACACTAGAAAATGGGAAAATAATCTCGGCCCAAAACCACGGAGAGGTGACCATCAAAGTAGGCACGAACCGATACCAACACCAAATATATTTCATGCCAGGAATCACCGAAGAATTAATTCTCGGAATGGATTTCTTAAACAAAACAGGCATCCGCCTCACCATTGGCAGCCAAGAAGTAGTACCCAGCGTTACCGGCCATCACCATAATCTGCACACGATAATCCAAACACCAGAACACACCCAGTTACAACAACTCATTAATGATGTGCAAAAACGAATGGAAAAAATCAACACTCCGTGCAACATCGCCCAACATGTCATACGCGTAAACGACGACATACCTTTTAAACAGAGGTACTACCCTCGCAATCCAGCGATGCAACAGGTAATCAACAAAGAGATCGACCAATTACTACAAGAAGACAAAATAGAGGTATCCAAAAGTCCTTACAGTTCACCAGTCGTTTTAGTAAAGAAAAAGACAGGTACCTGGCGGCTGTGCATCGACTACCGACAACTAAATAAAATCTCCACACCAGATGCATACCCCTTGCCGCAAATACAAGCCATACTAGATAAATTAAGGGAAGCCAATTACATCAGTACCATCGATTTAAAAAATGGCTACTGGCAAATAAAATTAGAGGAAAACTCCCGAAAATTCACTGCCTTCACCGTACCTGGGCGTGGGCTGTACCAATGGAAAGTGCTGCCATTCGGACTGCACTCGGCACCAGCAACATTTCAGCGAATTCTCGATCAAGTCATTGGGCCTGAACTAGAACCATATTCATTCGCATACCTAGATGACATCGTGGTACTCGGGAAAACATGGCAAGAACACCTACAAAATCTTACAACCGTTTTCCAAAGACTAGAGGCAGCCAACCTGAGAGTGAACTTCGACAAATCCCATTTTTGTAAAAACCGCCTAAAATACTTAGGACACACCGTCACACCAGAAGGCATACACACCGACCCCGATAAGATCGCCGCCATCACACAAATGCCACCACCCAATAACATCAAAGAATTACGTCGAGTACTAGGGATTGCATCATGGTATCGACGCTTTGTAAAATCATTTTCAACCACAGTTGCACCAATGAACAGCCTACAAAAGAAAAACACCAGATGGCACTGGGGACCAGAACAAGAGCAAGCATTTCAAGCACTCAAAAGAGCTCTCACTACAGCGCCACTACTATGCTGCCCTGATTACTCATTACCATGCAGCCTACAAACCGACGCCAGTGACACTGGACTCGGAGCCATACTCACTCAAAAAACCGAGACAGGGGAAAAGGTTGCGCCTACGCCAGGGGAAAAGGCGGCGCCTACGCCAGCCGCACATTAAATGAACTAGAGCGAAAATACTCCACCACCGAAAAAGAATGCCTCGCCATCTTATGGAGCATTCGTAAGTTGAGACCATATTTGGAAGGGTACAAATTCACGGTAATCACGGATCACCACTCACTTCGATGGCTACATTCCTTACAAAACTCCTCAGGAAGATTGGCACGATGGGCACTAGAACTGCAACAATTCGATTTTACAATCGAATACCGGAAAGGCGCCCTCAACACCGTCGCTGATGCACTGTCACGTAACGCATTACCAGAGGTGAACAACAACACCGATACACTAATGTGTATAAGCAACCACGACTGGTACGAAGCAAAAATACAAGAAATCACGACATCAGGCTACCACAACCGAGAGTACATGATGCACCAAGGCAAGCTTTACCACAAACCAAAAAAGCAGCCAACAAATAGTACACCCTCCAACCCATGGAAGATGTGTGTACGTGCCACGGACCGAACAGCGGTATTGCGAGAAAATCACGACGCCACCACGGCAGGCCACTTAGGTTTCAGCAAAACCTTAAAACGGGTAAAAGAACGATACTATTGGCCAAAAATGTACCAGGATGTAAAACAATACGTTCGCGCCTGCTTAACCTGCGGCAAATACAAAGCAAGAACCGGACCTCCGGCCGGCCTAATGACCACCAAAGCAGCACAACGACCATGGCAAATAGTCACATCCGACTTTATGGGAACATTCCCACGGTCTCGCAAAGGACACACCTCATTACTAGTATTCACCGATAAATTCACCAAGTGGGTAGAGCTCATACCCGTGAGAGCCGCCACCGCAAGTATACTAGCACAACATCTGAGAGAACGCGTCATATTCCGTTTCGGATGCCCCGAGACTCTCATCACGGACAATGGGACACAATACACCAGCAAGCTGATCAAAGATCTCACCGAAACATACGGGATCCGACACATGTTTACCGCAGCGTACGCACCACACGAAAATCCAACCGAACGATCCAACCGCAGCATTAAAACCATGATGGCAATGTACACAAAAGACCATAATGACTGGGATGCTAAACTACCCGAAATAATGTTCGCCATTAACACCGCCACACACGAAGCAACGTCACTATCACCAGCAGAATTAAACTTCGGCCGCAACCCAGCAGCCCCCAAAATAATCGCCAACAACCCCCCTATGTCAAGAGAATACAGCAGCGCGGACTTCACCGAACTATACGCCCGTGCGCTAAAACGAAACCAGAAAGCCACCCAGCAGCAAAGTCACTTTTACAACCTACGCCGTCGCCCCTGGAAACCAGCTATTGGATTATTAGTTTTGCGTAAAAACCATGTTCTATCGTCCGCCGCTAAGCAATTTACCGAAAAACTAGCTCCAAAATACACTGGACCCTGCAAAGTCATCGGCTTCGACTCACCAAATATAGCAATCATAGTTGACATCACCTCACCCAACACACAGAGACGTGTCCATATACAAGACTTGAAACCATTTCCGTCTACTACCAGTCACTCTTAGATCTCTCAACCGGCAACACCTCTCACTCACTCACGACTTCTCTATTTTTTTAAGATGAACGTCATCCGAAAAAGGACACGACCACAGCGCCCTGGCATACCCATCAAAAATTGGGTCCAGCCCATCCCACCATTTGAGCCACCCCTGGAGGCGCATCCACAAGCAAAAAAGATGGTACACACCGCCCAGGCCATAACAGTAGCAGGGAGACCAAGAACAAGCCTGGCCAGAATACGGCAAACCCTGGTCCGGAATAGCCCGGCTCTGTGCACCCGGCCCCGCATACCACTAAACATACCAGACGACAACACACCAGGGCCATCAAAAACAAAAACCAACAAAATCACCACCAGCAACAACAACAAGAACAAAAACAAACAACAAAACCCAACAAAATCAAACAACAACAACAAGCAAACAACAAACACCAAGACTCCACCTAAACAGCATATCGCCGAAAAGGGATGGCTACATCGGGTCACCATTCAGCCACAACGAACCCCCAACCGCCGCACCTTCAAAGTTCGACGACCCGAGGGAATAATTACCGTCACGGTGCAGGACGGATGGGCAAAGTTAGTTCACCGGAACGAGTGGAGAGTGGTAGCGACAAATAAGGACCATACCCCAGAAAAACCGTTTTAAAAAAAAAAAAAAACCAACACAACACAGAAACGAAATATGTATATATGTATAAACAACAGGATTTGCTACATTTATATAAAAAGAAAAAAATATATTTACTTTAATTTACTTTGTTACCTTATATATAAATATTTTAGGAAAAAAAAAGAGAGAATAGAATTTAGTTATATATGTAAAAAAATGAAATAGAAAACTATGTAAAAATAACAGACCACGAAGGTTCCTTAAGTTGTACAACCAAGACAAAATAGATGAAATAAGTATATAAATAAAAATATGGAACTGAATTTAAAAACATGCAAAATTAGAAATATGTTAAATAAATGAAAAAAAAAAAAAAAAAAAAAAAACCCACATACCTTTTTTTCCCCAGAAAGCCGAGCTGAGCCACTCGTGGCCAGTAAAAATTTTTGCAACAGCAAAAAGTGCGTAATTCGCTTTCCACCATAAAGCCAAAATCTTTTTTTTTTTCCTTTTTTTTTTGCACCCCTTTGTGGGGATAGACTGTAACGTGCACAACGTTACAAATAAGTTAAAATATAAGATCATTACAAAAAAGAATTTATTTAATAAACACAAGAAAAACTGAAATATCCGCGTATAGAAATAAGTAAAACAAAGGAAAAAAAAACAGCATAAACGCAGTCGCAGCGCAGTCACGGCGTTAATCAACAGAATACGTCAAATAATCGTAGGTTCGAATCCCACCAGCGGCAAAAAGAAATATTCTTTTCTCTTTTTTTGAAACAAACCCTAGCTTAAGAAACCGCATTGTCGCAAGTTCAAATCCCACCAGCGATCAAAACATTTTTTTTTCCTCCGCATCAATTCTTTTAGTATGTGTGTTTGTACTCTTGTGTACACACCGAAAACAAAAGAGACAAACACAAAACCGGTTTCTTCATACATACACATACACAATGTACAATATAATGATCGACACTAGCCGTTTGCACTCGCGACGTGCATATAATTCGCGTGCCGTTTACGGCAGCCAGCTCATAAAAGGCTGCGGCAAAAACATTCAAATTCGAGTTGCACTGAGTATAAGGTAAGCCTTATACTTAAGATCTTAAACCAATCTTGCGACTTCACCTATCGGCTTCGGCCACCGGTAATATCTCTATATATTACCTATCGACTTCGGTCACCGGTGAATGCTCTATCATTCACCTATCGGCTTCGGCCATCGGTAATATTCCTATATATTACCTATCGACTTCGGTCACCGGTGAATGCCCTATCATTCACCTATCGGCTTCGGCCATCGGTAATATCCCTATATATTACCTATCGACTTCGGTCACCGGTGAATGCTCTATCATTCACCTATCGGCGCAGGCCACCGGCGTGCAACCATATTTGCACGCCACCGGTAGGAAAATCCCTTAAACAGGAGATTAACCAACCAGCATTTTTGATTCGATAAATTAAGGCCTTCCGCCGGGAAGCGCTTGAGCATCCAAGTCCTTACTTTGGGCCCTCCGCAGGAAAGCACTTTCGTTTTCCCTATTGTAAATTAAGGCCTTCCGCCGGGAAGCGCTTGAGCTTCCAAGCCCTTACTTTAGGCCTTCCGCCGCGAAGCACTTTCGCTTTCAAGCCCTTACCGTAGACCTTCCGTAGAGAAACACGCTGGTTAAAAAGAACTCCTTAAGTGATTTACGTAGGTAAACTGTACAGCCGTCTGCTGCGTGGCACTCTGCCCTTAGATTCGTGTAGACACAACCACACTAATTGTACGTATTTTAAGTTATAGAAATTGTTAAGTAGATATAAGGATAAAACCAATACAACCAATCCACCGAGCTGAACTCTGCAAAGAGTCAGTGCTAGACTGTGAAAACAGTCGTTCGAAATTCGTGTGGCGGTTGAATAACTTGGAGGGTTACGAGACCCCTTTAAGCGAACCCTGGACAGACTGAGCTTCATCCAGGCTGGAAACTAAAAACTCGTTACAAATGCGAATGAAATGCGAAGCAAAATAATATTTTGAATCAGTCTGTCGTAGGCATAAATAAAATCCCAAAACAAAACAGTAAAAATGGAAGGGAAATAATGTCAATCAGCTGTCAAAACACAATTGTAAAAAAAAATCAGGCAAACAAAAAACATAAATTTGGTCTGATGATATGTCAAACCAAATGCGAACAAAGCGGTGTAAACACTTTTCAAATGCGTGATTACAAATGCGCATTTGGGGTCGGTGTAAACATAGCATTACATTTAAAAGTATAATTTTAGTAATTTATTGATAAAATGGCAAATGAATATTCTACCAACAGTTCCTTGAGGCGGTAAGAAATTATTTTTGTAAAAATTATATTCCAAAATAACACTCCTTCTGTACTTATTTTTGGGTATTTATTTAGTGTGACCCAAGAGCAACGGCAGGAACGTTTGGAGTGTCTCGTTTAGGAAATTATTGGTGAAGGAGTTGAAAATGAAAGTGAGTAGAGCTTTCTGAGGAGGATGAAGACGAAAATTATATACCAGCTGGAAACGCTTCCGATTAGGAAATGGAAATAGTTTTGGAATCTGCAAGCACTGACGATCATGAAAGTGATGAAGACATTTTGGCCGAATTGAACGAGGAAAAGGATGCGTTTCTGCAAGCACATGCCTCTGACGAATGCAATAACTACTTCCTTGCCCGTGATGGGTCGAAATGGCACAAAACTCCGCCACAAGCAGGACGATTGAGGACGCACAATATTGTTCGAAGTGTCGGATTTCACAGTAGTGAAATAGTGTTCGAAGTGTTCACAGTAAGTCTTGGATTTTCCAGCCTTGTGCAGTAGTTTTCATCAGACTATCTAAATATCTTTTCAGTCTTAAACTTAACACGTGAAGTCTTTGTGTCAATCTGTCTATTACATCATCCAGCACGTCGGGAGTAAGGTCCCTTATTGATCGAGGATGAATGATCTTCTCTACTTTTTTGCATAATCCTCTAGACCTTGTGCCTCTTTTATACTGCGTCAGTCTGCCCAAGTGAGCTCTTAATCTGCGCTTTTTGTTTTCTAACCTCCTTCGCCATGCTGGTTTTTCTTTGAGCCGGTTTGGTACTCTTTCTCCTTGGGCTAAGGGGACTTTTATTCCAGCTGCTCTACATGCTGTTATTGCTGCACAGTAAGTTATACTATGTATGTAGCTTAAGTCATGGCTCTCCTGCAGGTGACATGCTATAATAATATTAAGGTGTTCAAACATATGCACCATCGCCTTATTTAAATAAACCTTAGGTATTCTCGGTCTGCATGTTGGGTCCATTCCTTCAAATTCAATAACTGCAATCAAAAAACAGATTGAAACAATATGTCACCAGCCCCTAAGGATGATCGATAGTTATTAAGTTCTTCCTCTCTATGGTCCAATCTAGGTGACTGCTGCTCAACTTCGTTTTATATTCTTCCCAAGCTAAGTCTATGTTGTAGTCTCAGTTCGCTCAAAACTTCATCTTCTATACGAGTTATTTCAATCTGCGGTAGTAACAGCCTTGTTCTTATTGCTCGGACTCTATCCGCAATGTTTTGAACAGTCAATTTGTTAGCAAGCTGAGGATATAAATGAATAAACATTTCATGTTATCTTGCTCTGTACTAGCAGCGTATAATGTTTTTATTAATTTCTTCAGACCAGGGTATACGCTGTTTACGGCGTCCAGCTCGTGTGGTCTCGGGTATTAAACCCGTTGAAACAGTCGAAGCTGAGGTAGATGTTATTTCTCTGCTTCTTGGTCGCAGGTTTCTATTAGTTCGGGTTATTCCGGTGTGCAGATCCTGCGTCTCTGCCTTACCACTACCGGCTCGCAGACTGCGAACTCCAGCGGTAGCTCCAGAGCCAGTCCGGGCGCCCCCGGATGACGACTTTCTAATTATTATATTTCTTAGTTGTCTCTCCATTGTTGTTTGGGTTGCAATTTAGACCTCTTGCCAGGTGTTGTTAAAGGGCCGCTCCTAACGTAGAGAACAGACGCCCACCTACATGCTTTCTGGTTTCCAGTTTAGGGTGCAGGATTTTGTGTTGTTGTTTGGTACGCGGGTGGTATTTTATTTCCCACCTACCCGATATATCTATCGAGCATTCCCCTATCCGCCACTTGGGGACGTGCCCCGTAGGGATACAACATCCCCCGAGGGTATTATTATTATTATTATGATTACTTTAATTAAATATTCTCCTTAACCTGTCTGTTACCGCCGTTTCTTTAAAGAAACACTAACTCTTTACATCTTTTTTACAAATTCCGAATTTTTTTTTGTTTACCGTTTTAAAATATGATTGTAGGTCAGGAAATGATATGTGCGAAATTTCAGCGATATCGGACAACGGGAACCCGTGCCGCATCAAGGACGAAGTTTTCAAATTTCAGTACAATCGTAAATTTTCAAATTCCAAATTTTTTTTTGTTTACCCTCTTAAAATATGATTGTAGGTCAGGAAATGATATGTGCGAAATTTCAGCGAGATCGGCCAACGGGAACCCGTGCCGCATCAAGGACGAAGTTTTCAAATTTCAGTACAATTGTAAATTTTCAAATT